>VZTF01002414.1:56116-338780 GCA_013397755.1 Cnemophilus loriae
GGTGAGTGCCGGCCCCGCCGTGCCGGGGCTCCCCGTGCCCGCTCCCAGCCGCGGGAGGCTCCTCCCGGCCGCCCCGTTCCCGCTCGCCGGCCGGACAGCGGGATGCGGGATGTAGGGCGGCGGCCCCGCGCCCCGGGGTACCCGCGCTGGGGCATCCCGCCTGCTCTGCCCGTGTCCGGCTCTGCCCGCTCGGGAGCGGGGGGTGAGCGGGAGCCCTGCAGCTGCTCCCCCGCTCTGCTCCCTGACCCCCTCTGCGCCAGCGATCCGGGAGCTGCTGAGCTCTACCGGGGAAATGGTGCCGGTGCCCAGATGCAAAGTCCACCCCGAGGAACAGAAGGGGCAGAAATGGAAAGAGACGCTCTTTCCCCTGCTCTGGGCAGAATAAAACTTGCCAGCAGGCGCTGGAGCCCAAAGCTGAGGATCTCCTTTCAGTCTGGGGTGTGTGGGTGGGTGTCGGTGAGGTTGGGGCTCGGTGCTGGAAGGGAGAGATCTGGAGCTGTGCTCTGTATGGTGGAAGTTGCTCCCTCTCCTGCCTTTTTATCAGGTAGAAATTATAATCTTCCTTTATTCACCTCTAGTGAGGAGCAGGATGAGCTGCATTACCAGGATACCGATTTGGATGTGCCGGAGCAGCGGGATGGCAGGTGCAAAGTCAAGTGGACACCAGAAGAGGTGAGTGAGAGCCTGAAATTTGCTGAGAGGGGTGCTTTGGGGTGGTGCCTCTGACATGGCACCCTGGGCTTGGGTGACTCCACCCCAGTCCTCACCTGCCGGCCAGGACCTCACCTCCTGCTGTCTTGCTACTGGGGAGGACCCTGTGTCTTTTGTACTGAGCTCAGGCCTGACTGAGGCTCAGAGGTTCAGGGGAGCTTGAAGTCTAGCCTGAAGAGCAAGAACTCAAACCTTTTTAACTTGAGCCTGTGAGTACTGAGTGGAACACCGCTGCCTGCAGCAATCCTGTGAGCACAGAGGGGTTCTGCAGGGTGGCTGAGGCCTCCAACGAGCTGAAATGTGCAGTGGAAATGTACTCCTTTTTCTGGAGCAAAAGAGAGTATTGACACTTTGGATCATGGCTTAGTCATCCTGGCTAAGAGCCTGAAATTAACTGGAATATTCTCTTCCTTCCTCCCAGTTTCACTATTGGTTTTGTGCTGTGTGAAAACAACAGCTGGGGTCAGAACACCAAGTAAGGTGGTCTGTCGGGAGGGATTAAAGCCTTGGGCTCATGTTGAGCAGGGAATAATTTCATTATTGAACCAGCCAGAGCTCACAGACAAGGACGTCTCTAACAGGCTTTCTGTGAGCTGTAGGAGTTTGCACACCCAGGCTATAGCAAGGATCACACAAGAGATGCTGTAGAGCCCTCTAGCACTGAAAGAGAGAAGAGCACCAGGCAGGTGGTGATACACTTCAATCAGTCAGCTTTCCTGGCCAGACAAAACCAGGCTCACAGAAGTCAGTGATTCACCCTGGCTGAGCTGGGAGATGGACTGTCTGGTGTTCTGGGGAGTGTTCTGGGGCTGGATAAGCAGGCCCTTGGCCACACGGTTTGAATCAGACTTGTTTAGGAACAGAGGTGAGCTCTTGTTTTGTACTTAATGTATGAGCTTGTCCTCGTGCAGAGCTCAGAATCAAACAGTCTGTTCCAGCTGGGCTCCATGTACTGGAGCGCTGCTAAATGCTGGTGTGAGCTGCCTTCCTCCCCTGAACACAGAATGCCAACAAAACCTTCTTGACAGTTCAAAATATCTAACTTGTTCTTTTAATGTCGTCAGCCCTGTAGCGGGTGTTGCCTCAGTGTATCTCAAAGTGGATGTCTTTGTCCTTTGCAGGATGAGCAGTTGAAGATGTTAGTGAGCCATTACGGGCAGAACGACTGGAAGTTCCTGGCCAGCCACTTTCCTGTAAGTGACCCCGTGCCCAGCTGGGAATCCCAGTGTTTGTGTGTTGCTGCTTCTCCTTGTGCTGGTTCCCTGTGTCTGTGCAGTGGGACTCTGTTCTGACTTCATACTCCAAGCTGTGAAATGGGCCTGCTTCAGGGCAGGGAGACTTTCTTGCATAGAGGGCTTTCCTGGATGAGTCTGTTGGAGCTGGGGTGAGAAATTGAGGTTCCTGTCCCTGTGTCCAGTGCCCTGGGCCTCCATATGTATTCTCCATGTGCTTCTGCAGGTTTTCTGTGTGTATGGGGACTTCTGTCACTTTTAGAGCTTTCTGGGCCCCTGGAGCCTCTGGTCTAACACAAGGCTGTTCCCATTCCTGTTCCCAGAACCGCAGTGACCAGCAGTGTCAGTACCGGTGGCTGAGAGTGTTGAATCCAGACCTGGTAAAGGGTCCGTGGACCAAAGAGGAGGACCAAAAGGTAAGTGAGGGCTGACAGGATCAGAGTGTTGGACTGTCTCTGCAGGGAGGATGGAGATGTCAGACCCATCCTCAGGTGTTGTAAACTTTGTGTAATTCTTCCCCATGGTGGATACCTGTGAGAGCAGCTCTGGCTGCCCTGCTCTGAGCAGCCCAGGCAGCCATGGTCAGGATGTGATGTGATCTAGGCCTCTCCAGGTAAACACCTTCTCCCTTTCACACAGTGCTGCTACAGTAGGCTGCCAAGGGAGAGAGCTGAAAAGGGAATTAATTCATCTGCCTGCTGGCAGGTCTCCACCTGGCCTGGCCAGGTCAGATCTAAGAGAAAATAAAACTGGCATTTCCTGTGCCACAGTAGGTAGGCTGGAGTGGATGTCTGAGGTTGGCTGGGTGAATCATGACTTCTGTGAGCCTGTTTCTCTGCTGATTCCAGAGTCAGCTGAGAGGGGCCAGCTCAGACAGACTCGTCATCTTGATGTACTTAAGAAAAGTTGGGGTGAAATCCAACTTTTACCAAGGCTTTCTGGTACAGAACATCCTAGTTTGGCGGATTCTCTCTGCTCCCCTACTTCTTTCTCTTTTGGTCCCATTATGTTATGTCAAGCTCTAAGGAAGCTTCTCCTGATGTCGTTCCCCGTTCTTACAGCAGAGCAGTTGTTGCCTGCTTTCCCCTTCCCTTTGCATAGTCCTGACTCTGCTAGCCTACCCATCCTGGCCAGGCTGGGCTCCAGCTCACTCCTCATTGCTTTTGCTCAGCTCCTTGGCCTCAGTTTGGCATCTTTGATTCATTTGTCTGTACTTGAAAGGCAAGAGTCTGCAGCAGGGACATTTGTTATGTGAGCATCCCCTCTACCTGCACCTTTCAGCTCAGCACAGCTGGCCAGGGTAGAAATGTTCTTTGAGAACTCTCCAGCCAGGATTTTGGTGGGCTGAACATTGCAGGAAGTAGATTGTTTCATCCTGACTGTGCTCCAGACATCGTAGGAGCCCAGAATGCATTCAGTGCCCAGGAGCATTTGTGTTGGGGCTCTGGCAGAAGTGACAAAGCCCTGGGTGAAGGCGAAGAGGCAAAGTGGATGGTTCTGAAGTGAATTTGGACCTCTCCCTGTGTGTCCTGGTGCTGTCAGGGTGTGGAGCTGCAGCTCTGTCTGTCCTGGGTGTACCACAGTGTTAAAGGGAGCAGCAGACCAGTGCAGAGCTGATGGGGGCTGTTGTCACACAGCCAGGTCCTCGGAAGCAGGGAGGGCAGAGAAGCCCCCCCCACGTGGGACTTGGCCCTTGTCAGAAATGGGTGTGTATTTCTACAGCTGGGCCCCATCTTCTGTGAGGGGTCATCTGCATTCACAGGTGCCCTGTGGCAAAATGTCTGCATGGAAACGGCCTCTTAGAGAAATTTGGCTGAATCATTGCTCTCATGAGGGTTGGAACACCTGATTGCCCTGCTGGGTCCCTCCAGCTTTTCCTCCAGAGGGGCCTTTCTTTGTTTCCCCTTGCCTGGTCCCAGGAGAGGCAAAGAGCAAAGCCTGAAGATGACTGTACTGACTTTCCCCTCCTTTATTCCATTTCCTTCTTTCCCTCCCACTCTCTCCAAAGGTAATTGAACTGGTTAAAAAATATGGCACCAAACAGTGGACCCTGATAGCCAAGCACCTGAAAGGGCGGTTAGGGAAGCAGTGCCGGGAACGCTGGCATAACCACCTGAACCCTGAGGTGAAGAAGTCCTCGTGGACAGAGGAGGAGGATCGCATCATTTTTGAGGCCCACAAGGTCCTGGGGAATCGTTGGGCAGAGATTGCCAAGCTGCTGCCTGGGAGGTAGGACGCCTTTGCTCGCTGCTGCCTTCCCTGCTGGGCGGCGCGTGGAGATCCGTGTGTTAGGCTCTCAGGATGGGGCTGGGGAGTGTGTTGGAGCTGCTAGCTGTGCTTTAAAGCTGCTGTAGGTGATGGTTTGTTCCCTTCTGCTTTCTCTGCAGGACCGACAATGCTGTGAAGAATCACTGGAACTCCACCATCAAGCGGAAAGTGGACACGGGAGGTTTCCTCAATGAAACCAAGGAGTCCAAGTCACTGTACTTACTCGTGGAGGTGGATAACAAGGAGAGGCAAAGTCAGACGACAGCTGACAGCCAGGTACTGCACCAGCACACTTGCAGCAGACAACTAGGTCAGTCCCGAGCCCTGCTAATGCATTTTGGAGCTCTTCATCCACCCTTCTCCTGCCTCATGCTGCCTTTGCCACAGCCTGGTGTCTGCATAGGCAGGCTGTACCTTCCCCAGCCTCCCAGATCTCTCCCTCCAGGAGCTAGAGGTGTGATGGCAGCCTGAGTGTGTTATCCAGGCAGAGTCCAGCAGTCTGATAGAGCTGTTACCTTGCCAATCCCAGCCCCAAGTCTGTCTTGGACACCAAAGATTCTTTTGGCTTCTTTATACTGTTGCTGGTGGGAGAAGGAGGCTGCTCCAGACTGCGTGTGTGTGGGAGCAGGGTGAAGAGATACAAGAGATACTGTGTTCCTTTCCTCTAAAAGAGGAAGCAGGGAAGTACACCCAGGGATTGTTATCATGAAGACAGCATGTAGTTTTTGAAGGCAGGCTCCTGGTAAATAGGAAATGTAGAACAGTGTGCTACATGCTCAGCCTAAGTACAACTTTCTCCTGGGACACTGTTAAATGAAATTTTCAATTAAACAGTCCTGTGCTCATTATGTTGCATGGACTCCTGCTTAGCGTATGGGACAGAGCAGTGAGGGAGAATGGGGGTGTGAAACAAACCCAGTGGCAGGTAGGAGAGTGGGCAGAGCTGAACGTGTCCAGGTGCTCTCTGTCCCCAGGACTTGACACTGGTCCCTTGCTTTCTGCTGATATCTGGACTTTCTTTGTTTATGTGCCAAGAACGTCTTGCCGAACTGGCCAGTGGATGTCTCTGAAATAAAGGAAGAAGATGTCAGTGATGAGGAAGTGACGGGTGTGCAGGAGTTGCCCTCGGAGCTGCCAGCTGCAGGAGTGGCAGAGCAGAACGTGGAGGGGACCCCAGAAGACGCAGTGCCCGAGGATGGCACTTCATTGGCTGAGTCACCGTACAAATGGGTGGTTGAGACTGCCAACTATTTGTACCCAGGTTGTGCCCCAGCCTTCAGTGAAGCTCTGGACATGATTGAATCTGTAAGTAACAGACCCTTGTTCCTCCAGTTATTGTAGGGAAACTGATCCTTATCCTTTTTGTTCGAGTGAACTTACTGGGTCCCCTTGATCATCCCACTGAGGAGAGCTGGGTCTGTCATTGCCTTGCAGCTTCCCCCTGTCTTTCTTCCAGGGCTGGATTAGACCTTTCCAGCTCTGCCAGTGTTGCTGTGGGCTTGTAGATCTTCCTCGGTGGGTGTCCTTGTACATGGGCTCTGCCTGTGTGGGAGGCTATAAGTGTTGGCAAACCCGATTTCAAGCTGTTCTTTGTCAGCCAGAGTGTCCCCAGCTCTCTTTTTTGTAATGGTTCAGGCCCATGCTCATTGGCTTTCCATTCTGTCCTGTCATGGGGTGGGATAGGACAGAATAAGGACAGGGAATAAGCCAAGCCCATTGTACTACGCAGGACAGACCCCTTCACGCTGGCGTAGTGCCACCTTTTGTTTTCAGTGGAGGTAGCTTCCCTGAAATTAGTTCTTTTTGGCCAGTCAAGCAGTGCTGAAGTCCCCTGGGTGACAGAGGCATGCCAGGGTGGAAGGCTAAAATCAACAGGGCACTTTGCTGCCATCAGAGGGAAGTTGCCTCTGCAGCCCCCAGCCTGCCTGAGGTGCTTATGATCCGTGAAGGAGTCACTTTGCCTGTGTACAGGAAGACAGTGTGTGCCTGAGGCTCAGCAGCACATCTGTGGGCCCTTAGGGGCTTGCTTGTATGGTGCTGGGTGTTGGTGGGGTGGAGCTGTGAAGGAGCTCATTTCTGAACTGGTCTGGTTAGGTCTAATCTGCTTTCAGCTGTGCAGGTTACACCAGAGCCCCATGTCCAGCTTTACAGGTGTGCCCAAGACTGTGGGTTGCTCTTGGGTGATAGTTTCTTCATTCAGTCCCTGTCCCCAGCCCTCTGCCCAGCTGCTTTTTTTTGTCCCCTCTCTGAGGGGGTGCAGCTGTGCTGTGAACCAAACAGGGAAACCAGCCTTGCATTAATAGAAAAACCTGCCCAGTGCACAAGCAGCAGCTTTCAGCTGGGTCAGATCTCTGCTCTGGCTCCAGCTGTGCCTATGGCAGAGGAGAGGAGGGCTTGAGCTGTCCCTGGCCAGGCTCCTTCCAAAGCTTGGTGCCATCTCACACCCCCACTTATTTCACCTCCCTGTTCACCAATCTGGCTGCTCAGCTTCCACCCTGGGCTGCTGCTGACGCTTTGCCTTGTGTGCAGGACCCAGATGGGTGGTGTGACCTGACCCAGTTTGACCTGCCTGAGGAGCCCTCGGCCGGTGGCAGCAGCGGCAGTGCCAGCCCGGCCAGGCCAGCACCTGCTGAGGCGGCCCCGGCCCTGCCCAGCGTCACCGAGTACCGCCTGGACGGCCACACCATCTCTGACCTGAGCAGGAGCAGCAAGGGAGAGCTCATCCCCATCTCCCCGCACGCCGAGGGCAGCTTTGGCACCCCGCCCTCGGTGCTGAAGAGGCAGAAGAAGAGGAAGATCTCCCTCTCACCCGTCACAGAGAACGTCACCAGCACCAGCATGTCCTTCCTGGACTCCTGCAACAGCATGACGCCCAAGGGCACCCCTGTAAAGACACTGCCCTTCTCTCCATCTCAGGTATCTTCTTGCCCTAATGTCGTGTATTCCCATCAGCTCTGCCAGCTTTGTGTTCCTCCTGCCTTGAATGAGGCTGTGCCAGTGTGCAGAGCGTGTTGCTGTGCTAAAAGAAGGCTCAGAGCTGGTTTCTGGCACTGCTTCTCTTCAGTGCTGCCCTTCCTGTGGGAGCAGCAGCCTGTGTCTCCATCTGGGAGTGCCTGCAGTTTTAAGGAAGCCCAGCTACCCTGTGTGAGGGGCAGGGCACATGCCCAGTGTGAGGAAGGAGCCCCATCTGTGTACCAGGGTGTGATGAAGAGCACACTGCTGCTGTCCCCAGGGCATTGCTGTCCCCAGGGTGTTGCTGCCCCAGCTGTGGGCAGCAGAGTGGCAACAGTGAAAACTCCCTTTCCCTGTCTGTTTGCAGTTCAGTCACACAGGCTGGGCAGCACACACCTTGTGCAGATCTGTCTTGCTGTGCTTATGAAAATGCTCCTGGCCTTGTCTTTGTTGCAAAAGGTACTCAGGATCTTTCAGCCTTTGCTGTGACTCCCACAGTGCCCACATACGTGGTCTCCAACACACATCACCTTGGAGCACTGTGGTTGTCCGACCCATGAGTGTCTCATGAAGTGGTGGAGTTCTGTCTGTAAATCAGAATAAAGGCTGCTGTATTCTCCAGCACAGTTCCCACTGCAGCTCCATTGTCCAGACCCTCCCCAACTGTGCCTTCCAGGCCTTTATTTCTGCTGTTTCTGCAGCAGAAAACATGAGAGAGCACCACAAGACAGTCCAAAATGCAGGTTCAGGTGGGCCTTGAATGAAAGGCCATCAAGGAGGAAGAAATCAGAGCGGGACCCATAAAGTACAACTCTGCAGAGTGTAAAAGGCAGGAATGTCTGGAGTGAATCTGAGAAGGCAAAGTGCATGTCCTGCCTCAACCTGAGCTTCAGCTATCAGTGAATGTCACAAACACAGTTTTTCTCTTCCAAGAGGCTCTTGGGTACAAACACTGTTCCTTAAGGGAGCAGAGCTGTCACTTACTGGCTGTTGGGAAGTGAAATCCTAGAAGAGCTAACTCAGTTTGTTGTTTTCTCACAGTTTAGGCTGAAGACAGCTCAGTGTAAGACCCGTTAACTTGTACACTTTGTTACGTGGCTTTCCCTCATGTTTGCCAACCTGAGGCTGGAATAGACTGGGTGGGCTGGGATCACCAGTGCAAAGAGAGACTTCTCTCCCAGTCTGTAGCTGGTAGTTGTGATAATTGTATCAATCAGCTCATCCCTTATAGGAAGTGAATAATGTTCATAGGTGTGAGGCACCTTCTGGCAACTTCTGTGTGTGTCCGTGTACAGAACTGTGAGTCTGTAACCCATTCTGGTGTGGGAGGATTGTTCCTACTTCAGGGTTTCCCTCATATTTAGGAAAAAGTAATGGCTTGTGGTGCAATGCTGGGCTGCTTGAGACTGAGCGTCTTCACTTTTTCTTTCCTGTGCCGTGCAGTTCTTGAACTTTTGGACCAAACAGGATACACTAGAACTGGAGAACCCTTCCCTGACCTCCACGCCTGTGTGCAGCCAGAAGGTGATTGTCACCACCCCGCTGCACAGGGACAAGACCCCTCTGCTCCAGAAGAACTTAGCGTAAGTCCTTTCCTGCTCCCTGAGCAGTGTCCTTTTCCACACAGGAGTCTGGTCCAATTCAGTCATATCTGCCAATACTTGTCATGGCATTACTGAGAGAGGAGCAAGGCAGGCTGGGGATTTCCTTAAAACAGTGTTTTGCCCCCCAAAGCAGCTCTTCCAGGCTGACTAGGGGCACAGCCAAGTGCCCTCTGTTGTGCTCAGCTGCTGGGTGGGTTGTGGCCTTGTGTGGGTTAGAGCCTGTCTGATACCTTGCCTTACCCACTCTGCTTCCAGGTTTGTCACACCAGATCAGACGTACGTGGTGGACAACACACCTCACACTCCCACGCCTTTCAAAAATGCCCTGGAGAAATATGGACCAATTAGACCTCTGGTAATTAATTATTGGGCAGGGCTGTGGCTTGTGGGGCTGATGAATGCAAATGGGACACGGGGAGGATGGGGCAGGGCTGTGAGCAAACTCTTATCTGTGCCAGAACAAAGGGCGGTTTGGTAGTGCCAGGCTGAGAGGGGAGGGGTGAAGAGGACGTTGTCATAGTGATCATTTAATTGTAAGGAGCTACAGGACTTTTAGCTCCTCTATAAACCAGCTAAAAATGCCAAAAGCTGCCCTTGAATCAGGCTGCAGTGCTTGGCTACTGATGACCTTGAGGAAAAACAAGGGAATGATCTACCTAGGTGTCCCTGAGGAGCTGGATCTCCCAGGCATTGTGTGCACCCTGGTCTCCTGATGGCACACGTGGGGTTCAGCTGATAGGTCTCTCACACCTGGAGATCCTGTAAATCCATCAGGCTAGCAGAAAACTTGTCATATCCTTTCCAGCTGGGAAGCAAATAGGTTTTTGTGTTTGTCCTTCCACTGTGGGCTGTCCTGACCCCCTTGTCCCTTGAGGGAAATGCTTGTGGGCCTGCCCAGCATAGAGATTTTGACTGCCTTGTGCTCCCTCTGCCTTTTCACCGCAGCCCCAGACTCCTCACCTGGAAGAAGACTTGAAGGAGGTGCTCCGAAGTGAAGCTGGCATCGAGCTCATCATAGAGGATGATGTGAAGCCTGAGAAACAGAAGAGGAAGCAAGGGGTGAGCTGGCTGTGCATCCAGTACCAGCTGCTAAGCTGCCCTGTGCTCTTAAGCAGTGTTTTGGCTGGTTTCATTCATCCTGCTATTGGTGCCAAAATGTTTTTAGCCCTGTGGCTGCTCTTTTAATCAGCAAGAGGTGCCTGAGGTTAAAGCCTGCTTAAAATACTGCTACGAGTGTCCTGGTTTATGCTGAGCTCAGGGCTTGCTGGCACACTTGGTGCACCTGGGGCAAGTTGGGCTCCCAGGAGGCTCTGAGCTGGTATGAGAAGTCTCAGTTTCCTGGTGGCATTCCCTTCCTCCTAAAAGCTCTTCCTCTAAACTGGTGGCTCGAGGTGCCAGGAGGAGGGCACTGGAAGCTGCTGTGCCCTGTGGTGGGGAAGGCTGCACACATCTTCCTGAGGTGCTGGTGCCATGCAGATCTGGGGTGACATGGCCTTGGTGTGCACCTGGGCCCTCAGGATGGCACTTTCCTGGGTGGATTCATGCTAACACTGGCTTTCCTACGTCCTCCAGTTGCGCAGGAGTCCCATCAAGAAGGTCCGGAAGTCTCTGGCCCTGGATATTGTGGATGAAGATATGACACAAAACCTGCCTGCCCTCCCCAAGACTGTGTGTTTCAAAAGAGCCCAGGTGAGGGGCTGTGTGCTCAGATCAGGGGCAGAGCTGGCTCTGCTCTGAAAAAACTGTGCAAAGCAGCCTGGAGCTGCCTTTGAACAGTCCGTCTGAATGTGGATCAAGGGCTGGATTTCTTCTTCCCTTACACTTTTCTTTTTCTCCTGGTGCAGCCTGTGAATTTCCTGTCAAGGTCCCTGAACCTCTCCTCCTCGAGCAGGAAGAATGACAGTGGTTTGCTCAACAGAGCCTTCGTGCAAGTGCAGCCAGAGAAAATGTCCTACAGGAAAATGCCGAGCCATTTCAGGCCACCAGCACCGGTAAGCCCTGCAGCCACTGCTGTCCCAGTCAGGAGTTTATCTGGCACGCTGCCCTTGTCCCTTGAGGAGTGAGGGACGGAGCTCTGAACTGCTGCACAGGCATCCCTACGCTGTCAGGGCTGTCTTTACACCAAGGCTGGGAGATGCTGAGCCAGAGGTGTCATTCTGTGTTCCTCAAAGCGCCATGGTTGACCACAGCTGTGGCCTGCTCAGCATGTTTGGCCCTGGATTTCCTCACAGGAATTTGCATCTATCAAGGAATTTGGATGACTGCTCTGGCAGTAAAGTGAACCTTCCTCTTTCCAGTGAGCACTCCTTGGGTGGACAGCAGCAAGCTCTTTTTTTTTTTGCTTTTCAGGGCAGAGCAACTCTGAAGTGCTGTATAAAGGTTAAACAGGAAGGTATTTCCCACCCCTGTGGTTTTTAGGGTGTTTCTGGGTTGTGGGGAAGCCTGTGTGCCTTAGGCAGCATAGGCTGGCTTTATCCTGCTTTGTCCTGACCCTGTGGCAGTACAGAGCTCCAGCTGGCAGTGTGGCACCTTGTGCCTCGTGCTGAGGTTGATGCTGTTGTAGCAGCTCTGTTCCTCAGCTCTGCCCAGTTGGAACTGGGTTGTGCTGGAGTCACAGCAGCCTACAAATGCCCCCTGGGGCATAAACAGATCTCTCTACAATCTCCACCACTCGAAGGCAGGATGCATTCATAGAGGGGTTATCTCTGCTTTGCTGGGCAGTGTAGCTTAGACATGGGGGTTTGGACCATAATTTTGGAGGTGTTTGTAGGTCGAGTCATTGGATGTCTCTTCCAGCTTCAGTGAGGATGGAAACACGTGCTGTCCTTGCTGGGGGGGTTAAACTGCAACTGGGAGCTCATATGAGGGTGTTTTCCCATCCCAGGAAGAGCCCAGTTGCGGTGTTGTCCTCAGGAAACTGCAGCGAGGGAGGATCTGTCCCTGCATTAGAGCTGTCTCATGAAAGCTCTTTCTTCTGACAAAGAATTACTCCTCAGCCAGAGTAATTCTTTCCCCTTCCCAAAATAAACCCTGCTTAAACACTTCCATTTCTCCTCCTGTCCTCTCCAGGGTCATATTGCTCTGAGAGCTAATAGCTCTGTATAAATAAACTTTGGGAATGACTCGGGGGTGACAGTGAGGCAGCTTGTGTGGTGACAGAGTACAGGTGTGCAGTGAAATCCCACTGCCCACAGCCAGCAGGGCTGTCTGTGCTGCTGCTGGGCTCTGGGGATTTATTGTGCTGCTCTGGTGCTGCTGGCAGGCAGTTCTTCATTAAGGAAGCTCAGCCGGCTCTGGGCTGAGCCTCAGTGGCACAAAGCCCCTCTGTGGCTGCGTGGGACTTTCCTGCTGTGGCCAACACTGGAGCCCTGGTTCCCTGCAGTGCATGGGAACAGGTATTCCCAGCTCAGGGCACTGCCTGTCTCCTGGCTGTGCCTACCAGAGGATTCTCAGGGGCTTTCCTGGAGTGCAGGAACACCTCGTGGGTGCCCTTTCTGCATGCAGAGACTGAAGCACACCTGGGTTTTGGCTCTTCCTTTGTGCTGTGGGACCCTGTTAAAACTGGAGGCACCAAATTGCTGTTAAGGATGGCACTTGATCAAAATAGACCTGGGGCTGAGCAGCTCCTGTAGGAATTGAACTGGTTGGCAATAAACTCCAAAGCTGTGCTTGAATTCCTTCTATCGTTCTGGAATCCCTTCAGGGCACTGAGTTTTAATAGGTTTGTGCTTTGGGGTTTTTGTCTTGAGGCAAGTTAAGGGAAAGCCCTGAAAGAGCATGTGGATTGTCTTGAAATGGAGCACTCACCTGAGAAACTGCTGAACCTAAACCCCAGAAATTACCACCTCAGCTGCGAGGAGTAACTGGTGGTGTGCAAGTTCCTCCTGGTTGTGAGATGGGTTCTGAAGCTTTATTTCCCTTGTTAGTTTGGTTTATTTTTGCAGTCTTTTAGAACAGGATGTCACAAGATATTTGTCCCCTCCCTCGACTGTGTTGTACACGTCCTTTCTCTTCCCTCTGCAGATGACCAGGGCTTGGAAAGCAGTGGCCTGTGGTGGAACCAGAGACCAACTCTTCATGCAGGAGAAAGCTCGACAGTTTTTGGGCACATTGAAACAGAGTCACACATCAAGGACCTTAATCTTATCATGAAGGATTGTTCTGCTTTTTAACTTTATTTTTTAAACTTTTTTAATGAGTGGAGGGGGAACCACAGGAAAAAATATCTTCTGCCAGGTCTTAGTATGTGGGAGTGGATTTTTTTTTTCCCTTCAGTTCCCAGGTAGATCTATATTGTAATAAATTGGGCTAACTGCTGGCTAGTGTGTGGAATGCAAGCTTTGGGATCCTTATGGAAAGGCAAATGAGGGAGGCTTGGAGAACTGACAGCACGACCTCTCTGCGCAAGACCTGAGTTCTGGAAAAGCGGAAGCAGCAGCCGTGTTCCACCTCGGAGCAGCACGTGCAGCAGGTGCTGGAGACCGGCCTCACCTCATCCCTGGATTCCTGCTGCAGCTCTGGTACCTCAGGAACAGCTTTGTGAAGGTTCCTGCATGCCTTGAGTCTCCCTCCCGGCTTTCCCCAGGGGCTGGAGTGTCCCCCTGGGCTGGAGGAGGAGGGTGTGGTGCTATGGGGTGACCTGTGCCTGGAGCCCCTTGCTCCCTGTGGGGCTGCTTTGTCCTGCCATGGCTCCAGCGGGGGCCTCTCCCCACGACTGTGCTCCCTCTTCCAATAAATGATGGTGCTCACATCCCTCGGGCTCTGCCTCTGCCTCCCAGCGCTCGGGGAAGGCAGCAAAGTGCTGGTTTTCATGTGGGCTCTTCGCCCTCCTGGCAAGCTGTTGAATTCCTGTTGGCTTCTCAGCGTGGAGGAGAAGGGATGTTCCCCCCACACACACTCAGTTTTCATCAGCTGCTCAGAAGTTCTGGCTACTTTATGGGCAGGTGCCACAGCGTGTTTGAGCCGAGGGTGGTTGGGATCACTGCGGAGGTGGATGGAGGCTGGAGAAAGAGCAGCAGGAGTGTGTGATCCGGCGGAGGCTTTGTGTTGCCCTTTGGAGGCTGAAGTTGCATCCATGTAGCCATTCCAGTGTGGGAACAGTAGCACTGCCCTGCTTTGAGGTAGCCACGCATGGAATGTGGTGATCTTAGCAACATATTAACTCTGCAACTGGAAAGGTGTTGGAAAAACTGAGGAGCAACTCGGCAGAACAGGAAGAGCTTTTCGGGTGAGCTGTGATGTGCTTTCCTCAGCCAAAGCAGTCCTGGCAGACCTGCCTCTGGCTGGGGTGTGCACACAGCAACGATGTGTCCACCCCAGGCTGTTTTCTGTTTTCCAACCAGAGCTGGGCTGTACAAATCTCATTTCAGGTTCTGGCTTATGCTGGAACTAGAGTCAAAAAATCCTCACTGACAAACTTGTTAATAAAACCTTGGATCCTGGGAAATGAGGGAGGTTTAGAAACCCAGCTCATTTTTCATTTTTACAAGCTCGGGGCCAGAGCAAATCCATGAAGTAATTTTTATTTCTGTTTCTCAGTGTTGCAGTGTTTGCTTTGGAGAGACGGCTGGGACCACTTGTCTGAAAGCCTGGCTTTAGCTGCTCCCATCCTGCTGTTATTTTAAGAGAAATCGTCACAAACCCATCCCTCTCTGCTTGGGCTTTCGTGGGCTTGGCTGTTCCTGCCCTGGGTGACTGTACAAACCCAAGCCTGGAATTGCAATTCCTTCCTGGAGCTGACACGAGCTGGGAGCTCTGAGCAGGCAGGGGCTGCTGGAGGATAAATCAGGGTGTGAGTCTGGCACCTCTGTTTGAGAGCTGCCCCCAAATTAAAGGAGAAGGAGACTGAGAATATTAACTGCTTCTCTGAGGCTGTGAATTCAGGCAGTGCAGGCTCTCCTGCATTGCAGAACATTTATGGAGAAAGATTGAGGGGCAGAAAAATACCAAGGTCTAGCATAAGCTGATGGGTAAAAAGAGAATTAGCTTTTAATTGGAAAATGGAGATTCTTCCAGTGTGGAGGTTGCCAGCCTGGCTTGATTGCCCTGGGGCCCAGGAATAGACATTGCTCTACAGGTGGGGTAAAAAAGGTTGCACTTGCTTTGTTTTTCCTGAGTTTGGATGCTCTGCTTTCTTTCCAGTAAAAACCTCACAGAGGTTGAACTTCCTGCGGGCTGTGGAGTTCCTGGGCTGGAGCTCCTGAGAGGGAGTTTTGCTGGAGACCCCTCAGTCTGGGGCTCCACGTCCCTGGCTGATGTCCCTTTGAAGCCTCTGCAGTAACACAGCCTTCTCAGACAGCACAACCTTCATTCTCTAAGGGAAATCTGGGTGTTTAATTTAGCTTTAAACGAAAGACCAGGATGAAAGCGTTCCAGGAGCATTGGCTGTGTGTGGGAGGAATCCCCTTCCACGGCCCAGCTTGCTGCACAAACCCCGTGTTGTTGCTTGACTTGAAAGTTTGTCTTTTGGTATTTTGCATTCCACAACAGAGCAGATGATTCCCTGGTTGAGTCCAGACATGGAAAAAGGATTGATTTTTACCAGGAGTGGGAAGGGACTAGCATAGCTGGAGCTCCTGGGTCATGGCAGTGCCCTGACTGCTAACAGGACGTTGTTTCCAGCTGGGCCAAGCCTTAAAGAAGCTGGGAAGAGCAAAAATAATGGGGCAAGGAGATGAAAAAAGGACATCCATGTTTTTTTATTGGCAGTCTTACTTTGGAATGGAGCCTGGTGGAGCTGAGGAGCACTGAGCTCACACAGCTCCATGGTGGGCAGCATGGGAGCTGCTGTGTGGCCCTCCAGGGCTCTCAGCTGCTGGCTCCTTCCTGCTGCTTGGAGGGATTTCAGAGCCTTTTTATCTCGTTTTCACAGCTCATTCTGCCAAAGCCTGTGCTGTTTGCAGGTTGCTCACAGGGGGCTCTTTGGTTCCACGCCCATGGATGGGGAGAGACATCTGACCGTGGAGGAATGCAAGTGGTGAACAGAGGAATTCCTCATATTTCGGGCATTTCTTGCATCTGAAGGAAATGGAAGAAAAAGGCAACTGCTGGGGCTCAGCTGGGGAACAGGGTACAAAACCAGCCCTGGCAAAACCAGGGCTTTGTGGTCATGGGATCCATGGTTTACATTCCAGGGCCTTGCTGCTCCATGTGTTCCATGTTTATGTTCCAGGGCCTTGGTGCTCCCCAGGTGTTGGCAGCTGTGGCAGGAGATGCTGCTGACCTGGCTGCAATTCCTGCTGCAACCCAGCCCTGCCCTGCTGACCTTTGACAGCTCCGTAGTAACAGCTATGATGGCACAGAGTAGAGCGAATTCTCCATTATAGGATCATAAGTAGCTCAATATTAGTAGGTTACACCTCAGTGATGTTCCATGGGCTTTATCACAGCTCAGTGCAGGAAGGGACCCTGTGATGAGTGCGAGGGGATGCTGAGGTTGGGGTGGGGTGTCCAGGGTTTCTGCTTTGCCAAAAAATGCTTTGATCCTGGGGTTGCCAGCAGCAAAGTGCTTCCTCTCCTGCCTTTGCTTATGGTATTTACTGAGTAGTTGCTCAGCAAGAACCTTGTGAAATATCCCACGTGCTTTTTTTGATACTCTAACCTGTAGGTTTAGAGGTTTGGGAAATTAAAAGGATGATTTTAGCTGGGCAGACACATGCTGAGGATTAGCTGAGCAGCTCCTGGGTTTTGCAAGAGACGGTGACCACTTGTGCTAAGAGCTGGCTGCAGCTGGACGGGAAAATAACTGTGCTCTGGAAACTTGAAATCCTGCCTGTCCCTGTTTCTGGAGTGAGAAAACTGCAGTTCTTCATCTCTGCCTGAACAGAATAATCAAATATTAAAATACGGTACTAGGTCGGGGGAAAACATTTTGCTGTGGAAACCAAAGGGTCCAGGTTGAGGAAATAAACGTTTTCGCTGGGAAGATGTTTGGAATCAGAAATTTCAGGGAGTTAAAACTCCTGCTGTGAAAAGACTCAGCAAAACTCCCCAGGGGACAAGCACAGGCTCACCTCTCCTGGCCATAGGCAACCTCTGGCCTGTACAAGTGTGGCTGGCAGTGGCCAAAATCATCACCTGGGTTGTGTGTGACCTGGTGACCTTATGGCTTGTGAAAGGCAAATTTAGTACTTTGTAGCAGGTTTGTGTTTGTAAATGCATTAGGTTAGGTTTGGTTTTGTTTTCCCAAGATACTGAATAAATACTGTAGGAAAATAAATAGATGTTGTGTTCCGAATCCCCCCTAGAGTTTTTCAAAATTTGTTCAGTTTCAGAAAGCTCACCCAAAGCTTTGGCTTTGAGCAAGGCAGCCAGCCCAGGGAATGGAATTCCTTGTACAACAGTGATGTCTCTAAAGGTGGGATTTGGGGTTTTTTGGGGATTTTTGGTGCCAATGTGCTGTGCCCAGTCCTGAGTTCAGCCAGGGGCACTGGGCTGCTGAAAGTGCCTAAGTCAGTCTGTTGTGGAAGGGAGAGCCCAGTGTTTGGCTGTGAAAATAAAGTGAGTTATCTGTAATTGTACAGCAGGTAACAGGTGCCAAAATTGCTGTCAGATCTGCAGAAAAGGACCAGATAAGAGGAAAAAGGAATAAACAATAACTTAAAATTCAATTCTGCTGAAGTACTCAGCTATTCCCAGGGTCAGTGTAAATCGAGGTTTGAATTAAGCCAAAACAGCCCAGTTAATGTCTAAATCTGCCATTTCTCAGGCTCTGCAGAAGCAGACAAACACAAAATCAATATTTGCTCTAACTGTTGCTAAGTTTTCTTTACAGATTAATTTCTGCCTAATAATCCGTGCAGCTGCAGCCCTCTGGAGCCCTCCCTGCCACGGCTCCTGCCCTGCCCCGTGGCTCCCTCCCAGCCCGTGATCCTGAGGAGATGTGTGAAGACCCAGCCTGACCCCCTCCTGCAAAACCCACCCTGCTCTGCCCTCACGTGAGCACCCAGCATCCTTCCATTGCAAGGAAGAAAATCTTTTCCCCCCTCTCTGGATGTCAGGCATCTTTTTTTCCCGAGTCCCACGCCGTGGAAATGCAGCTGGATTAACAGCCGGCTCTACACGCCGGACCCGTGTTGAGCCAGGAGATCATTTTGTCCCTTTAGCTGGAGTTATTTCTGGTTTGAAGGATTGTTCTGCGCTCCTGCCGCTAAGGGGGAGTGTTGCCACGCCGTGGAGCAGCTGGATGAGCCCGAAGCAGCGCATCCTTTGCCTCCTCGCAGCTGCTTTTCCCTCCCGGAGCGGTGGGAAAGGCAGGAGCGAAGCAGGGATCGCCCCAGCATCACCCAGGGGAGGGCAAGCACCCTCCTGCTCGGTGTCAAAGTGGGGAGTGACACGAATTTCAGACCCATCTTGGACAATAAGTGCAAACAGTAGCCTTCGTAACCACAGGGCTTTGACGTGGTTGATCCATGAGGCTCCAGGAGGATGGAAACTGGGGAAGAGTGGGGAGGGCATGATGAGGATGCAGGTGGGTGGGAGGGCCCTCGGCAGCGGTGAAATGAGCTTTCCTTCGACAGGAAGGAGTGGATCGAGAAGAAATGTCCCCAAACTGCCTGTGGAAAGGGTCCCTCCCTGCCTGGAGAAGAGAGCTAAAAATGGGGCTTAGAGGCTCTTTGGGGTAGGGCAGTTCAGGGTCTCTGCTCCTGGCGGCTTTCATGTGCTCTGATGCTTGTGCCATCACTGATGTGCTCAAGCTGACCTCAAGGTCACTCCCCTGCCCTGTGAGAGACACAGAATGTATGTGCAGTTCAGACTTTTCCTGCCTTAGAACCCCAGTCTCTCTGCCTGTGAACTGCAGATAACCCTCTTCATCTCTTTTTTGCCTCTCCCTGCACAGGGTTTTGGGATCTGCAGATGCCAAACACGCTTATTTATGGTTTGCTGGGGTTAGAATTGTGGGTTTTCTTCAAAAATATGTTCTCTTTTCAGTTTCTTACTTTACTTCAAATGTCATCCTTTTTCTCTTCTTTTTTCAGGGCCACCCAGGGATTTTATTCACAGAATTGGAATGAGCTGCAGAAGGGATAAAGATCATTCATGGGAACCTTGAAAGAATTGTCTGAGCTCTATGAAATGAAGATTAAAAATAAAACAGGGAGGTGAAGCACAGGCACCAGCACGAGCTTCTTATAAATACCTGTCCATGAAATCAAGAGCTCTTCCCACCATGCTGGATGGCCTGCACAGGGAGCAGCTGCTGTATCCACCTCAGGAGTGGGTAAACAGGAGCACAGCCCAAGGGCAGGGAAACACGGCAGGCTGCAAAACCTGCCAGCTCTTGGTGAAAAACGTTTGTGCTTCTTCCTCCCCAGGTAAAGGGACAGGTGAGCTCTGCTGTGCGTGGTTTCAGAGCTGGTGCACTGGCAGGAAACTCCAGCTCCTGGGGAAGGAGAGGGGAGGAGCAGGAGGAGAAAGCTGTAATCCCTTGCTGCCTTCAGGCACAGCTTGTGGTGCTTTTGATGCTGGTGTCAAAGGAAGGGCCCTGCCTTGCCTCCCACCTGCCTGGGAACCCCCTGGCCAAAGGCTGATCACTCCCAACCCTCAGCCTCTGTCCAGGCTGGTGTTTATGGCCCTTGTATCCTCCCACTACATCAACAAAATTCTTATAAAGCGCTTTCCTCCAGACTGCTATTACAGATATTTTCCAGGTCAAAACTCAGCCAGATCCCACTCTTGTGCATCCAAAGCTGTGAAATCCTGAGGAGAACGGCCTGATCTGGTGTTGTGCTGGCTCTGTGTGCCCAGGCAGAGGCTGACCCAAGGGAGGATGGCTTGTTGAGTGCAAATGCCTGGGAGATGCTCTGTGGGTGCCCTCTGTCAGCTGTCCCCATGCAGCCTGCCCTGGTTTTAGGTCAGGCAGGGGATTCACACATGGTATTTATGTTAGAAAAGCCACTCTGAAGCATAACATGTTCGTGGAGTTCCTCCTGTTGCCTTCTCTGGGTAAGTGACCTCGAGAGGTGTCTTTTAAGATAAAGTGAAGGGAGGTGAGCATTTTTTCTGTTTGATAAACAGCCATGCTGTGTCTGCTGTGGGTGTTTTGAGCATTCTGTGGCTGGCTGGAGACCTGCTGAGTTTCCTCTGTTATCAGGACAAGCCACATTGAAAATGCAAAACCTTCCCCATCTCCCTCATATTTTTTAAAGATTCCAGTTGGGGCTTTTACTTGTGCCCCTCTGACTCTGGCCTGGCTGTTCTCCTCTCCTGCCCCTGTGGCCACAGCACTGGGCCAGGGATGACTCCAGGACATCAGATGGACTTTGGGAGATGGAGAAGGAGCCAGCTCAGGATGAGAAGAGGGTGAGAGCACAGTGGGATGACGCAGTAAGGACAAAGGGCTCCAGCTCTCCACTGGACAGGAAGGCAAAGCTGCTGTTTCCAAGGATAAGCCCTCCTCCTAGGAAAAAAAGAAAAAAAAGCCATTTTAGGTATTGCTGATAAGGAATCAACTAAATTCCTCCTTTCTGGGTCCCCATCTCTGCAAGAGATCACTCAGCTATTCAGCTAAGGCTTAGCACACGGGGCTTTTGAAAACATCTTGCTGCAAGTGCTTGGAAAATGCTATCATTTAAATCCATAATAGCTCTGTTAGGAAACATGCCCCAGGCATTCACATCAGCTCGTGGTGCTGCAGTGTGTGTGTCTGGTACCGCTTCCCATCGCCCAAGCCATAAATAATGGGAATCCAACACAACACCAGCCTGCCTGGCCTTGGAAGCAGCTCAGGCCACGGGCCAGAAAGTGGTCCAGTGAGCCCAGGTGGGCTCCCAGCCGAGGCTGGGGCTGTGTGACAGAGCCTGGTGTCCTCCCAGATGAGCTGAGTGTCCTCCCACCTGCTGCTGCCAGTGGTTTGCTCATCCTGTGCCCCACTGGGGTTTCTCTGTTGCGTGGTGGGAGAGGCAAAGCCAGGTGGGAAGGCACCAGTGAATCTTTTTCTCAGGAAAAAGTAAATTTCTGGAAACAAACCTGGGAGCAAACAGCTGGGTGCCAGCAGCTCTGTGACACCCAGACACGTTCATGGCAGGAGGTGTCAGCAAACCCTGCTTATGCTGAGCTTTTGGGTGCAGTACTGAGGTTAAAGAGGGAGCTCTGCTAGACCCTCTGCTGATGCCTCCGTCTGTTCTTCTCATCAAATATGGATCTGGGAGATCTGGAAAGCTCTGCTGCAGTTAGTGAAACGCTTTTATATCACGTATTGCTTGCTGCTGCCCACACGCACTTCTGAATAATCATAAGTTTCTTCTATAATTATGTTTATTACGCGCTTGCCATGGTGACTATCCCGCACTGTGGAGTTCCAAGCTGGCATTCTGCTCTGGGTGAGCAGCTGATTCCTGGGGTGCTGGTGGGGGGTACAGGAGGGAAATCCTTCTGTAGCCTTTCTGTCAGGCTCTCCCTGGCCAAGATGGCATCACAGCAGGTAGCACAGAAATTAATAACATGATCATCTTTCTTGTGTGCTTTGGTAAGCAAGCTAATTAATAATGATGGGTCAACAGTTTTTAGGATTTTAGGATTAGCACCAGGTTTAGAGGAGGATCATGTGCATGTCTGAGCTGCAGAGTGCAGATGTAGGCAGGTGTGTGGCAGTAAATGATGTATGACCCACATATTAAAGTAGTTTTTTTGTCTTTTAAAAAAAAAAGTTTATGGACTTAATCCTCTTTTTCTACCCCCTGCCCTAGTTTATTCAATCCCTCTTATTTAGGATAAAAATAAGACTTTAGTGTTATCAGGTAACTGATGGCTTTGGGGTGAGATGGCCCAGCCCCCAAAGCCCCACGTTATTTTATGAATTGCCTGCCTGATGTGCTGCAGGGGTGAGTTACAGCTGAGGAGCTGGGGACATCCCATGTCTCAGCAGACTGACAGAGGGTCTTTCCTGCTTCTCTCACCTCAGTTATCCTCCACCCCCGAGGAAGCAACCCCAGGGCAATGAGCAATGTGTGACATTTAGCAGCACCCTCTGAGGAGTGCCAGGCAGAGAGTGTGGGCTCCCTGCCTGCCCTCCTGGACCCCCCCTTCCTGCTGGGAGCCCACCTTCCTCCTGGGAGCCCCCCTTCCTGCTGGGAGCCCGCCAGCCCTGGCACATGGTGCGCCGGATGACAACGGGATAATCAGCCCATAAGCTGCCAATTAAAATATAAGTGTACTGCAGTGAGAAGGGGCTGGTGTGATGGACCTTGACATGCTCTGTTTGCACAGCTGATGAGACAGTCAATGCTCTGCAGCAACTCTGTGCTGCCTGGATGGAAGCCTGGGGCCCCCTCACTTCTGCAGGCTCCCTGACCTGCTGGTGTGTCCTGCATCTCCCTGGTTCATCCCAGCAGCTGCAGCAGAGCTAGGGGTAAGGTCTTGGTTTAGTTTATACTGAAATAGTGTCCAGAAGTGTGGATTGGTATGTTTGGGATGAGTGGGATGAGCCACGTGCTTTGGGGAGCAGTGATGGGGTGTGACCTAGTGGGAACAAGCGGGTGGCCACGGAGCTGCAGCCTCTGGTGGCCCTCGGTGGCTCCTCCCTGCTGCACCTGCTGTGAGCTGAGGATTTGCTCAGCCCCACCCGCACGTGGAGGTTGGGGGGGTTTGGGTTAATCGCTGCTTGACTGAGTGCTTTGAGATCATCAGGAGAAACGCAGTCTCAGGAGATTTGTGGAATGAGCCAGACCCTGACAGACCCTTCTCTCCCTCTTGCCTGTCCAGGGGGCCTGAGCAGGTCCAACACTTACTCAGGTGGCCAAGTCAAACACAGTCAGCACGTGCTACACACTGCACACGAATTAGGGCTGAGCTACAGTAGCTAATTCCTCCTTACAATGGGCGTGGAAAGTTAAACAGAGAGGACAGGAATGAGGTGGCTTTATTTTACAGAGATGATTCCTAGAGAAGCTTCCTACCACCTTTTCTGGGCAGGGGCTGCCCTGCAGAGCATGGTTGTTGGTTTGACTCCAGATTTAAAAATGTCCAGCCATTTTCTCCTATTTTTTCCCATTTCCAGACAGTCGTATGTGTTCTAAGTGCCTCTTTCCCTCAACCTTTGATCCTGAAGCAAAGTGTGAGTTGTAAAAGTTGTTGGTGCTGGGCTGGATGTGGTGGCAGGAGCCCAAGGTGCTGCTGAAGCTCGGTGTGAGTTTTGGGTCAGGGCTGGCCTGGAGCTCAGTGGTCCCCAGCGCTGCTGCAGGGTTGTTTTGTGTGATGCTTAGTGCAGTTCTCACAACAGCCCCCCAGGGCAGAGAAACAATGTGATATGGGGGGAGATGAGTGTGGGAGTGTGTGCTGAGGATGCTGGACCCCTGCCTCAAGCTCTAATGGAAAAACACATCCATCCCTCTATAACAGGACAGAAATTAAGAGTAGGGAAACCCCTGGGGAGGCAAACTTGCTGTTCTGGGAAGCATCATCTCCGCACCCGGGCACCGAGATGCACAGGGCTCCCGGGCTTGAAGGGGGCAGCAATTGCCTCTCTCATCCTTGTTTTCCGAGAAAAGCAGCACTGGCATGTGGGAAGAGGTGCTCCAGCTTTGTTTTTATTTGCTGAAGAAGGGTTCTTCCAGCAGCTGCATACTTAATGGCTTTCTAGGGCCATTCATTAACCTGATAAGTCGACCAGCAAACCCAGAGCAATGATTCTACCTGCTAGCCGTGACGTCTCTTTTTACCCCAATAAACCTTCCCACTCCTCCTAGCTCGGCTGATGAATCTGCCCAGAGATGCAGGGAAGGGTATCTCCAGAACAATGAATCCACGTCAAAAGATTTGTGAGCAGCCAGCCAAACAATTCCAGACAGAGAGACATGAGAAAGAACATCATTCCCGAAAGCACTGCATTATTGATTAAGCATTTGTGATCCATAAAACATAGTAAAACTGTGGGGCTGGCTGCAGAATGAATTCTACCAAAAAAAAGGTCGTCTTTTACTGTCTCTGGTCCTCAAGGACGAAGGTAAAGTAAGTTTAGTACCAAGCAGGAATTCATTTGTATAATAATGGTTTTTGATGACTCGCAAAGGTTATTTTATGATTAGCCATCTAATTATAAAATGGCCAACAATTTTATCTTATCCAAATCTGCATCAGCTAAATTATGAAATGCCCTTGTTTTATGCAAATTCTGGAAATATTGCTTCCTTAACCTCCCAACCCTGCTGTCTGTCACTGCTTGTGTGGAGCATAAATCTCAGAGCAGTGCCAGAGCTGGATTAAACTGCAAATAAACCAGGGTGGATTGATTCCACGAGAATACCCGGCAGTGGTGAACGATGGTGGAGGTGCAGCACGGGGCAGATGTGCTGTGTAACCCCGTGGCATGGCCCCTGCTGGGCTGCCCTGCCCAGGGAGGTGCTGGAGCTGGCACAGGGAGGTGGGAGAGTGCTCCTAGGGAAGGGTTCATCAATCACTTGATGGGCTGGAGACGTGAGATGTCCTCACTCTCAGGATCTGCACACTCCATCCTTCCTGGCCCTTCAAACCACAGAATGGTTTGGGTTGGAAGAAGCCTTAAAGATCCTCTTGTTCCGACCCCACTGCCATGGGCACGGACACTTCTCTTAGCCCAGGTAAGCCAGGGCCCCATCCAGCCTGACCTTGAACGTTTCCAGGGATGGGGCAGCCACAGCTTCTCTGCTGAGAACAACCCCTGGTTTCTCTCTGCTTTGATTTCTCTTGGTCAGCCGGGGTCAAGAATATTTTTCTGTTGGGTCCGAGGAGCATTGCTGAAAGGTCCTAAAGTAATGGGCCAGGAAGAACGAATTCCTCCTGTTCTTGTTCTCTCACAGCACTGCAGGGAGCGAGGGCAGGGGAAACTGAGGCACAGGTTTGCTGTCCTTCGAGGTGGACACACCTGAGACCCAGACGTAGATGGGCAGGGGACTGATCAGAGCTGCTCCAGCAACACTGTGTGTGTGTATTTTGTGGCTTCTTTGCTTGGAAGAGATGCTGACTCCTCATGCCTGAAATTTGTGAAGAAGGGATGACAGGAAAACCTTTTATACATTTTTTTTCAAATTTCATAAATGACAAATCAAAGGAATTTGTTGTTTCAGACAATTACAATTCTCAAAACTTGAACATTTTGGCTACTCCTGGAGAGCACTCTTCTTCCAAAGAGTGCAACTTTTACCACAGCACCAGAGAGGGCAGTGCTGAAATGAAACAGTCTGAGGCTGGTGATTGGTGCAGAGAAGGACAGAAAACCCCCATGTGTTTTCCATTCCCCAAATCAGCTGTTTGGGGTTTTTTTGGCCACTACTCACCTTCCTGTTAAAGCAAGCCTTCAATGATGGGCTTGTGCCCATGTCCCTGGGACAAGCCAGGCCTGGGTGAACTCCTAAGGAGGAGATGGTGAGAGCAGAGGAACTGCAGCAGGAATTATGAGCTTGTCTGGGAAACCCTGGAGGGTTTCGAAAGACTTTGGTATGATCCTTGTGAGATCAGCTCACGATCCTGGTGGGGCTCCCAGGAAAGGTGGGGATCTGCCATGGCAAAGATGGAGATCTCTGTGCTGGAGGCAGGGAGAGCAGCAAAGAAGGAGGAAAAACATCAAGAGAGGGGGAGGAAAGGAGGATTGTGAAGATTAGGTCCAATTAGTTACATGCACTTTAAACATCAGATCGTATTAAACACTCCTGGTTTAAAACCAGGCCCTATTATATGTTTGCAGCTTCCAGACAAAGTCCCGTTAAGTGGAGCTGCTTTGAAATCCAGGGCCTCAGACACAGCCATTATGGAGATCAGGCCCATTAAATATATTCAGTTTGAAGATTAGGTCTGGTTAGACACAGGCAGTTCAAAGCTGGCCTCTAATTAAGCAGAGGCAGTTGGGGAACCAGAGCTGGAGGGGAGAGAGGGACCTGTGGAGCAGCTCCCTGTGCCTGCAGTTGCTCCCTGGTGCGAAGGAGCCTCTGGCCAGCCGTGGACAGGGTGCTCTTGGTCCTGCCTGCCCATGCTGAATTACCCCAAATGCATTCTCCAGCAGGAAGGGAGCGAGGGTGGTCTCCAGGCTGGTGGAGATGGAGGCTTGAGGCTTCAGAGGGGGCTGAGGGAATATCACTGGCTGGATCAGGAGCTTGAGAAATCAGGGGAATGAAAAGATGCCCTGTGCCTGCCTCAGTTTTCTCTGATTTTGAGATGGGTCAGGCTGCAACACCTAAACTCTCGGTGCCTGGACAGGACCAAGGGCTGTGGCATAGGTGGCGTGTTATGGACATGGGGAGGTAAGCCCTGGATAGCCCCAAAGGGTTTGGGTGTCCAACAAGCTGTGGACTGCATGGAAATACAGACACTCCTGTCTGCTAGGACTGAAAGAGCTGTGCGTGGCTTGGCTGGGGTCTGTGGTTTGGGTGCTTGAGGACTCCACTCTCAGCATGAGCCTCCCTTTTCTGCTGGCTGTGATGGCAGCCTGGGGATTCGGTAGTGGTTTTCCTGCAGGATTGCACAGCTCCTCTGGATTCCTTGCATGGATGCTCCGTTATTAATGGGAATGGTTCAGAAAGACATTTCAGCAGGGAGATGATGGGGACAGAGATGGCGTCCAGTCCACACCCACTGCCCCAGGGCAGCGCTCCCTTCCCTGGGGTCCCGACCCCACCCATGGCCAGCCCAGTCCTGCTGAGCCCTGGCTGGATTGACTCATTCTCGCAGCCGATGTTTTTCCTGCAAAATACCATCGACCATCCCTCCTCATCCCACTTTTCCACATGTTCTTCTCTGCTCCTGCTCTGCTTTCACAGCGTGTGATGCACAGGGGTGTGAGAGCAACAGGGGTCATTTTCCTCCTGATCTCCACATAGTGCAGGGCTGTGAGGAGCCCCTGAGATGCTCTTACAAACCTTACTGGCATCATCACAGTTTATTTCTAGGGGATTTATCTGATGCTGCTCTTGGTCCTGAGCCTCAGTAGCATCAGATCACTTTTAATTGGCGCTGGGTGCTTTTATCTTTGATGGAGAAAAAGGATTTTGCCATTTGGACTTTGGCATATGAAGTATTAACTTAAATATATATATTTAATTTTTGTACTAAGTATTATGTAGCAGCACAGTATTAATACTAAAACTTTAATACAATGTAAATGTCAGAGTGAGTTGTAGTGATAAAACCTAAATGAAATATATTTATAATATATTTATCTCTCTGTTTCACTTGCAATAGCAAAAGATTTTTAAGTCAAAACAGATTTTTTCACTTCTCAACAGAAGTGCTGTTTCTTTGTTCTACAAGAAACCATTCCATTAGAGGCTGTTTTGATTTTTTTTTTTTATCCCTTCTAATCTCATGACTTGAAGACTCAGGGTTTTAATGAGTGCTGAGGCTAAGACCTGAGGTGATAAGTGGGAGTGCTGTCAACTCTCATCCTTGTCTCGTCCTTATCTCTCCTCTCCTGTTTGTTCCTGTGGTTCCTCGGAAAGAGATCCGTGTACCTGGCCCTGGCTGATGCTCTTGTGGCACAGGTGGGGACCCACAAGGGTCAGTGGGCAGAGTGGCCACTCTCTGCTCGGACAGGCCAGAGCAATCCAGCAGCCGCTGTCCGCGTGACCTGTGCTGGGCTCAGGTGGCACACGCACATCCCAGGGAGTTGTTCAAAAGCTGTGGCAAGGAAGGATGCTTGGAATCCTGCCTGGTGCCCGTGGTGTGCATGGTGGCAAGGGGAGGGAGCTGTCCCCAGGCGTGCGGGGAGGGACAAGGGGATGTTCAGAGTCCTTCACAAACAGCGTGAGACAAAACTGGGGCAGAGAAGCTGCCCTGCCCCAGCCTGGCCCATCTCCTGATGCTATTTTGCCCTGGTCACTCAGCCCCTCAGCAGGAGAGGAGCGGAAGAGCCTCCTTTTAACTCGCAGCTCTTCTCCTGCTGGGAAGGGTGAAACGTCAGCCCTCTAGGACAGCAGTGGGGAAAAACTGTGAAGGAATCCCTGAGAGACTGTGGGGAAAAGTCGAAGGAATGAAGGACTGGGGCAGGGGGGGCCCTGCCCTGCTCTGCCCGCTGTGCTGGCACTGTCTGGGTGAGCTGAGATGCTGAAGGGCTGTGGAAATGCCTGAGCTGGCTCGGAGTGGGACCGTGGTGCCCCAAACCCCCTGGATATCTCTGCTGTAATAACCAGAGATGCTTGGGAACTGGTCCCAGCAAGACAAGCTGGCTGGCCCTGTCCCCATCCCCATGTGCTTTTGCTGTTCCAGGTGGCTGTGACAGAGGATCTCAGTCCCACAGGCAAAGGCCACCAGGACAGGCCTGGAGCTGGAGCTGTGACGTGGGAGCATGTCGGAGCTGATGGAGCGAGCGCCGAGCAAGCGAATCTCCGGGAGAAATACGTACGTGCACGAGGATCCCTTCTCCTCTCATCCTTTTATCTACATCCTTTTTTGAAGAAGCAGCAGATGAAAGAGCCCACCACTCACATCAAACCCCCATCAAGTGCATTAAAGGAAATGATTTTGGTTTTATGGTTTGCTTTCAAGGAACCAGTGGCAAAATGAGCAGGGAAGGCATGAAAGACACCCCATCAGGGTTAGCTGCATTTCCAGCATCACAAATTTGTCCTCTGAAGTAATTAAGATGCAGGTATTTGAAAGGATGCACAAGGGCACATCATTAAGGTGCACTTTAGCTCAGCTTCTCAGCTTCTTCTGCGCTCCAGGGATAGCTGCAAACTGTCCCAAATTGCTTCTTCCACTCAAAACAAGTTCCAGTCTTTTGGGAACAAAGGTAGAGATGCAGAAATGTTCCAAAACTTGCCTCTAGAGAAACCTTCTGTTTTAAATTCCCTCTCGTTATTGAATGCAATAAATCAGATGTGATGGCTTCTTATATCAGGAATGAGACCCTGTCCCAGGCAGGTGAGAGAGAGAAGCAGGGTGAGGTCTGGAGGGGCTGGGAGCAGGCCCAGGGTGGTGTGGTGGATGCAGCAGTGGAGGGTTAGCTGGGCTCTCCCACCTTCTAGGAAATTGCTTGCCCTGTATCAGTGGATTTGGGACAGTGTTTAATAACAGGGCAGATGGCACATCACGATTGCCAATATCTTCAACAGGGAGATGTGGCGATTTCATATTTTCCTGTGTGTGAGCTGCAAAGCACAGGCCTTGCATCTAGATGAAGGTTAATAAAACCAAATAAAAAATTAATCCCCTTCAGCAGCGATGGCAGCTGGTGATGTGCCAATGATGCCCTCAGAGCAGAGCTGTGCTGCTCAGGCTGCGTGGAGTCCCTGATCTCGTGGCCATGAGGTGCATTTGCAGGTGTAGCAAATACCAGCATCTGTTCCCTTCCTGTCCACCTGCCAGGAAGGAACTAGTGCTTTTTGGAGCCCCACAGCTGTTCCTGTTGGTCCCTTCCAGTGGGCACATGTGCAATCCCTCAGCAGAGAGAATGAGTTGGCAGGTTTAGGATGAAGCAGTAGAAGGGCCTTTTGCTGTAGGGTGTCATTGATCCCAGCTTTCCCATCCTGCTCAGAGAAATTAGAGGTATGTGTACATTTTTTGTATAAGTTGTGGAGTAATTTTGCATCCAATGAACCCCTTTTCTAGATGTTATGTGCTCAACTCTTTCAGCTGGAGACTTGTCCATGGAAGAGGGACTCTGTGGTCATGCACAGCCTTTGAAGCACCTATAGCTGGTTATTCCCAATTTTCCAAATTGTTTTTCCCTCCTACTCAATCTCAAATCCTGTATGTCTCTTTGGGAGCTCCTGACTCTGATAGGCAGTGGAAAGGACACTGTAGGGATGTCCTGTGTGACACGGGTGAAGACCAGGGCTATGGGACCTGGGGACAGGAGCAGCCCTTAGCACTTTGTTTCTATAGCATTTCTTTGCTGTAGGAGTAGAGAGTAGTAAGCGTAAGGCTGAAATATGTTGCTGTGTCTGAGGAGATTTTGTTTCTTACTGTGGCTCCCTGTAGGGTGGAAGAAAATACTCCTTGTGGGCAGAGAAACGCTGGTGTGGCACCCACAGCTGTGGGGATTGGCTCACAGTGATGCATTTCATCCTTTCTGAAATACAGAGGACTATGAGAATCCATGGGATAGTTGGAGCCTGATTTTTACAGGTGGAGAGGGAGCATTGGACTTTTTACCACTAGCCACAGAGGGGCTGAAAGTAAATTGAACCTAGAAGCTTAATCTGGTTTTAGCAAGCTGGGAAGAGCTGGCAAGGAGAGTGGTTGGTGGGAGAAGAGGGATGGGATGGGATGCAGGCTGCCCCAGGAGTTGAAAAGCAGTCTCTGGAAGCAGGGACTGACCCCAACTCACCTTGCCACACACACAGGGGGTTGGTTTGCGTGCCAGCCCCAGAGCCAATCCACCTCCCCGGGATGCTGTGCCACTCAGTGGTCTTTCATCCAGCTCCAAACTGAGTTGGGGGCTGCGTGCTGGGCAGCCTCCTGGTCTGGGATAACACAGCCTGGTGAGCCACAGCCTGGCTGACACGCCCAGCTAGCAAACCTGTTAATTTCTCTACGGATGCTCTATTTTTTCTTCCCTAGAGCTGACGTAGGTGGTCTCTAGATGTCCCTGTGCGATGTGGGAGAAGGGAGGGCCAAGCACTGAAACACAGATGGGCAGGAACATCAGGGTTGTCTCCAGCTCTGTGTTGGGTATCTTTGGGAACCCCTGACACTCCATCTCTGCAGCTGCAGCTGCTATTTCTCCCCCAGCCCAGGCAGGCAGAGGCCATTCAGAGCAGGCCTGTGCCTGAGGAGTGGTGGTTTGCTGAGCTGATGAGAAATCTGCTGTTAAACTGGAGGTGTTTGTAAGCGTGGCAGCCTGGATTTGTAGGGAAACACTGTTGAGCTGCTGTGCTATCGATTTACACATTACCTGGGCTTTGCAGGCTTTCTCCTCTTCCTTCCCATTTGCTTCAGGGCTCTGCTGGCACACACTGGCAGTGCTGATCCCTCCTTGCTGGAATGGGGAGTTGGGCTGTGGCTGCAGATGATCCCCCAGGTGAGGCTCAGACCTTCAGGACAAAGCTCCTTTATGGACCTCTGGACAGCACAGCACTATTCCAGCAAGTAAATGTATTTTCTTCCTTTCAGGCTCAATTTTCCTCTGTGCTGATCCATAGGAGAGAGGGTACAGCCTCTGAAACCTCTCTGAAGTATCACCTTGGAGCTGTACACAGGCACAGTGTTTTTTAAAGAAACGTCCAAGCTTCATCTTTTTGCTGGGTGATGGCATCTCTCAGGACATCACTAAGAGGAGGTGTCATGAATGCTGATGACCCAAAAGAGACCACCAAGAAGAAATCCCTTCCTCAAGGTGCTGCTTTAGCATCTCTTTCCAGGCTGCATTCCCTCCAGTCCTCACCCCTTTCCCTGCAGGAGGAGCTGGCAAAGCTGCTGAGCAGCTCAGGGCACTAAGCCGAATGGATAGACTTAATTCAGCTGTCTGGAAACCTCACAGCAGCTGGGGCAGAGTGTGATCACTGCCTGCAGCAAGCCCCCAGTGCTGTCACTGCCCTGTCCCCAGTGCTGTCACTGCCCTGTCCCCAAGCCTTGGGGATGGTTGTTCCACCCAGTGCTGCAGCTCCTGAGGTGCCCCAGCCTCACAGACCCATCCAGGTGTGCCCTGTGCCTCCATCAACAAGGTCAGACTCTGCTGGGCAGCAGTTTGACACGTGGATGGTGGATACAAAATCTCCTCTTGTTTTTCTCACTGTGTTTCCCATCCCACTGGGGTGGGAGTGACGCCACAGGACTTGGATTGCTGTTCTCTTTCCACTCAGCTTTGGGGTTCCTGTGGCTCTCTCAGGGCGCCCTCCTGGGGCTTGTTCAGGTGGAAAAGGAACATTTGAGGCACGGGGTGCAGAAACTGATTTTTTCCTTTCGTGAGGAAAGAAGTAAATCCTCAGTGCTGGTGTGAAATGGCATAGAAAAGGAGCTGTCTGGATTACAGGGAGAGAAATACCAATTATATTAAAACGGGGGGAAAATCAGGAAGGCTTTATCGGGACTATTCACTGACAAAACTTGCAGCTACAGGCTGTGTATGAAAAGCCTCAGATGTGAATCCACAGAAATATTCTGGGTATAATAACCCTGCAGCATTCAGGCGAAACTCCTGTGGGGTCCAGTGGGAGCCTTGCTTGGGGCCTGGAGGATTTACCTTACCGGTCTTTTGAAAATGTTCAAGAATTTAAAACCCCTGGCTGCCTTACCCAGAGGAAAATCCTGTGCATGGCAACGCTGAGGCCTGCGTGTCACGGCGAGAGCGGGTGCTGTGTCCCCGCAGAGGTGCCGGCCTTTTCCCTTTGTCCTTCCCCACTCGCTGTGCAGAGGGATAAAAGCAAGAGCCTGTAAAGTTTCTCACACTGCTCTCTGTCAGCTCTTTCTTCCTCCTTCATGTCCATTGTGTCTGGCTGGGCTGTGAGCCCTGTGTTCTGGCTGCCCCTGCCCTCGCTGCTTGGCCAGGGTGACGAATGGCCAGTGCAGGGTCACCAGGGTGACGTTCCTGGGACAGGCCATGCTTTGTTAGCGGTGGCCCTGCCACGCGTCCCTCCCCACAGGCTGCGGTGCTCACTGTGAGCTGCACAGGCACTGATGTGGTGTGGGGGTGAAGCTTTTTGGGCAGCACTGGGGACCAAAGTGTCCCCCTGGGACTGTCCTGTACCCACACTGTGTGCACCTGCTCTCCCAGCTCTTGTCACAGGGCTTTTAAATACATTAATGCTGCAAAATGTGGTCCCTAGGGACAACATCCAGTGTCACTCTCCTTGTCCCAGGCCAGTGGGAGACAGTTTTCTTTGTGCTGCTCCATGCCAGGGCTGTTTGCCCCTCATGGAGCTGTCCCATCCCCACAGCTGTGGTGTGGGAGGTAGTCCAGGCACCACAAAGGACAGAGACTTAAAAAAATGATTAATAACCTATATCTGTTTTCTGGCTGCTGCAGTTATTTTTGGGCCCCATTTCTTTCCCACGTGACCTGAGTTTTACCACTTGAGGCAACTGGATTGATAAAAACCCATCTGCAAGGTTGTTTAAACCCAGAATTAAGTGGAATGAGGAGGAGTGTTGGAAAGCAGCAGTCATTGATTTTCAGGACCTCCATTTTCCAATCCGTGCTGGGAAGAGGAGGCGGCCCTGGTGTGCTGTGACCCTGCAGTGTATGGGCTGTGCTGATGTGGGTGCAGCTCCTCACCAAAGCACGTTCTTGCTTGGAAAACGGCACCTTCTGGAAAGCTGGAGACCAAAGGGCATCCTGAGGTACAAGGAGCTCGGGTGAGGAGCCTCTGGGGACTTGCTGGAAAATCAGAGATGAGAAGTACACGCCAGGCTGCTCAAGGCACCGGGACAGCACCAGCTGCTGCAGAGGATGCTCCTGCTGCTTCAAGAAAAGGATGGGAAAAAATGGTGACTGTTGAGAAAAGGGAAATTCTTCATGTGCTTAGACAACCCTCGGACTGTGTCCTGAAGGATAAACCCCTGTAACCCACACGGCATTTTTTCCCTTGTTCCTCAGGTGGCCATGGCTCCCCTCACCATCAATCTGAGCCTCCGATCAGCCCGAGCCCTGCACCACTGAGACCTCGGAGATAATTTGCGGCAGCATCTTCTGGAGGTTAATGACACGTTATGGGAAGTGGTCAGTTTTAAATCCACTGCTGTCTGATTTCACTTCGTACTCTCTTGGCTTTGTGCTGCTGCTGCAAAAAAACACCAGCCCCCAGTTGTTCACTGCAACAGCATCTGGCTTTCCCCTCATAATTAACTTGGGTTTTTTTTCTATTTTGGGGTTCTTTGCCCTTCCTAGTAATTGGTGCTGGGTTGCTGGGGGGAAACCATCTGCGTGACTGGGGAGATTTAGAGAGTCGTTAACAGAAGGGATGTTATCAGAGTCTGGTACTTTAGGAGACTATGGTAATCCAAAGCTGATTACAGCTGGGCTGGTGCAGCAGGAAATTCAGGACATATTGGACACTGACACCTCCCAGTAGCATCAAGCAGCGCAGGGCTGTCTGTGCATGCTGGGGAGGGAGGGCTCTACTCCCTGTGTGCAGGGAGGGGGACAAATAGTGACCCTTTCCCCCTGAGATCGTGGCTGAGGAGAAAGGAGATAAGGATGAACAAAGCGAGGTGGGGAGCATGAAAGCACTGCACTCTCTGGGCACATGGCTGTGAGGGTGAACACGTCCCCAGCCAGCTCATGTTCCCCTGCTGTGACAAAATCCCCATCCAGGGCTGCTCCCCGTGGGCATGGGTCAGTCACAAACAGCACTCCCAAGCCACTAAATCGATGTCCTCACTCTTGGCCACGCTGCTGTGCTGGCCCTGGTGAGTGATGCAGCCTGAGCACACCCAGCACATCCATCACTGCTCCCTCTGGGCCTGGGATTTATCCCTGAAAGGGCACCCAGGCCTCTCCCACTCCTGTTGTCCTCTATTGACAAATATCCAGGATTTGACCACCTCCAGTCCCACCAATACACGCCGAGGGGAGTTGCACCGGTGTTGTGCTCGGCAGAGGGGTTTGGGTGAGCCCCGAGGCCACTGGGAGTGGGCTGGGACTGGGGGATGCTCTGTGCTGGTGGGGCAGCCACTCAGGGAGGGCAGCAAACCACTGTGCCCGACCCCAGGCCACAGTCTGGCCACAAAGGATGCCGCACTCCAGTCTGGCATGGCAAGCAGAGCAGGCTCAGCGAGGAGATGGACAGCTTTGCCTTGGGTGCTCGGGAGCTTTCCAAGTGCTCCGTGCTGGCTCCTGCATCTGCACAGAGAGGAAAGTGCAACACGGGAGCTTTTACAGGAGATTAGGGAGTCCCAGCGTGGCTCTTTCCCTCTCTGCTGGGAGGGGACAGCCCTGTGCCGAGGGGGGCTGCGGCAGATCACAGCTAATGGGGGCTGCTGGTGCTTTTGGGAGCAGAAAAAGGGCTCACAGGGGGCATGAGCTGCCCTGTGCTGCTGCCTCTGCGTGGGGGATAGCTCACGGGAAAGGCTGCAGTGAGGCCAGCGTGGAAGTGGGATGTAAAAGAGTGCGGAGACCCCCGAGACACTCCTATCCCAGCCTGTGCCCATCTAGCGCTTTTTTGGGGTTTATTTTATTAATTCCCACTTGGCTCCCCCTCCAGCGCTGTGCCCTGGGGTGTCCCTGCTCGGCCCTGGCTGTGGCACCGGCTTTGGCAGCTCTGTGGGGTCTGCACGAGGCCGTGCCCAGGCTGCCCTGGATCAAACCATCCTATTGATTACCACTTTGATTCCTGCTGCTTTATTTACTTGCTCAGTAATAATTTGCTTAATAAAACCCTGCTATAGCGATTAGAGAGTGCCCAACCCTTTTGATTTCCAATTGCTTTCCCAGCCCCAAAGGCACCGCAGGTCCTGCACTTCCCCCGAGAGACAGCCTAGGGTGTACACTGCATAATTTGGGATTGCATGGGCTGACCCATTGCTTTTCATCAATAGGTACCAGCAGATAGGTAGGTACCATCTTGGGATGTTTAGGTGGTTTGGGGAGACCCTGTCCCGGGAAACCTTCACTGCAAAGCCCAGAGGAGAAAAGGAACAGCAATTCCTGATACCCCAACAGGGAGCATGGGAATGAAAACTCAGCAAAACCCGTGATGCCCTCGTGATGGGTCTTAATAGCCCATTTTTCATGTGAGCACCACTTGATTTATGCAGCAATGTTCCATGGTGAGGAAAGCATCATCCTTCTCATTAGTGCAGCCCCCAGCATGGCAGGGCCCTGGCTGTGGGCAAGCCAGCAGCGGAAATATGAAATAATATCAATAAAAGGGAGCAAAAGTGGAGCTTGCCAGATGCAGCCAGGCTGGGGGTTGTCAGGAAATGACAACACTGCGTGCAGGCTCCGTGCGAGATTAGAAAGTGTTTGGAAATTGTCCCCCTGAGTCTTTAGCCAGGAATGGGCAGTATGCAAATACAGTGAGTTAATCATTGCAAAATAGGACAGTATTTCCAGGGACAGGAGGCAATTTTATTCTTTCATTATGCAGGCTCCTTGTTTTAAATTATGTTGAGGAGAAATTTTTATGGTTTTGGAGGGAAAAAAAGAAGTGAACAGAAGCGAATGGAAAGGTTTGTACAGGGGAGATGCTTTTGGAGACCTTTGCTGCTCCTGGGGGGATGGGAGCAGGGACCACCTTGGTTGTGCCAAAGCCTTCTTTGGGCCGGATGATGGCAAGGATTTAGTCCCAGTTAGGGAGCTGGTACAGGCTTTGTCCTGGCCTTATCTGCAGACCAGCTACAAACCCCGGGGGTGTCTGCAGCCATTTCGGGGGATGCCAGGCTGGGAGGGCCAGCTGGGTCCTGTGGGCAGGTTTGTCACACTGAAATAAGGCGCCCTACAAGTGTGTGAGCACAAGGCAGGGCAGCACAGGCAGGTACACCCCCAGCCCGGATCCCACCGATGGCAATGATGTGGCACTTGCTCATCTGTCATTTTCTCATTTGGTATTTTTTTTTCCTGAACTTTCCATCAGTGAAAGAAAAAAAAAAAAAATGTTCCTGTTTGGCTGTTCCAGTCTAATTTGGGATGAAAACGAAGCGCTGAACTGTTCCTGTGGCCCGCGGCGGTGTTTAGCAGCTCTATTAATACAGCTCCACGCATATTAATAGCGGCTGCCTGCGAGCGGCGAGCACGTTCGGCTGTGCCTCCATCCCGGGGGGGTGTGGCTGCCCCCAGTGCCATTCCGGGCTGTGGGACGTCGTGCTGGGATGCTGGATGTCGTGCTGGGATGTGGGATGGATGCAGGGCTGCTCGCTCGCCAGGGCTGCTGGCTGCGGTGTGGCTCCCACCTCGGTGCCCGTGGGACAGCAGCCAGGACCTGTGGCTCTGCGTCACCGGGGCGGGACAGAGCATCCCCTCCGAGCTCCCTTCCCAACATTCTGGGGCCACAAGGTCTCCAAACGCCGGGAGAACCCTGGGATGTGGGTGTTTTGGGGCGTTTTGGACTGGTTTGCTGCCTCTAGATGGCACTGACCCAACGCGCACGGTTCAGGAGCAGCGCCTGAATCACATATTTTTCCCTCCCTTGCGTTATTTTTGTTTTAGAACCCTGTAATAATGGATGTTCAGTTTCGGCAACGAGGTGCTGATTACAGAAATAATCGATGCCATTGAGAGAAAAGAGCCCGTCCGTGCCAGGTCCTTCCCTGCTCTCCTCCGGCAGCAGCCGGGGCTTAGGTCCCTGTGTCCCCGGGGAGAGCTGAGCAGGGACACCGGGGCAGAAGGGATGCTCAGCCCCATGGGCAAGCAGAATTTCCTTCCTAGATGCCTCTTCTTCCCCTAAATACTCGTCACACGGGTGTGGGAAGGCAGCAGCACAGTGTGCAGCCGGGCAGGGTCCTCGGCTCTGGCAGACATCCCCTGTTCTGCTCTCAGTTATCCCTAGTAACAGCTTTGCTCTTTAAATCCCATTTTATGCTGATTTCCACATCCCTTGAGTCAGGCAGTGAGAATCTGCCTTAAACCCTGGAGCAACATGAGATCTGTGGAGCTCTAGGATGCTCCGTGGACCAAAGGCATGACGAGAGGAGAGGGAAAATTCCCAGTCTTGCTTGGCTTGCTGTGGAGGATAAAAAGCTCCAGCTGGGGTGGGAATGGGGTTTGGTCCCTGAGCAGCCCCATCCTGTCTCCTCCTGGGGCATCTCTGTCCCCAGCACCCTCCTCCTCCCCTGCAGGGATGGGAATGCGCATTTCCCACCATGGGGTTAAACACTGGGGATGATTTTAAAAAGAGACCCAGATTACGGGATGCTCTGGGGACCTTTAGCAGCTGGTGGCTACCAGACAGGAGGGTCGTGGCTGCAATGACCAGATCCTGGTGGTATTGGTCGGGTCTGTCCATGGAGCAGGAGGGTCTGAGCCCCTCTCTGCCTCCCTTCCCTGTGGGACTGACCACGGCTCCAGCCAGGCTCGATTCCTTCTCTGATGGAAGATAAAGCTGCCAGCATCACCCAGGCTGAAAGGCTCCTGTTGCTTCCTCCCAGGAAATAATCACAACATTTTCCATCGTGCTTTGCCTCGTGGGTAATGATGAGAGAGGGAGTGCAGGGGTGGGGTGCTCAGGGCCAGCTCCTTGCAATGGAGCAGCTCTCCAAAGTGTCTGTCAGGGATCCTGAGGGGGTAAGGAAGGGTTAATGGCCTGACCCACAATATTCACCTGTAGGTATTTGAGAATTGGTGCGTTTTCCTGCTCTACTTGCTGGGCAGCTTGAAAGAGGGTATTGTGTATATATTTCTCTGTATATGAATATATATTTATATTTCTTAATATATCTGCAATAAGCTGCCTGAAGGACAGTATGGCATTATTTAAGCTTTATTTAAAGGACAAGTCAGGGGAGATTTCTGGAAAATTTGGGTTATTCCCCACGCAGCGAGGGAGGGGAATACTGAATTCCCTCCTTTCCAGCACAAATTAGCAAATGCATATTGCCTGAGCAGGAGGGAATACAATGTGACCAGGAAACTCGTATGAGGCAGGAGGCAGCTCTTCTCCCAGGGACTGCCGCGCTCGCTGCCCTGATTTCTCGGAGATGTCTGTGTCACTGTGCCCGGGTCCCTGGCTGGGATGTGTCCCTGAAGCAGCTGTCCCAACACACCTGGCAAACAGCAAATTCACACTTTTGGCCATGCTCATGGAGGGTGTTGTGTGAGGAGAACTCCCCAGAGAAGCCGCGGTGGGTGCTTAAAAATCAGTAGAGGAGGGTTAAAAACTACACGTGGCTTGTGAGATGCCTTTGCCCTTTCCTGTAGGAGGGAAGGATGGGGACCAGCACATTCCCATCCCTCCAGTGGGTATCTGCAGCCAGAATTTCCCTTGAAAGTAAATCCTCCCTTGGGAATGGGTTGCTGCCAATCCCATGGTGTTCTGAAGTGAAGGACCTGTGCAAGTTATGTGAACGCCTCCTGATTTTTAACCTCATCTCGTGCACTTTGAGAAGGTCTGATTTTTTTTTTTTTTCTCTTTAGCTCTTGGAACTGGAATTATTGCTTCTAGCAAGAAAGAATCCCTGAAATGCACATTTTCAATGAGATTTTGGAAAGGGTCATAATGTCTTTGAAAGAAAGATGGAAGTTTGGTTTGGATGAAGGCTCGTAAATTGTCTGGGGGAAGGGTGCATCTACTGGGAAATATGAATGTGGGTAAAATATTTGCACAATCTTCTGTTTGCAGAGTTATCAAAGCTTCCAGAAATGTTGCTTTTAGGACTTGCAGTGTGTATTTAACTTTTCTTTCAGCAAATCTTTTTGGCTTTTATTCTTATTTGCTAAGTAGTTGGCTTGCTTGGGAAGCTCAGAGGGAAGGGGTGGGCTTGAAGCATCTCCTGTTGCAAGGAATATGGAACTCAAGTCCCTCTTCTGGTCCTGGTAAGATCCTGTTTGCTCTCCTGACTTCCAGCTCTGATTTTTCTCCTCCCTGAAGAAAAACACATGGACATGATGGGCAAAACCATCATATTTTCTTTTTTTCTTCCCCTCAAATTGTGCAGGTTTTGGGGCAGGATGGCAATGGCAATTCCTACATATCTCTTGGGAGGAGGGAGTGAGGTCCAGTGCCCTGAATTCACACAGAGAAAACAAATCCTCGAGCCACAGAGAGATTAGGATGAGGCAAATCAATGTGGAGCACTCATAGTGAATAGTAAATAAGCTAACGGGGGCTGGCTGTCTGCAGAGGTGTAGAGCTTCATCAAGAGGCAACGGTGACATCCCGATAATGGCTTGCATTTAATAACAGGATTTAACATCTCCATAAAGGGAGCAGGCAGGCAGCTTCTGTCAGGACCACGAGACAGAGTTCCCTTGGATTACACTTTCACAAATCACTCGTGAAATTGGGGCAGGCAGTGGCAGAGAGAGATGTTGTCCCCTCCCTCTTCCTGGCCAGAGCAGGAACTGCTGCCATGGATGGGGGAAGGCAAGAGGTGACTGTGGTGGGCTTTGGGGGGCCTAGTCCCTGTGGGGGATTGCCCTGAGCCACAGACAGCTGTTGGCTGCTGGGACTGGGGCTGGGGCTCCCTGGAAGGGTCTGGCCAAGAGGCAGAACCTCACTGGGTCTGGGTTGTGCATCCTTGCAGGTGGATGCTCTCCTGGGGATTCTCTTGGACCCCTTCCCAGGCTGTACAACAGAAAAACCCCCATGCAGCCAAAGCCAGAGCTGGCTCCGTGCTTCGCTCCGCTGCAATTCCAGACTGTGCCACCTCATTCCAGCCCACCCGCGCCCCGGGATGCTATCACAGCCCTGCTTCCCGGGAAACTTGGCATGCTCTGGATGTGCAGACATCCTCGGGGAGCCTGGAGGCGGGCGGGCTGCGTGTGTGGGGGTGTCATCTTCCCGAATCCCCGCTCAGCATCCGCCGGGCTCCCGGGGAGCCGCGTGCCGGGCGGGCGCACACGGCAAGGCCGTCCACGGGCTCTATCAAAGGGGGCTTCGAGAGCGTGGTAACCACAGGGATGAAACTTGATTAGCTGGGGTTGTGATCAATAATTAATGCTGGTTATTTATTATTTGTTAAGTGCCGACACTGTGCTCGCTTCCGAGTCCCCCCAGCGGATCTCCAGCCTTGCTCGGCGTCCCCGGGTTGCATTTTTATGCTGCTCAGGGGTCACAAAAGAATTCAAAGAAAGAATATTTAAAAAAATGTAATCCTTTGTGCAGAGAGAGCAGAAGCATCCCGCCACTGTAGAATTTGCTGTAACTGGGGAGAAAAATTTATCTTCTTTATCCTCATGGTTTGATTTCAGGGCAGCTCTCAGGCAGCTCGGGATGGAATAATCTGCAGGTCAGAAGCTGGTGTGGGGGTAGTGCAGGTTCATCACTGCAGCTCCTCCACTTCACATGAAGCCGGAGCTGTGCCAAGTGCACCAGAGCAAAGAGAAGTGAGGGGCAATGCAGCCGGATTTGAAAAGATTTGAATTATTCAGTCGGCTGGGTCATGGGCAGAACATGCCACTTGTGGGATCTCTGGAGCCTGAGGGCTGCCATTCATCCCAGGGCAGAGGGTGGGGAGGGTCCGTGGCTTTCCTGGAGCTGTGTGGTCCCCCCTGCCAGCTTGCAGGGGGTGTGGGCAGGCGGAGAGGTGGTTTTATCTCTCAGGAGACAGGGGGCTGTGCCTTGAGTTCGTACAACAGCAAGGAATTAAAGAAGGAGAGGGAAACATGATGGAGAGAGAGACGGTGGGGCAGCAGGACAAAATACAGGTTCAGCAATTGAAGGGGGTGCAACAATTTGGACCCTCAGAAAGCCAGCTGTGGGTGGGCAGGGAGGGGGCTGCACCCTGCCTGCCCACCTCTGCCCTCCTCAGGCAAGGTGCTGCTCCCTGCAGCCCTCACAGGGTGACCCCACTGTGCTGGGCACCATCACCTTCCTCCTCAACCATCGGGGGCAAACAGCGCCGGGATTTTGTAAGGGGATAAAGGAAAAACAGCTGGGATTCGAGAAAACACCACGAGTGGTTTTTTTGGGAGTTTATTGACCCCTTCCTAGAGGTTCCTTTAGGGATCTGGGGGGCCTAGGACTATAGACCACGTTTATAGACCCCTCCCACAGATCCTTCAATGCCCTGGGGGCGACAATCTGTTGTGGGTAAGAGAGACAGGGAAATGCCTGTGGGGAGTGTGGGCTGGTGGATCCCGTCTGTCCTACTTGAAGGTAGTGGCTCGTGTTTTATTTTAATGAACTTACCAGCCTTTTAAAGCTAATTATATTTCTTGCTCTAGTGCTCCAAGAGATTAGAGAACCTCTCCTAATTTCTGACCTAGGTGTAACTCCAGGTGAATCCCCCAGACAACGCAAGGCTGGAGCCCCACGGAACCCACGGGAGCTCTGTGCACGATCTGCAGGGCAGGGTCACCCCACAGAGCCCCCCAGCTCCCACTGCAGAGTTGGGCTGTGACACTACAGGGGTTATGTGGGTCAAGGCCGTGCTCCCTGGAGCCCCCATCCCTTTGCTGTAGCCTGGCTGCTCCGTGCCTGCTTCAGAAATCCCTCCCTGTCCCAGTGCCCCACAAACTCAGCCTTGAATTCACCCCGGGCTTCTCTGTGGTGGCTTGAACTGGTGAGTGGATGGGCACGGACTGGGCGTGACGGATGTGACCACGCGGCTCAGAACAAATGCACACCAGTTCCCACAAATAACACTGTTATTTGTTGCTGTTTCATGGCAACAAATCAAATTTTTAAGCAAACTCCAGATACTCAATGGCCCTGTTGTTATCTTGCTGGTCCCGGTGACTTGGACAAATCACTTCAGCTTTGTGCTTTGGTTTATTATTATTTTTTTTTTTTCAGAAACCTTTGTTAGCATCCTGTCCCAGCCCTGTGTCACACGAAGCACAGTGTGATTGTTATTCTCCTCTCGCTATAGACAGAGAATTTCGGATGTACAGAGCTTTATGGAAACACTCTCTAGTTAATCCCTGTTTTGATGCAACAAGGAAGGGAATGAAGGGTTAATGAACTCTCCCCAGAGAGATTAGTCTGGAATATTTAAGGCTTCTTTAGTCCCAACACTTATTAAAGGCTCTTTTTTTGTTGTTGTTTTATTGTAATGCTCCATTCAAAGGAATCCCTCCTGGAGAATTCTTTCAATTTGGTCTCCAGCACAGAAATAAACTGGTTTATCTTAGATCTTTTAATATCATACTCAGGGCTTTTAATAAATGTGAGTTTCATCAGTGCCTTTTTTTTTTTTTTTAATTTTTTTTAAACTGGTGAGATAATTTAATATTAACACATCACACCTTATCACCCAATAACACTTAGTCCCTGTAATCTTATGACAGACTAATTTCTGTAGCAACATCCCCTGTGTCAAATCTGCTCCATTCCATTACTACCCTGGCTGCTGGTGAAGCCTGGGTTGGTAATGAATATTCTGGCTTCTAAGCTTTTATCTAAGGATTATGAAATGAATTTGGAGTTTAGCTTGAGGGAGTTACAGCTTCATTTTGCCTAGTGGAGCTCCTTTATATCGCTGGAATAAATCGTAGAGGTTTTCATGCAAAAAATGTAAGACAGAGAATCAAAATATATATATATGTTCAAAATCCCTGGATGGGCTGGGGTGTTACGTGCGGGATTTGAGAAAAAGGGTTAATTGAAAAGAGAGTTGGGGAGATGGGAGAAGCGATGCCTGGCTCTGGGGGAGGGGGAGAGTGGTGCTGTCCGTCTGTCCCAGGGCAGTGCTGGGAGACGGGAGGAGGCAGAGGGGTGACCCTCACTCTCTCAGGTGGATCCTCTGCCCAGGCAGCGGCGGTGGGGACCCGTGAGCCCCATCCCACTGCACGGCAGGGGGTTGGTGCCTGTCCCCTCCTGCCTTCCTGTCTGTGACACTAACAGCTTTCACTTAATTTAATCTGTGCAGCTCACAAGGCTGAAGATGAGGTGAGCTCATTTGGCATAATTATCGGATGTGTCAGGAATGTGAAATCCCAGGCAGTGCAACTGTCCTGGAGCCATCACACCTCTGACAGCCTGTCAGCTGCTGATGCTGTGAGGATGGGAAATGCACCTGCTTCCTCAAGCAGAAAATAGACTGTTAAAAAAAAAAAAAAAAATGGTGAAGGCTAAACTGCTACCGTGTTTTTTTTCTGTTTAGCATATGCTCTGCATCCCTGCTCTGTGCCCCTTCCGCGTGTTTTTCCGCCTGTCTCTGGCGTGGTGCTGGATGATCAAAGCCACCCGTGCAGGCCGAGGTGGTGGCAGGCTGGGGAATGGGGACTTGGCACCCAGGGACTGCTCTGAGCTGCCGTGTGTCCCTCTGGTCACAGCTCTGATCACACGCTCGGGGCGGAGGTGTGGGTGCTCTTCCTGACGTGCAAAACACTTCCTGGGATGGGAGGGAGGGTGGAATAACGTGCTGCGTGTGGGCTGTGCGCTCAGGTCAGGGACTGGGGCACCCTGACTGTCCCCACCCTCTCCTGCCTGTCCTGAGCAGCCCAGAGCCTGTTTGTGGGAAGCTGCAGCCACTACTCCACATCCACTGTACAGAGCAGGATAGGGCAAAACCCACGGAATGGGATGATAGAATGTGGCTGCGGTGAGCAGGGGTGGGTGCCTGTTCCATTTTTCTCTCATTTCTGCCTGGATCGCTCCATTACTCATTTGAAATCTCATTCTTTTTTCAGTAATCCCCCATCCCTGCTTTCCTGGCACATGCTCTGGAGCACTTGGACAAACCCAAGACCCGAGTGGAGCAGCTCTGGTGGTTTGAGCGTGCCGTTCAAAGCTTCGGAGCAGACTTTTCCAGCCTCTCTGCCAGAGATGCCACCAGCAAGGAAATAACTGGAGGGCCCTGGGATGGCTGGGTCAGCCTGGAGTGGGTCTCCGGGATGTGCCCTATGGATCACAGTCGGGAAGTGGGAGGGACCTGGCTCAGCCCTGCCCACCCACACGGCCGGGTGCCAAAATCCACCTGCTGGCACCTCTTCCTTCCTCAATGAGCACCGAGTAATAAATCGGACAAAAAAATAATTAACTTGCCATAAATTAGGTATTAGCATATGAATTAGAGTTTAACATATGAAAGGGCTTTTGATGCCGCATAAAATTAATGTAGAAAATGACCGTAACAGAATAACAAATTACACTTCAGGAGCTGGTTCCTCCGAGTCTGGCTGGCAATGTGATGGTGGCACAGAGGTGCTGGGGAGGGGGAAAGGCTGGGACTGGGGCATTGTCTCTGATCCTCCAGTATTTGGTGCAGCCCCATGACAGCCCCAAGCCTCAGGGATACCTCTGCCCTGCTACGCTGGGGCTGAGGAAATTTGTGCAGGTAAAGTCCCCAGTTTGTGTTCTGGCATTTCCTTCTTGTTTATTTGGGCAAGTGGTGGTATATTTTTTGTTATTTTACTAGTGGTTAACCTGAGTGGTTTTTTCCATTTGAGTTTTAAATATTCTGTCCAGGCTGGCCCTCAGCTGTTTTGTTAATATATCCAGGACAGGGAGGATTTAAGACAGAGGTTGAGGCATGTTGTGATATTGTTAAAAATGACCTGAAAAGACATTACTATTCACAAGCAAAAAGTTTTCTAGGACAGAGTTAAGCTGCTAAAGACTGGCCATTTATTCTCTGAGGGGGAAAAAGAAAACCAAGCTTCAATTAGGATAGGGGAGATATGAACACAATTAAAGGCAGTTTGGGGAACAGCATCTCCATGAGCTGCCGGTGGTGGTGTTGAGCTGCCATGGCCTCTGTGCATGCTACCAGATCAACCTAACTGCAAACCCAAGGTCTTGGCTTAAATTGCCTTTAAGTGTAAAGTCAACACATTTCACCTTTTATTTGGAGCAAGAGAACTCAGCTGATGAAGAGTGGCTCACTGAAATGCCACAATGTGTTTCCATGCCTTCAGGCATCACTCAGTGCAGGAGGTCTTGAAAATATGAGTCGTAAAGATTGAAGATTTGACAGAAATTGGTTTAGATGAGATGTTAGGAAGAAATCCTTCCCTGTGAGGGAGGTGAGGCCCTGGCACAGGGTGCCCAGAGAAGCTGTGGCTGCCCCTGGATCCCTGGAAGTGTCCAGTGCCAGGCTGGATAGGGCTTGGAGCAACCTGGGACAGTGGAAGGTGTCCGTGCCCATGGCAGGGGGTTGACACAAGGTGGTCTTTAAGGTCCATTCTGACCCGTGCTGTTTTATGATTATATGGTATTTAATATCTCCAGGGAAACTCTTGCGTTTCATAACCCCTGCAAGGTTCTCTGCCACATTTCCACCTCCCTTGCAGAGCACTGTGGGTGGCACTGCCCTCGAAATCCCAGCAGACATCAGCCTCTTTCCAGCACTGCCTGGGCTGTCTGTGTGATGTGCAAAGCCTTCCATGCTGGCCTGGGTCTGGTCCAGATCATCACAAGTCACACAATTACAGAATGGTTTGGGTTCAAAGGGTTTAAATTCTTAAAAACAATCTCATTCCAATCCCTTGCTATGGGCAGGGACAGCTTCCACCAGACCAGGCTGCTCAGGGCCTGGCCTTGAACACTTCCAGGGATGAGGAGTCCACAACCTCTCTGGGCAGCCAGTTCCATGGCTTCATGGCTGTCCCTTTTCTTTGGTTTTGGTTCTTTTTGCCTTTTTATTCTGTGAGCAGAATCCCCGCAGGCTGTGCATGTGCCTCAGACAGTAACATAATTACACCTTCCCAGCTGCTGTCGGTAAATGCTCTTGCCATGAGTGCCAATTAAAATAAATGCAGATTATTGGGAACTTAGAGGATAAACAAATCCCTTTTTGTCTAAATATCAGCCTGGGTTCTGGGGTCATTAGGGTGTTTTGCATTAGTGTCTGCACTCACTCTGGCAGGGAAAGGACCTCAGCCTTGTTAGTGGAGGGGGAAGCTGTCATGGCCCAGGGTTTTTTTGGGATGGGTTCTGCATCCAAGGGGGATTGAGGGAGCACACTGCTGCCCTGAGCAGTGAGCTTTTTTTGGATGGAGGAGCAGAGGGCTGCCTGCTCTGATGGGTCAGCAAACAAACAGAAATCTGAAGAGCTTGCTCTAAATTCACAGCCAGGCACAGCAAGCCAAATAGAGACAACCGGCTCTGCCCCGAGGGTTAACTACCTGCTGCTGAAATACTAATTGCAGGGAATTGTGTCCATCAATTATGGCAAACAGGGTTTGCTTCCTGCGAGGGTGACAGCAGAGGGAGAGGGAGGGGGAAGCCCTGATCATCTAAACGAGCTTTTTGCTAATCATCTCAGATGGGAAGGCTCCAGAGACCGGTAATGAGTGGGACATGGCTGTCACCTGCCTGTAACTAGCAGGTCCTCAGGAATCCAGAGCACCCCTTTGCTCATGCTCTGGTTCATACTCATGGTCCCTAGCTGGCCCTGAAGGTTTGAGGTTTCCATGGCCATCACAGGCTGCTTTTCCTGGGGTTTGCTGTGCCCACCTTGGCCAGTTTGCCTGTGATCACCATGGGAATCACCACCACTTGTGCCCCTCAATGCCTTTGTGAGGGTCTGGATTAGCAGTGGAGCCATGTCCTGCCGGTGCTCAGGTGGGATCATCCAACAGGCTGGGTAAAAGCTTCCCTTTCCTTCCTCCAGGCAACAATTTTAATTGCAGTACTATGATAGTACTAATAAAAAGAGGGATTTCACACTCTCTCCGGCTTTAGAAGTCTATTGTTCAGCCTGTTTACCTCCCCTTTTGTTCTGAGAAATGCTTAATTGTCTCCTTGGACAAGGCTGTCCTTTAAATTATACTAAATTGGTGGTAATTTATGTAGCGTTTTTTTGCTTCACACAATAGCAATTTGCTCTTCACAGACATTGCTTTTGGAGGTGCTCAGCTCCGTGCCTGAGCAGTCCTGGAAGGACCAGGGCAACCCCAGAGCCACAACTCTGTACCCCGAGGTGGCTCTTGGGACCTGATCTCCACTGTCTCTTTGTTGCTCCCTAGTGCCTTTAGATCCCTGGGGGCACTTCTGCTTCTGGCATCCCCAGTTTATTTGCAAGGAAGAAGGAGCAGGTATCTCTCCCAGGTTATCTTTTTGTTACCTGCTTGTTCTGTTTTTCTGAGCTCATAAGTTGCCCACCATGGAGTTACCAAAGCACTGCATGAAGCGCTCTGTCTCTGAGATCTTCCTGGTGCCACTCGGTTTAAATGCTGCAGAAATGATTTTTTTCAGACTTCTAAACCATACTTCTGGTTGACTTATTTCATGGATGTGCTGAGTAAAAGATAAAAAAAAGGTTAAAGATAACTAAAATGTTGTTCAATGAAAAGTAACAGTGCTGGGGAAGGTTCTAGAGCACAAGTCATACAAGGAAGGGCTGAGGGAACTGGGGGGGGCTCAGACTGGAGAAAAGGAGGCTCAGGGGGAACATTATTGCTCTCTATAACTCCCTGCCAGGAGGGTGGAGCCAGGTCAGGGTCAGTCTCTCCTCTCAGCTGACAAGCAGTAGGATGAGAGGAAACAGCCTCAAGTTGTGCCAGGGGTGATTTAGATTGGAGATTAGTTAAAATCTCTTCACCAGAAGGGTTGTCAGGAACAGGCTGCCCAGGGAAGTGCTGGAGTGACCATCCCTGGAGGGATTTAACAGCAGTGTCCATGTGACACTCTCCATGTGCTGTGGGCACCGGCTCGTCTTCCACGAGATGATGCTGGTGAACGGGGGTCCTGCTCCTGCAGATGCAGCCACTCTCCTGCTTAGACTCCAGGATGAAGCAGCTCTTTCTTTTTTTCCCTTTTATTTCTTTTTCCCCTGTCGTTGGAGGCGCTTTGGGCAGTGTCACAGGCCTTGTGGCTCTGTCACTTCCAAGCCCGTCGTCCACAATGGCATTTCTCTCCAGCCCGGCTCTCCCATCGCCGTGTGGCCTCCTTCCTCCTGCGCCTGAAGTTCGGTGTGGACAACAGCTGAGCGGAGCACAAGTCTGCCTTGATCAAAGGGAGCCTTCCCCATTCCTGGAGCCAGGCACATCCCGGGGAGATGGCAGGAATGAGGGCAGCTCTGCTGCGCTGTCGGGCCTTCGGGGCTGCCTCCCTCCTGCCCTGGTGTGGGGGGCTCCAGCCGCCCTCCTCCTGCCTTTGGGGACCAGGGGCTGTGCTTGGAGGCACCTGGAGTTCCCCCAACCCTCCTGCCAGGTGAGCAGCCTGTCCCCAACTCTCCAGCCTCCCCTTGCTGTCTCCTGCAGGAGCTTGGCTGGCGGCTCTTTCCCTTTTGTCTCAGGGTGCCTCAAGACATCTCAGGAGAAACATCCTCGTTCAGGGTGACGCTGGCCTCTGCAGCGCTGTCAGCATGGGGTTCATCAGGCTGGCAGCCATGAGCACGCTGGGCTGGAGGAGGCTTGTGAGAAACTCAATTAATCCTGCAGTCACTGGTGCCAGCAGAGCCCAAGCGCCTCTGCCAGCTGTGCCACTATAACACATCTACACGATGGACAAAACCTCACTGGGAATGGGATGCAAAACCCATTGCTACTGTGACAGGACTCCTCTGGCATCGTTGGGGTGACTGATGGCTTTTTTGGGTGCCTGGTAACCTGGGTGGCCAGCGGGGAGTGCGGGAGGGAAAGGAGGACAGGATCACACCACTGCCCGCAGCAGCATTTGCTCAGCCCCTGACCTTTCGTACAGCTCATTAACGACACAGTGAAGAGAAGGAGGGCAGAGCCATTACGGAGCAATTTATATGTAAATGCCCAAAGTACCAAAAAAGAGCAACCCCACTGGCGTTCATTAGGAAAAAAAAAATTGCATTTCCTTTTGTATGTGTCTGAGTTTGTTGGAATTTTTTGGTTTTTCATTTCGGCAAGACACAGTACACTGTCAAACCTCCTGTTTGGCTTCTTGATTCTCCAGTTGCATCCTTGTTGCATCCAGGGGTTATGGGGTTAGGGCTGGGTTTTCCCCTGTCTGGGGAGTGAGACAGGGAGGCTTTTGCCTCTGGGATCCCTAATAACCTTTGGAGACAGATATCCCATCTCTGCTGCCCACCTGGGACACCCAGACAAGTCAGTGAGTGGCTTTGTTGTCCCCACACCAACGTGGGAGACCAAGGTATTCCTACAGCCCACACCATGGGCCTCACTCCCCCTTAGGAATCCGGAAACTTTGTCCCAGAGGCATTTCCAAGAAAAGTGAGTTTACCTTTAGCTAAACCCTGCATTCTCTCTGCTGTGAGGTTTTAGCTCTCAGCTGAGGGCTGCTGCTGCCAGCAGCAATAGAAACAAGGTAAAACACATGTATAAATTCTTAATCAAACCATTATCTGTAATGGCCCCGAGTAGTACAGCTGGTGCTGCTGGGAAGTGCGTGCCGGCGTCTTTGCACATCTGAAGAACGAGCTGATGTTCCCCTCCTAGAGCTGTGTTGGCTCCTGTCAAGCTGAGACCATACACGGCTGAGTTTGGGGGGTCCCTGGATCCAGCTGAAGGGCTGGGAAAGGCCTTGTTTGTGTTGTGAGCCTGGATGTAGTTTGATTTGAGGCACAAAAGACTCAGCAAAGACTATTTCTGGACTTGAAAGCAAAGTGGAAGAGCTGCCTGCAGTGAAAGTGCCACCAGCGATCATGTCAAAATTCCAGACCCTTCTCCCAGCATCTCTCCGTCCTGGCTCCTTCACAAAGCTGCCTGAGTCTGTGAAAACCCTCCCTGCATCAGCTCTGCACCCTCAGCAGCCACCAGAGAGGGTTTCAGGGATGTGTGACCCTGCAGTGGAGGCACAGGGAGGTGCTTTGCTCCTGCCCCTCCCAGCCCATCCCCAGCGCAGTACCCGGGTTTTGGCTGCTGCTGTGTTTGTGGGGCAGCCACAACACTACCCCATGCTCAGCATTGTGCAAATGAATGTAAATACAAGACCCACCCCACTGACATCATGCTGGCGTTGGTGGCTTTGCTGGATGTGATCTCAAACACATTTCTATCCTGCCTCTCAACACACAACGTCTGGAGATTTCCAAGGCACAAAAAATTCCCAGGGTTTCTTTCTACAGCTGTGCAAGGCAAAGCTATTGAAATGGGAGACAGGGAAAAATGGAGCATAAACGATGTTACAGCATCACTATCAAATATGTAGGAGCCCGTGTCCTGGCAGAGATGTGTTCATTACCTCTCAAACCATTACCAGTGTATCAAACACAAGAGCTCGCTCTGGGGTGCTTGTGCCCACAGCCAGGCACCCAAAGCAGGTGCAGGGAGAAAATCTATCCTTGGCCTTACCCCTTCCTCTCCTCCAAATGCCAATTTACAGTTTTTTTATATCAGTGTTAGGATTAATCCTCAGCTTTGCAATGGGGCAAAGAAATATCATCCCTTTCTCCTGTGCATCAGCAAGGGGCTGAACTGCTGGCAGCTGCTGCAGAGGATGGGTTTGCCATGAGCACATCTCACCATGCTGGGGGTTGTTTGCTGCAGCTGTCTGGCCAGCCCGGGCCAAGCTTTCAGCTGTGTGTGCTGACGTGGTGTTATGGTGACATCCAGCATCACTGTCACAGCAAACCATCACCACGGCTCTGGGGCTTTGGTTTAGAGCTCCTTTCCTGATCTGAGTGTGCTGAGAGCTACAGCAAAGCAGAATCACTGGCAAGAGCTTCAGTTTGCAACTCCATCTGCTGGGACAAGTGATGATGGGTAAGTTACAAAAGGTTAAAAATTGCTGTCCAGGTGTGCAGAGATGGGTGGTCTCACTGGAGCAGGACCAGGGGCTGCCACGGCCCCAGCGTGAGCAGGAGTGAGAGCAGTGCCCAGATCCGGTGTGTTAATGAGCGATTTAATGAGGAACCACATCAACTGGCAGCTGTTGGTTGCCTGAAGGGACAGAAAACCTCGCCCTGGTGCTTGCATCGTGCATTTTGCTGCTTCCTCACGTGCTTTGGTACCTCCATTTGGGAGTGGAGGGATGCCTGCCAGCTCCAGCAGGAATTGCTCTAGATGCTTGCCCACCGCTTTGCTTATCCAAAAGGACTAACTGGGTGGGCTGGGGCCTTAATCAGTAAATTCATGGTTGGGCTAATGGAGAAAAAGACTCAGCTCCCCAGTGACATGGGCAGCCTATTCCTTGTGTGCCTGTGCTGACCCTCAGAAACTGGCTGAAAAAAATCACCAGAGCTCCAAGAATCTGTGCCAGCAAGGATGCTCGCTCATGGTAAAAGACTAACATAAGGGTAAAAGACTAAAATAAGTGTAAAAGAGTAAAATAATGTTATTTAATCATGTCATACAAGAAGCTGATAAAGGATAACATAACACAGATCTGATGTGGTGAATTCATATCTGAATGTCAGTCTCCACTTTTATTATATCCCTAATATATCTCCATTGAAGCAAGATAAATATGATTATAACATTTCATCTTAATCATGAGGAGATAAAAATAATGCCTTTAGGCACAGCGGTGCTCCTGCTGTTTTTCCTGGCTCTTAGTCCATGGGAAGCACTGCCTCATCCCTGCTGGGCACGTTCTTCCTGTCCCTATAACTTCCACGGCACTCAGGCAAAGCTCAGTTCAGCCCAACTGCATGGAGCATTCATTTAATCCAAGTTCCTGCTCCAATCCTGCTCTCTGTCCCTGCTCCTGTTGGCTCTGGAGGTGCGTGGTGACCTCCTGCAGCTCTGTCCCCTCCCTCATCCCTGCGGTGGCAGAGCTGACCAGGATCCCGGGGGCCACCCAGTCCCAGAAGGGACAGGAGAAACCCCAGGATGTACTTTTGCCTGCTCATTTGCTGAAGATCTGAAGCAGGACTTGTCCCCTGCACGGTGCCTCCCGGGGCATAACAATTAATCAGTTCCCGGCTGTTATCTACCCGGGAATTAGCTCATTTCCTGAGGATTAACCTAATTGTCTAATTATTCATTGTATTGTCTCTCCTCTCGCTCCTCTTTCATTGTTTGGTTGTTTTATTTGTAAAATATCATTAGTCTCTTTTATTTGAAGGCATTCAAGAGATTTACTTTGTGGTTTTATTTATGTATTTCTTTTCTGAAAAGTCCTTCCCGAGCCAAACCCTTCCTGACAGAAAGGACTGGGACGTTTGGCACTTCTGGTGGGTCATCTCCCCTGTGCCTGCATGAAAGGCTGCTAAGCCATTTTTGTTCTCGTGTTTTGTTCCCCTCCTGACTGACTTCTGAGACAATGTCACACCACAGAAAGGGCGTGACTCTAGAGAAGCTGCTCTACGAGAGAACTCCTCGAGAGGAGTTTTAGGGTTAGGGATAAGTGTGATTTTCTCCATCAAAGGGTATTTAGCTGTTAGAGTTTGTCCTTGCCTCTAAAAACCCACCTGCTCCTGACTCTGGGAAGTGGTTGTGTGTCAACACCTTGGTCTTTGTTCACAGGGCACACACTTGTCACCTCCAAAAAAGCCCAAAACCAAAAGGAAATCACCCCTAGAGCAGCCTTTTGTGGCTTTTTTGGTGGAGTTTGCAAATGCAGAAATGGATTCTCCTTCCCCTTCTCCAGCTGCCTTTGCAGAGGGACTTAAATGATCTTTTAAAGAAGAGGACGAATTGCTGAGTCTTCTGCCGAGGTTTCCCAGCTGGTGTAAGCTTCAACCAGTTAGCTCCAGTTAGCTCTTCCCAGCTGCTGTAAGCTCCACTTTTCCATCCTGCAGAGGTCTAAAGTTTGGATTGGGGCTGAAACACCCTTGGATGTGTCCAAAGTAAAAATAAGTTGAAATATGCCTTCCTTGGTGAAAAAGGAGTGCTGGCTCTTTCCTTTCCACTGTAGTACCAGAGCAGGAGCCAGTGTCAGGGGGACTGTCTGGCAAAGCTCTGCTGTCACTCAGGCAGAAAGCAGCTGAATCCCTGCAGATAATAATTCTCTATTGATTTTTGCCTTGTTTTTACAGTCATTAGAGAATTTTCACTAAGCAGAATGAGAAAATCTTCTGATCCCCCAGAGGGTTCTCATGTTCTCTCAAGGAAATAACAACAAATGAACAAAAAAACAAAGCAGAAAAATTAAACCCATGAGTAAACCATAAATAATGGGGTAGAGATGGCTGAGAGCACTTTGATGTTCGAATGCATCAGTTACATGGTTTGGTTCTTTTCCTTAGAATTTTCCTGTACTCTCTTAAATTTTCATAAGCAGATTTTCAGTACCAGGCATTGCTCCTCCACAGTCCAGCAGCATTTGCAGCCCTGCACAGAGGAGCATGAGCTGGGCTGGGCACAGGCGGGTTTGTTGCTTGGCTGGGTGTTGTGTCAGAGGCTTTTGGGGATCATTCCTCTGGGAGAAGTCTGTCTGATAAGGTCTTAGCTGTGTTTTGAGGAATTCCCAAAATGCATGGGTGTGTTTTTGTGTTGGCTCACTGTGTCTGGCTGTGCCTGGCTTGGGTGTCAAGAGTTGGTGGAGGCTGAGTTTGTGCCCATGTTGTGGTTTTCTCTGAGGCTTTTTGTGGCCTGGAGGTGACTCTGAAGAGTTCCCTGTGGCACAGAGACGGGCTGTGTGTGTACACAGAATCAGAGGGTTGGAAGGGACTTTAAAATTCATCTCGTTCCACCCCCTGCCATAGGCAGGGACGCCACTGCTGTCCCAGGTTGCTCCAAGCCCTTTCCACCCTGGCCTCGAACATTTCCAGGGATGGGGCATCCACAGCTTCTCTGGGCAGCCTGTGCCAGGGCCTCACAGCCCTCTACAAGTGCGTGCACACACGTGTGTGCTTGGGGCCGGGGGTCTGCACACCTCATCCCAGCACAGCCTTTGGAATAGGTGCCAATTCCAAGAGCTGGCAGCCCTGTTCTGCTGCTCAGAGGTGCCTGCTGGCTCACACAACGGAAACGAGTATGACATTCAAAAGAAATAATTTATAAACAGCAGATGTTTCATAAAGTGTGATTAAAAAACCCAACAGCGCAACAGCCAGAACACCAGCCCGCCCAGTAAGAGCCTTGACTTGGAAACAGGTACCTGGGCAGAGCAGCTGCTGGGAATGCCAAGGGAGGTCGGCTCCAGAGCAGACCTGAGGCACCCATGATGCTGAATGCCTGACAAGAAATGTTGATGTGATACAAAGAGGGCATCTGAGGGAAATCAGACTCTTGCTTTTTTAATAAGAAACAGGGAAGAATGATATGATATGATTGATATGATATGATATGATTGATATGATATGATATGATTGATATGGGGAGATGTAGGGTGAGGAAGGGGGAAGGAAGAGGGGAAAATAACAGTGAAGATGCAGCAGAGCTGAGTCACCATGTGTAGAGCTTTGACAGTGAGCTCTGAGCAAAGCTGGAGCCCGTTGCAGCAGCAGCAGCAGCACTGTGACCCTGTCCCTGCCTTCCCGAGCTGGGCAGGGATGAGAGCAGGACTGCTGCTGGGGGCACGGGTCCTGACCAGGGAAGGGCCAGCAGAGCCTGACACTGCCACGTAGCTCTTTCCAAAGAGCCTTGTTGTTATAACTGTAAAAAATCCATTTCAACATCAAAGTCTGTTTTAAATTGAGCTTTCAGTCTCTTTGATTTCATTTCTTCTGCATCTGCTAAATATGACACGAGCACTTTCAGAAAATGCCCTTCAGTGCACTCTAATTTGTTTCTGGACTGTAATCAGCCCTCCTCCTCTCCCTCCTCAAAACCTTTTGTCCCTGCAGCCCCTGCCCAGGCAGCAGCCAGGAGGAGGAAGTGGACATCTCCCTCCTTGTGCTCCAGCAGATGCAGGCAGCTGGGCCAGAGCTGCTGGGTGCAAGCCTCCGTCCAGCTGTGGCTCCTGGGGACACATCTGCCACCGACTCCATGGACCTGCTGCAGCTCAGCATCTCCCCCAGTCCCACCCCTCCACCTGCATCTGTCAGGGGCAGCTCCTTCCTCACAGCCTTCCCTCCGTGATCCCACAGATCTCCTGTACCTCTCCAGTTCTTGTCCCTGTCACACACAACCAGAAGACACCTCCTGCAGCCCCAGCCTTGGTGGCCACCAGCCTCCCTGGCTGGATTACACAGGTCTCCCTCAGGCATTGCATGGATATAACTCTCTGAAGGACTGGGCCAATTCTTTCCCAGCTGGAAATCATTGTGGTTGCCCCAGAAACTCTTTGGCAGAGATCCACATATCTTGACAAGCTTCCAGCAACCTGCAGATTGGCCTCTGGGGTAGCCAGTGTTGTGGTTTCCCACCCACATCCAGCAGTGTCTGCTATTCTGTTCACCTTCTGGGTGAAGGTCTGGCTCAAAGAGCTGAATATCTGCTATTGCCACCTGAAAACTGCTGAGAAATGTATAGAAATATGGAGTGAAAGAGGTCTCAGGAAGGATCCAGCCAGTCCCTGCTCAGGGAAGCTGGATCAGGTTGCCCTGGCTGGCAGGAATCTGTCCCCACAGTGTAAGGGAGTTGACAAATTTGGTAGTTGCCAGCCAGAACCCTTAACTGGGCTCTCCATCTCTCACTGGATAAAGATGGAACTTCCATGGCTCCCACTTTTGTGCCCTTAACACTGCACTGAATGCCCGAGGAGAAGGCCCACAGCACACTGTGTACACAGCACATTCAATCCGGGAAACACAACCCTAGGCAGCCCTGAGTTATTTGTTAAAGGCTGCTGATAGCTGCTACTTGTAGCTTGTGTCTCCTTTTATGTCTTCTCCGTTTGTCCCTGTCTGGGACTGGGGGCTCAGGGACCTGGTTCCCTGCTGGGTGTGTGGTGGGACCCAGAGCCCAGCTCCATGCAGCACGGCCAAGCCAGCTGGAACCGGTGTGGGCATCCCGGGAGAAGGGGGCCACACTCTGGTTTAATAATAACCTGGTCTCCCTGGAGATCATCACATGCAGACAAGCTTCAGAGAAGGCCCATAAAGGACCCTAGAAATTCTACTTTTCCATCTTGGCATACCCCAGGTCCCAGGCAGTGCAGGCTGTGCATTTGCAGGTGGCTCCTCCTTTCCTAAAAAACCAGAGGATTCATCCAGACCTCATCCTGTCTCATTTCCTGGGTCAGGGCTGAGGGCTCATGTTCACACTCATCACCTCTCATTCGTTCCAGTTTCCATGAATGAACTGCTTTTTGGAGAGGTGCTGTGCATTAGAGGGGGCTCACTCAGACAGGATTGGTGCTGTCACCATTACCTGCACCACCCCAGAGCTTCCAGCTCACACCACTCCCGTGGCGCTGTGTCCTTGTGGATGGGAATTTCTTCGGGACCAAGGAGGAGGCCCAATGTGAAGGTGTCTGTCCCAGCTGTGTCTGGCTGAGCACACGTGATGCCCATGTGAGGCTGTGCTGAACTGCTGCAGGAGCTGCACCAGCCACCCCAAAAGTGACCTTCTCTGACAAGTCTCACTCTCCACAGGAGCTGTCTTGTGGCCAAATGAAAACCTGAATATTTTCTGAGTAGAGTGAGGGCTCTAAAAGGTCAGCCATCCTTGGGCTTTGCCATCAATAAGCTTAATTTGGGGACAGTGATAACCTGTCAGAGCAAGGGTCTGTCTACCCCAGCACCCTCATCTCCAAAAGCAGCCGAGGGAATGGGTAGAATTCAGGGAAAACAGCAGCTGCACCTCCTCAACCCACAGCAGCTCTCCCTCCCTGCAGCTCAGGCACTTTCTTGAGGGGCTGTGGTTAATAATGTTGATGGACTTTCTTCCCTGTGAATTTGTCTAATTGCTTTTTGCATTTCTGGATATCCATTAGCTGGTCTCAGCCAAAGAAAGGTTAATGAATTAGAGCCCTTAAAAGCACCCAAAGGGTTTTAAGGGAAACAATTCTCTAAGCACAAGTCCTCATGTTCTCATACTGTCGTTAAGAGCTGCAGAATCATTTTGGGGGTGCTTGGTGTAAGTATGAGAACCCCAGCCCTATCCCCCTTCTGACCCATTTCCCAGCCCAGAGAAATTGGGGTGGTTTATCTGGCTCTGCCTGAAACCTGCCGTTCCCATTCCTGTTTTGTTCTGTGCTGGGAGGATTTTATTTTTTTTTTTCCTTTTATTTATTCATTTTCTGTTAGAGGAGGAGGAAGAGTTTGGATTGTTTTTATTGCAAATGTACAGCCTGAAGAACAACAGCTGCTTATTTATGGATTAGTTTCATGGGACCCAGAAAGTGAAGGAGAAAAGAAACGCAAAGGAATGAAGTTTGGCACAAGTGGAAATGATCGGCATGAGGACAAACCTGCTGGAAGAGAAGGGTCCAGAGGAGAGAGCTGTCAGCAATGTGTGGTTTCAGTTGAAAGAGAGGTTTCAGTCAGGATTTATAGCCATGGTGAAGGGTGGATGGAGGTCTTCACTCTGCTCCCCCCATGCTGCATCAGCAGCACTGGTCACACTGGGACACACTGGTGGCTCTGGGCTGACAGGAGTGGCTGGGGAGCAGCAGAGTGATGGGCTCCTGTCCAGGCAGGACTCCAGGGACAGCTCATTCGGGGAATGCACTGATAACTACTCAGCTGCCAAATCTGGAGCTTTGTGGTGTAATTAGTATGAGTAGGGTGCAATTAACCACAGGGACCAAGCACAGGAAATGTCAAAGTGTAAGAGGAGCTTAATGTTGTCCTGGAGCCTCCCGTGGTGGTGGCTCTGGCACTCTGGCCAAGCCCCAGGACTGTGAAGGAGAGCTTTCCTAGGGGTCTGCACACCTTTCCAAGCTCTCAACACCCTGACCAGCCTCACCTGGGACCAGGTGATCCACCCACCTTCACCTCTTAGTCAGGGGTGTAGTTAAGCTCAGACTCTCATTTTTCTTTTTTCTCTTGGTTAGGCTCTGTGGGTGCCTTACTTGGCCTTGCTCCTCACCTCTGACTTCAGGGCTGCCCCCAAAATTGGCTCTCTGTGCTCTGGGACTGAGATCCTGGCCCATCTTCCTTGGCAGAGCAGCCTCTTCTTGCTGATTCTTGACACTTCATCTGAAGGTAGGTCAGCTTTTGTTTCATTTTATTTGTGCTTAATGCTTTTCATTAATGGAAGAGCTGATCTCATTTCTCCCTGAAATTGTTTTATTTGCTGCATGGACAGATGAGCAGTGAAATGTCAGTGCAGAACTTGAGGAGGGAGAATGTGTTGGGGGTTTATGCAGGGGGAAGGGGTTGTCGCAAGGTCCATGTGTTGATGCCACAACTCTGGAAGCTGCCAGTGCCCTCAGGACCATTTCCAGGTGAGCAAAACTTGCTGTTGCTGTGCAGGCCACACTCTGTGAGAGCTGGAAATCGTCCAGAGTACAGAAATGCTTTCACTCAGATTTCCCCCCCACCTTATCTTCTTTCTGCTGTTCCCAGCTGAGGGGAAGGTTGTGCCAGGGTGGTGCAAGATTTAGGAGCTGATTTTCAGGTCTCAGAGCAAGATCCCACTCTGCTCCCAGCTGCTGGCAGGGTTTTAAAGCAGGAGGGGCTGCCTGTGGTATGTTCTGATGGGGCATGGAGGGAGGGGTGCAAGAACTGAGGAAGCATGGAGTGCAAAAATAAGGCTGAAGGGAGGGGAGGGAAGGAGTGCTGGAAGCAGCTGGCAGGGGATTGTAATAAGGTGACAAGAAGCTCTAACACTTCAGCAGCTGCTTGGTGCAGCCAGTAACCCAACACATTTAATGAGATGCTGCCTGCTGAGAAGTGAAAGGGTTGGTTTCCTTAAATAAATATTATAATAATATGCAGGAGACTGCTCTGGCAGGGTGCTCCAGTTCCCCCCAGTTCTCCGCTCCACCTGACAGCACTTTGTTTGAGCTCCAGGGTGAGTGCAAGAGGCTCAGGCTGCGGGGGAATGGCTGTGGGCACTGAGAGCACTGGGTCTGCCTGCTCCTGTGGAGGTGGGTCTGAAGGAGGTTCAGGCAGGCTGCTTGGACAGATCTTGGTCAGGCTGAGTGTGAAGGAAGGGCTGGACATGGTCCCTGGGCAGGCATTTGGGCTGCTGCACCTCAGCCTCTTTCTTCTGCTCACAGGCATGGTTCTCCCCCCAGTCTCAGACCCCTGTTGCTCTGAAGGGTACCCACAGCTGCTGTTATCAGCTTAAAACTGACACTGAAATCCACTTTAATTCCCCCTCTCCTACGCTGGCCTGAGATCAGTTACCCAACCTGTGGCCACTGTGGCTGCCTGCTGCCCTAACTGACCTGGGAGGCTGCTCTGGCCAGCCTGGAGAAGGGCTGGGCTTGGACAGGAGGAGGGAAATGAAGGTTTGGTGGGCAGGGCTCAGCTGTGGTGTTTGTGATCAAACTCACTGGGCATGAGTGTGCAGCAAGACTTAAAACCACTGTGTAATGAGCGTTTGGGACTTTAGGGGAGATGCTGGTGCTCTCCACTGGGATGCTGAGCTGTTCTCTGGTGAAACTGCTGTGGGTTTTTATGACTGCATCGAGGTGCTGCCCAGTGCTTGCAACCAGCCTCGAGGCTGCCTGGAGGGCTGTGCTTAATGCCAGGGCAAGTTCCTTCCTTCCCACAGGCTGGCAGGTTCCCTCTGGGCCTCTGGACCAGCCCAGAGCTCTTGAGGGAGGTGGAGAGCTGGAGTAGTGGCCGGGAGACTGAAACAAAAGGGAAAGGTTAAAAGTTGCCTCTGCACAGCTGTGATAACAGGAACACTCAGCACTTTGCTGCACTGCAAGTGTAGGATCATTCCAGCCTTCATTGCTCCTCCAGGCCCTGTTGCAGGTGATCTCCTCCTCCTGTGCCCTGCCACCAGCTGCAAAAACAACTGCACAAGTTAGGAGTGAGAGGAGCTGGGAGACCAGTAATGGACTAACCAGAGCTCCTCTGCTTCAGCTCAGCAGCTGCTCTGCTCAGAAGTGCATCTGTCTGTAATTATTTCCATGCAAAGTACTTGTTTTTAACCCACTTTTTCAATAGTTTCTCTCCAGCTTTTGGCCAAATACTCACTGGTTTTACTTCCCTGGGCAAGGGAAGGTGGCACCCCTGCTTCTGCTTTTCCTAGAATGCTAATTTTCTGTGTGGAAATAATAGAGGTTTCTGCAGTCAGAAAATGGTTGGCAGGCCGAGTCATTCCCAGGTTGCAAATGTGCTGTGGGTTGGCCTCCAGGAGCTGGGCAGCCACCAGAAAAGGTTCCTCCTTCATCTAAAATCCAGACAACAAATGCTCATAAAGGCTTCATCTTTAAGTTTGCTAAGAGTGGGGGAAAAGCTTTTTACATCCCTTTCCATGCTGGGAAAGGTGTTTTCCCATGAAGAGCTCAGGAGGTGGGCAGGGTGTGCAGGTGTTATGGAGCTGTTGGGGCTGAGGGCAGCTTTGCACTGTGACCTGAGGCGATGCCTTCAGTTTTTAGCTTTTATATTTTTCAGATCCTGTACTGCATTAGTGTGTAACTCTGAACTCCATATAGAGTGTTAGTTAGCTCTCTTCTCATTTTGGTCAGACAAGACAATCCTTCTGGGCCTGGGAACCAAGGACACCCTCTGCCTCAGGCCCTGAAAAGTATAAACAAGAGTGAATTGTGGGGGGAAGCAAACTAGGGGAATATGACTTCATTACCTGAAGCTATAATTGGACAGTTAACCTCTGATATGCAAATTGACTGGACTTATATTCACCTGAGAAACTCGTGACCGTGGTCTATCTTGGGTGTAGCCTCTGCGAGGCTTTTGCACTGCCCAAGGTGTGTCTTTTGAAGGCCTTTAATAAATACCTACTTTATTCTTTTAACTCTGTCTAGCCTCTGTTCTAGGTAGCCACTCCAAGGCATAGGAGGCGTTCCTGCCTCCCATCACTGGCCACGGGAGCTCCGTGCTCCGAGACAGCAAGAGAGAACTGCTGCTTGCTCAGGGTTGCCATGAGTGAGCTCCAAGGTGGCCACAGACTCCTTCTGCCCCTGGGGTGGGGCTGGAGGGTTGATTCTGCCCAAGCTGAACCTGCAGAGAAGCAGGGCCACCTCCTAAACGGAACCTGAGCCCTTCCAAACTGCGGGTGCTCACCACAAGCCAGCCTCAGGGGTGTGAGCAGGAGTTCTGTTGGTCCAGTTCTTTCTGGGGTTGAGCTGGAGGAGCATCTGTGGCCCCACTGATGGGATGGCAACGTTCCTTTCTGCCCACCACATACCCCTCACTTGTATTTTGAAAAGTGCTAGAGCAGCCTTAAAATAGATGGTGAAAGAGGGAAAGTGCAAAAAACAGTTTAAAACATTTCTGCATAGTTCGCGCTATTTTTAGCCACAATTTGATAAATGAATGTAGGTCAAAAAATGGGGGAGAGACTTTGCACTTTTTCTTTTGTACAAAATTTAAGAGAATTTTGGGAAAACTGGAGCAGCTCAGGAAGGGACTAAGTAGCTGCTGAGAACAGAGTGTTTCTGCCTGAAGAGCAGGCTTCTTGCATGGTGGGTCGGCCGAATGAAATTTTTATTTCCTCCAAAATGTTCCCCCCTTCGGAACATTTACACAAAATACCTGAACCACAAGTTTCCACCACCCTTCTGGAGCTGATGCAGTGGTGCAAAGGGCATTTCCTCAGGTCTAAAGCTCCAGTTTTGTCGACTCTGGATGTGGTGAGAGCAGAGACTTCTTTTCTTTTTTTTTTTTTCCTTTTTTTTTTTTTTTTTTTTAAATGCGCCAGGCTTGTGAGATGACTGCTGGAGGTGTGTGTGGGGGAAAAACACCTGGGTGATATAGGTACAAAATCTAGTTCATTCTCCTGTCCGATGTCTCTGCTCCAAGACAAGTGTTTGAGGGCTGGGTGTATGTGGGAAGGGATGGGGGAGATGGATGAGGGCGAAGTCCTTTGAAGTGGGACACATACTTGACCTAGTCCCAGTTTCAGTCTCTTCTGGCTTTGAGAAAGTTTTTAACCAGGATTTCCTGATGTCAGGATCCTTTGAAGGAGAAGAGGAAGCAGGAATAAGGGGATAAGGAGAGCAGTTGTATGAGGGACATGTGTTTGGATAGAGATCTGAGTACCAAGAAGGACATTCACATACCTGAATGCCTTGAATGTCCTCAGTACACTCCTGTCAGCCCTTCAGGAGGCAGATCGCTGCTCTGGGCTGCATGGGTCCGTGTGCTGCAGCAGCTGAATCCCACGGGGATGAGCTGCCAATGCTGCAGTGCTCGGGAGGGATGCTCTGTGCTCTGCCCCTTTTCCCATCTCCTGCTTTGCCCCGCTCTGCAAAGAAAATCCTGCCAAAATAGCTTCCTTGTTGCAGTACTCAATTACCTCCAGGACTCTTGCTCACTGCTCTGCTGGCTTTCAGGCACATCCAAATGTAATTAATGTCTTCTAAATTAATCTTCAGCACACAGGGGAGTGAAAAGACACAACCTTCCCTGACTTTCTCCCAGTCCCCCATTCGTCCTAATGATGGTGTGGAACAGTAGGAGTGCAAGACAGAGCATTTAATATCCACCTGTGCCATTCTGAAGGTGTGCTGGCAGCTCTCTGCAGGGCAGGATAATCACTGCACCGACTGCTGTGGGACTTGTCAGTGTGGGCAGGGATGGTTGGCACCTGCAGCCTTCCTGATTTCCTCCGGCTGGAATGTCGCTGCTGGGGCACTGGAGAAGCTCAGGTGCCCCCTCAGTCCCCTCCCTGCTGGGCTTGCTCAGGTGGGACCTGGTGAGGGACCATTAAAGGGCTCGGTGGAGGCTCCACCTGGGGCAGCACACTGCACACCAGGAAACCAATGGACAGGAAAGTTGTAACCTTAAAAAAAAAAAATAAAGGAGAAGTGTTTGGGGTCTGATGCAATTCTTGTTCAGCCTCACTCACTATTAAATCACTGTTGTGATCAAACCCCAGTCAGCAGCTCAGCTCCCCTCAGCTCTATTCCCACTTCTCTCTGGTGGGCTGGGGAGAGAAGAATTGGGAGGGCAGAAATGAGAAAAACTCATGGGCTGAGATAAGGACAGCGTAACAGGGAAAGCAAAAGCTGTGCACACAAACAAAGCCAGCAAGGAATGAATTCCCCACTTTCCATGAACAGGCAGGTGCTCAGCCATCCCCAGGACAGCAGGGCTCTGCCACACGCAGTGATGACTCGGCAAGACAAACGGCATCATTCCAAATGTTCCCCTTTCCTCCTTCTCCCCAGCTTTACATGCTGATCATGATGCCATATGATATGGGATGTCCCTTTGGTCCCAAGGGATCCTTTTCCAACTTCTCGTGCTCCCTGCTCCTCCTCACTGGTGGGGTGGGATGAGGGGCAGAAAGGCCTTGGCTGTACCAGCCCTGCTCAGCAGTGACTCAGATGTCCCTCTGTTACCCAAACCAGGCCCACAGCAGCTACTGGGAAGAAAATAACCCCTATCCCAGGCAAACCCAGCACACCGCCTGGCTGGCACGTGCAGTGCTTGGGAGGTCACTGACAGTGTGCTCAGTCTGACCCCAACCTCTGCTGCTCCGTTATGTCCCCAAGTCATGGCATTTCCCATCTGTAGTGGCACAGCTGTGTCCCAGGCTGGCTGATGGCACTGGGGATGAAGCAGGGAACTTTGGGAAGCTTCAAGAGCAGCAGGTTTTTGTGTTGTCTCTGTCTTGTTTGTCTCTGGCCATTTAAAAATATTTATGTATTAGTGCCAGATAGGCCGAGTTGCTTGTGTGTGCAAATCATGAGTTTAATTATGCATTAACCTACGTTAATGGCTTTTTATCTGGAAACCTCCAAGTAGCTGGTGAGGGGAGGAGATGGTTTGTTGTGATGGTGTGGGAGGTGCAGAGCAGCGCTGTGGGTGCCTGTCCCACACCCCAGGAATGGCCACGGCCTCTTCCCATGGCGCTGGATGAACCCATCTTCCCTCTGTGTGACAGCCTGGCTCTGCACTGCAAGAACTGCCCAACAGACAGCCAGGCCCCTCCTTGTCATCCCTGCCTTTGAACACTTCCTTTTACTCCAAAATGTTGTTCTCCCTTGACAGGGCATATACAGATGACAGTGCTTGTGTGTCTGCATTTGAGAAATCTGGTTTGTAATGTGCATTTCCAGTGTTTTCAGTGGATACAGCCACATATCATAGAATGGTTTTGGTCTGAAGGGACCCTAAATATCATCTTGTTCCAACCTTCTTGCCGTGGGCAGGGATGCCATTCACCAGACCAGGTTGCTCAGGGCCCTGTCTAACTTGGCATTTTTGAATATAAAATATGAAAAACCTCTTTTGCTATAGGTTTGGGAGCTACTGGTGGCCAGCAAGTGCCCTACAAAGAGCTCAGTTGTGCTTCAAATGATTGCACGTGCTTGACTTGCGGCAGGAGAAAAAATAGTTTGACTTTTTTCAGGCTCACCTAAAGCAAGATTAATGGAAAATCCATGTGTGTGCTGTAAATTCTGTTTAGTTAATACATATAACGCCTTAGAAGAATAAAATAATAGAAAAGTAGGTAGGGTAAAAAGACAGTAATTGATGGATCACTTTTGGGTTCTTTTGTAGAGAGAATAATCATGTGTAACTCTGGGATGAGGTTCTTAGCAAGCTGACACTGTGTTCTGCAACGCTTCCATCCATTTAGTCATGAAAATCACATTTCAGTGTACCTAGAAGGCTGCACCGGAGAAGAGTGTGGCACATTTGTTATTGAGCCTTGGAGGTGTTTTGTACTTGAGGAGCAACCAGGAAGGCTGCAGATGTGACTTGTAGGATGCTAACCTTGTGTTTTGTTGGATGAGGACACTTCTTTGTGTGCTCCATGTGCTGGTCCTTCCCCTCAGCACTGGTGAGAGCCTCGGAGGAGGCAGGACTTGCTTCTCCTGCTGGATGGGGAACTGTGCTGCCCTTGGCACCGTTTCTGTGAGGAGAGCCTGGTGAGCAATGCTTCACCGGCTGCTAACTGCATTCCCAACCCATCAAACCTCATGGGAGTGAACACTCCCTGTGCTCAACTCCTCCTGTGTCCTCCCAGGAGTGGCTGCCTGTCCCAGCAAAGCTCAGCAAAGCCTGCCCAGGGGTGAAAACCAGATGGGTCCCTCGTGTCAGGCTGCCTGCAAGGAAAGGGAACACCTCTCATCCTGGTGGCTTGCAATCTGAGTGAGTGGCTGGACAAAGTGCACGAAACAGGGATGTTGTGGGGTGGTTTTGTTTGCCTGTGGTCTCAGGACCAGAGTCAGGGACAAAAGCAGAGTCTCCCTGGTTGCAGCCCTGTCTTCTCCTTGGGGACAGAGAGGGATCCATCAAGTCAGGAGCCATCCTGGGATGGACAGCCAAGCTCTTCCAGGGGTGGAATGTTGTCGTCCTGTGCTGCCTGCTGGAGGGACTCCAACACTGACTTTTTCACAGCTGTCCTAGTGACAAAGCAGGGGTTTTCCAGAGCAGGAAATCTGAGTCAGCCACAGCACCAGCCTAGCCCAGGGCAGCATAGGTGCAGGTTTGCTGTGTAATGAATATTTAAATTTGAGGATGATGTTTCCCCTGGAGGTCCAAATTTTGTCTCCTAGAGTTAGTGTACGAAATATCATATTCCATGATGGATGGGGTATAGAGCCATGACAGCCTGCAGAGCAGGGAATTCTATCAAGGAAAGAAGTAATATATAATTTTCAGGACTGAAATGGGTTCCCAGACCTTCTGGGCAATAGCATCATTAACAGAGGATACGCAGGCACCTCTGAAAGAGCAGTGCCATGTCCTGATGACTGCTGAGGTGGTTTATTGGATGAGGCCTGGACCAAAACCTTCCCCACAGGAAGAGGAGTTTTGGGCTGATGGCAGTATAAAAGTGAGGCTCCTCCATGCTGCTCTTTAACCTGGGACAGGCTCTGTGGGAGCTTCTTGGATCCATTAAAATACCCAACACACTGAGCACCTGATGTGGGTCCTAGGAACACTTCTCAAAGGCCCAGATGGCAGGTCAGGGCCTAAATCCTGTGGCCAGAGTCCCAGCAAACTCTGTGGGGGTGGGAAGACCTTTTCCTGGACAATTGAGTAGCCCACCCTAACTGTCTGACCCTGCTGTGCTCTCAAATCCGGATGCTGGTTCCCATCTTCATTCCCCTGCAGGCAGCAGGTTGTAGATAAGCTGCACCCATGTAGCAGGAGCATGCGATGCAGCCCAGCTGAAAATTGCACCTAAAGAGCCACTTTTAGAAAAAATTGAAGATACTCTGATATTTTCAGGCCTGAAAGCAAGTACTATGTAGCCATAGCTACACCTGGGAAGGCTGGTCTTGAGATGGATTGCTCTGCCTCAGTCTGTGGTATTAAACATAAAAAATACAGTACTCGAGTGTAAAACCCCAAAGATTTATGCTTGAGCTTTTCCACCCGGCTCCTGTGTTTGTTTTACTGCTTACTTAAGGGGCTCAGTTAGGCCTTGGAAGAGGCAGAGGGGGGGGAAGAAGCCTGTCACCTCAATGACACGTGCTTCAGGCGGGTGTAATGCCTCCTGGCTCTGCTGGGAAGGGGAAGGACTGGTTTGGGTGACAGTAATTGGGTGATGCAACCTCAGCAGCAGCCCTCTCAGTGCATTTGTGGGAGGTGGAGGTCCAGGGCTGAGGATGGCTGGGTTACAAATGCTCCTTGGATGCGCTGCTGTTCCAGAAAAACCTCAGCCTCTCCTGCCTGTCCCCCTGCCAAGCCTCAAAGAACAAACACTGGCAGTTCTTAGTGCAAAAGAAAGAAGAATAAGACTTTCCTGGGGAGGATTTGGGGTTTTTGTTTTGTTTTGGTTTTGTTTGGTTAAGTAGAAAAGTTGAACTTCACCAGAATTCAGTATACATGAGGATCTGAGTTACAGATGTCTCCTGGACTCCTGTTCATTGCTGCCTTCAAAAGTTGACTGTTCTCCCAACCTCCTGCAAGGGAAGGCAGATTGCTCAGTTTCCATCAAGAATAATCCCACATGGAGTAGGAATTTCCCTGCAGCAGCTCAGTCGTGTCTGGGAGGTGCCAGCAAGGAGCAGGAGTGGGGCAAGTGGCAGTGGCTGGTTGTGACGGGCAGATTTAGGATGAAGCAGGGAAGTCACGGGGCTGCAGGAGGCATTTGCTGCTTTGGTGATCCTGGCTGCTCTGCTGGCACCTCCAAAAGAAGTTTTGCCAGAGGAGTGGCATTTTCTAGAGGTGGAATTGCAGTGACTCAATGGTGTTGTGAGCAGGGAGCAGAGGATTAATTCTGCTCCCATCCCACGCCCTCGCAGAGATTCCTGATGGCTCCAGCACCCCTGCAGCTGCCAGCTCAGCCCCTCCTGCACCCGAGTCTGCCCTCCCCATCACCAAAATACAAAACAGGACTGGGGCCATTCTCTTCCTCAGGGCTCGGGCAGCTGCCAGGGGTGTGAGGTGTGAAGTCTCTTTTTGGTGGGCTGAAAACTTAAAGCAAATACTACAGTCAGCTTAAGCAAAAAAATTAGGAAAAAAACCCAGATGGGCAAGCTAAGAAACTTTGGTATCATTAGTCTGAACAGTAGCTGGGTTTTTTCCCACATTCTCTTGATTTTCACCTCCTTCATCTGGCAGTAATTTTCCAGGGGTTATAAGGGTGGTTGTTCTGCCTCTATACAAACACGCTCCTGTCTTTCAAACTTTCACTTTTAAAAATATATTTAATGGGAAAAAAAGTGCACACTGAGTAATTTATTGCAGCTCTTTCTGTCCTGTCACCAGGGAGATACTGAAAGAACAAGTCTGGCATTGCAAAAAGGTGGGGAGGCTGGGGTAGAATTGAAATGGGAGCTGGAAAAGAACAGGCAGAGGGAGGAGCAGAACCCCCCTCTGTGTGTGTACAGACACCTGTGTCCATAATGTCTGTGTGCATTTACACCCCATATCCATATACATTTAAATACAGACCTGCATTTACGTGTGACAAACCAGCCCAGAGAGAGTTTATTCATTATTGCTCTTATTGGCAGGAACTTTTTCTTCCTGAGCCTAAATATAAAGGAAAAAAAAAAATCTATATTATTGTTTCACGCCAAGTTGTACAAGATGCTGTTACACAGGTTAATGAAAAAAATGCATGAATTTGGAGAGATATATAAAGGTCCCTTGGGTGTTCAGTCATAAATCTTTGTAGCTGGAAGGCAGAGCAGACATAAATAGGCCTGATATAACCAACTGTTTTACATACAAATGAATGCTTGCCTTTTATTTAGTTGACAATATTATTATTTCGAATCCAAGGAGAATATTAAATGAATTTTGTCATGCTGTCTGCATTAGGAGTGATTCCTGATCTGTGAATTGACTGTAGTGCAGGCTTTGGGCTCCATGCAGGGCTGTAGAAAGTGAGGGGATGTGCTTTATTTCATGTAATGGGGCAAGTGTCACTGAAAGGCACTGGGTTCTTTAGAGAAATGTGCCTTCCCTTAAAGCTCCACTGGGAAGGAGGAAAAAAGGAAATAAATTGACTTATGATGGCCCCATACTTGTAATTATGGGTTCTGTACAATGGATTTCTACTGAACTGACAGCAGCAGAGAACTTATTTCTTTTTAAATATAAATTATTTCTTCTTTCCCATGCCAGGCACTATGTGCTGCCACGTTGTCAATGCTAGGATCCACATTTGCTTATTCATTATTTGCTTATTTATGATCTGTGGGACATGCACAGCTGGTAAATGCCTTCCCTTTCCTCTGCCTGGAAGCAGGAGGGGGTGCACAATGTATGGGAACCCCCAAATCCCCCTCTGGCGCTCATCCTACTGGAAATGGGGCCAGAAATCACTGATGCATTGACCCTGCAGCTGGGCCAGCTTCATGCTGCAGCCTGCTCTGTGTCAGGGTTGCAGGGGGGCCTTGAGAGGAAAAGGCTCCATCAGTTCCTGGAGTAAAAACAGATGTTCTGTGGGATTTCCCTGCAGTGCCACCCAGCTCCTTGGAATTACTGGCCAGTATTAAAAACATAAATAAAATGGTGCTTGTTCATTCTGGGTGTCCACTGACTGCAAACCCAGTAACAAAAAGGACTTGCTGCACTTTATGGGGCAGTAAAATATATCTGGAGGGAATGTGCCAAGGGCAAGCAGAGATGAGGCTTTTTGAGTTAATTTTGTGAAGAGTAGCAAGAAAAGGGCACAAGTGCGGCTTGTGGGCCTTGTGCAGCTTGTTCTTTAAGTTGCTTGTGTCTCTGCATAAGCAACACTGAAATGACTCCAGACACTCTGGGTTTTTTTGGAAGCTCACTGACAAATGCTCTCAGCATTTCTTGAACACAAAAGTGTCCCTGTGTGTTGGTCTGGGAGTTGGGGGTGGTCATTGCTGAGCCCAGTCTTTCTGCTGATGAGAGGTCTCAGCATGCTTTTAAAAACTGTTCAGTAGAATCTGTGTCTCTAAGGTATCTCTGGATGCCTGAATGTGATTTCCTCACTGGTTTCGTGTCTTCAAGCTCACAAAAAACACGGCAGGTAAATGTGATTATCTACCCTTTACAGACGGTGGGTGGGATAAAGAAAAATGAGATGATTTGGTGAAGGTTGCACACACAACCTGTAGCACAGCTGAGCCCAGTTCCCCACAGCTGGGACTCAGCTCCCACCCGTGGACCACCCTCCCTTTAGAGCAGTTGGTGCAATTTTAGTTTTCCACCATCTTCCTTTGGCTAGAGAAGATGTTATCCCAGAACCTACAGGTGCCTCTGCAAGAGTTAAACGGCCTGAGGGAAAATTTAAACCTGAGAATATTGCTGGATATTTGAATTGTGTGCTGGGAGAGCTGCCATGTAGAAAGGACCTTGCTCACCTTTCCAAGTTATCTCTTTGTTATTGGGTAAAATAGGAAAATACGTTGGGATGCTTGAGACTACTCAAATACTTTCTTTTTTTTGCCCAACCTGCCTTTTTTTGGCTGCTTCAGTGAGCTGGCTTCACTCCTGGCCCCAGCTCTGTGCAGCTCTTCTTACTGAGCTGCTGCTCGAAGGCAGATGAGTTACGCAGGAGGTGCCCTCCTGCTGCCTTCGCATTTTTTAGCGCTGCCAGACACAACCATCCTGCTTTTCCATTCCCTGAGTTTAGTTCCAGGCTATTTCTTGCCTCTTTGGGTGCACAAAGCAAAGCCCAGCTTAGCTGGATTGCTACAGGTCTTTGAGGTGATCTTTGCTCTTGGCTCACCTAAGCCATGAAAATATTGTAGCTATTGAAATTTCTATGAAGGGAAGTTTAATTTTAAAACAAAGCCTTCAAACAGTCAGAGCCAGCCAGCTCAGAGGATTGTGCTTCCAGAAAAATAAAAAAAGGAAAAAAAAAAAATTAGCATTTGAAAGCAAATCTTTCTGATTCCATAATAATCTGGGAAATTAATATTAAAAAAAATTACGGAGCACAGCAGTATTCTTATTTCCTCAGAGCTGAGAAGCCTAAATCTAAAAGTGAAAGGTGCTCCTGAATCTAAAAATCTGGATATTTAAAATTTTTGTCTGAGTTCTCTCTTTGGTCTCAGGGCAGAGCCCTTGAGAGGCAAGCGGGAGCCTTGGCCACCCTGTCCCTGTGCCCGTGGCAGGGCAGGTTTGTTCCTGGCCTGGGTGCCCTGCTAGCAAACCGTGGGAGATTTTCCTTTCCTGTTTCATGGGGATGTGGTGGGATCTCCTCTGCAGTGTGGGGAGGTGCCATCTGCCACGGTGGCTTTGAACCTCCACGCTGCTCCAGCCCTGCTGGCCGTGGGGATCCTGGCTCGGATCAGCTTTGCATCAGCACCGGGGGTTATGGGCTGCTGATCAAAGAGCTGGCAGGAGAAGAGGGCAGGGGAAAAGGCTTCTGACAAACATGCAGATCCTTGAACCACAAATGAAATAACGAGGAGTAATGTGCTGTGCCCTTTGCCTCTGCTGCTGGATCCTCTCACTGCCTCTGTGCCTCAGCGAGGTTTGCTGCAAAGCCAAAGTTTCCTTTGAATAATTGTGTTTAAAAGAAGCCCAGCCAGCGTGGGGGTGGTGGGTGCGTGGCCCTGCAGAGAGAGCCAGGCAGGGCTGCTCCAGGAGCAGCTGCTGCTCCCCAGCAGGGCACAGGCTGGGCAATTGTGGCAGCGGGCAGCAGAGAAGTGTCTCGGAAATGATTTTTGGAGTGAATTATAATTCAAAATAACTGCAGGATAGAACGAGTGTGGACTACAGAGGAAAGATACAGAAGCACTTGAAAGTCTTTCGGTTCTGTTTTCAAGCCCTGCTGGACACCCTGGCCTTGGACACTTCCAGGGATCCAGGGGCAGCCACAGCTTCTCTGGGCACCCTGTGCCAGGGCCTCCCCACCCTCACAGGGAAAGATTTCCTTCCCAATATCCCATCTAGCCCTGCCCTCTGGCAGTTTGGAGCCGTTAATGCAGAACATCCTCCTGAACGAGTAGCAACACTCTATAGTTGTCACATTAGGGTCACCTTCAGTGTCCAGGATCCACCTCCGTCATTATCAGCCCAAAATACTCCCCAGCCTTAATGACACCTGGGATGGGAAAGCAGCAAAGGCTGAAAGTGCCCCAGACTGCCCAGATTTTTTGCCTTGCTGTGTTAAAGCTGCTGAGGACCACTGGGGTCACAGTCACTCGCTATGGGTGCCCCCAACACCCCTTTATAAATGTTTTGCCATTGTGGCAGAGATTCACCCATATCTCAGACCCTCTTCCTCCAGGTCTGCTGCACCACAGACCTTCCCACCTCTGGGCATTACTTTGCTCTCTCTCAGGTAGGAGGTTCTTAAAATCTCGTGTTCCTCTGCTGCTGGAAATGACAAAATCACAGAATCACCAGGTTAGAAAAGACCTCTTAAGATCATTGAGTCCAACCCTAACACCTCAACTAAACCATGGCACCGAGTGTTGTAAAATAGCTTTGTTTAGCATGTTGAAAACGGCTACTGCTAATAGCTAATATTCTTGTTTAATTTTTCAGCTGTAAATAAGAAAACATAAACAACAGCAGACAGCACTGGCTCTGTGGTGTGTTTGCTAATGTGGGAAGTAGTTATTCACATGCCTTTTGTTCACAGCTCCAAAAACAAAGGGAAAGGAGGAAAAGCCCTGCGAGCCTTGCAGAAGCAGTTAGCAATTTGCACAGAGGGCTGTCGGGGAGCTCTGGCTCCCTTCCTGGGAAATGCCTCTGCGAGCCCCTCAGCAGCACAAGCTTCCTACGATGTGTGGCGAAATGCAACTTAACTCCTTCTCATTTATTTGCTTTTAATGTGCCACGGCTGAACAGAGGTGCAAGCCTGGGTAATGAACATGGCTGCAACCTGTTTATACAGCAAATAAGAGTCATATTTTTCCCGTGTAATGCCCTGCAGCCTGGTGAAGGCTTCACTGAGCGGGGTGCTCAGGGACTTGGAATTCTGGCTTTGTATCTTCCGCGGCTGCAGTTCCTGCGTCTGTCGTGACCCTGGTGTGGCTTCAAATCCTGGGTTTCTTGTAGGCTTTTCACAGCAAATTTCCTTTGGTGCTTCAGTGCCGGCTCCCGGGCACGCTGAGAGAAGTTTGAACGGTGCTGGCACAGAGCAGCTGCAATTAAGACATCAGGATCTGTGAAAGGGCTGCTGTCACTCAGCATATTGCCTGATATGAAGCATTTGTTGGCATTACTGATTTAAGCTTTTCTGTATCACCTACTCCTTGTCACTCACTTGGTTTTTGTGCTTTACAAAAGAAAAACACCTGCAAAAGAGGAGCAATCCCACCTGCCTGACATCTTTTGCTGGTGTCCAGCCCTGAGGGAGGGGGGAGCTGTGCCTGCCCTGGGAAGCAGAAGGGGACTGGGACAAGTTGTGCCTGGGCTGTCCCAGCCATGCACTGTGATGAAGTCAGAACTTGGTGTTAGTCCAGATCTTCACACAAAAGGATCTTCAGCATCAAATTCGAGGCTTTAACCCCCAGCTGGCAGCCAGCCATGGCAGCACTATCCTTTGGCCTTTGATATCAAGCTCGTGTGAGGGAAATTTCTTCCTATATGTGCTTAAGAAGCCCCAGGAGAGCTGCCTTACACTGTGATTCCCATTGCTGCATGAATGGGGCCGGGAGCAGAGACCAAAATGCTCCTGCAGCTCTCCTGGGGTATTTCCACGTGGCCCAGATGGAGGAGACAAACATAAATACCTGTTTGTGCCAAAGGAGTTATGTGCTGCTCATGCACATCACCGGGGGTGTGTGTGGGAGTGGGGAAACAGATCTGTGAGTTCGAGCTCTGGGAAGGATCGCTGAAATGATTCTGCATGGAGATCCTTGTGTTCAGGTGCCTGGGGGCTGCTGTACTGGAATCAAAACGCAGTTAAAATAAGGTTTGTTAATGGGAGGTGTCCCTTGAGAGGGCAGTGATCACAGCCTTTATTTGGCACTCAGGCACAGGGGAGATCTCCCTGCCCTGCTCAGAAATGGGGATAAGTTATCCTGCAAACCTCAAAGATCAGTGCTTCCTTAAAGAAATGTTTTGTTTGTCGCTCAAATTGCCCTCAGTTGCAGGGGGACTCTTAACTGCACACCCCCAGGATGAACCCTTCAGTCCAGAAGAGCCCACACATCGTGGTTTGGTACAACTTGTGTGAGACAGACTCAGAGTGAGACTTTTCCTCGATGGGGCTGTGCTGGGGCTCGTGGGTGTTTCTGTGGTGGGAGCTCGGGTGCAGCTCATCCTCTGCTGGGGGGTCACAGCCTGTGCTGCTGGTGTGGGACACTTGGGGATGCTGCCCTCGTTCTGAAGGCAGTGGATGTGGGCAAGTTCAGAAGATAGAAAGTGCTTCACCATCCATTATTTAGTCTTTGGAGGGGAGAAGAAACTCCATGTACTTTATGTGCTTTTTAATGAGCTGCTCTTTTGCTTTGAAGATGGGCACCTGAGCGAACTCCCTCGTGAAAGCCCCTGGGGGAGTCCTCCTTCCTCAGCCCGTCAGCTCGCTTTGGGAAGGAGGTGGAGACCTGGAGCTGTGCCCTGGGCTGGGCAGCCAGCAGCAGCAGCCCGTGGTGGCAATGGCATCGCTGGCTCCCGCCTTCCAGCTGCAGGAGGGGACTGCAGCAGTTCCAGCGATGCTCTGTGGGGCTGAGCAGGTGATGTGAGTGTGAAACAGCACCTCTGCGAGGTGTCAGCAGCTGTGAAACACAGCGAGCAGGGATCAGAGTGTGCGTGAAGGGACTCTTCCCCTGATTAGCTCACAGGATGCTGTTGGTTGGTATCCTCCTCTCGTGTAATCCCCATAAAAAAATAAACTCTGCTGTTCTTCCACTGGGACTGGGGGGTTTCCTTTTTTTCATTTCTTTATCCTGAGGCTTCCTACAGCTCCATTCTCATCTGCACAGAAGGGGGTAGTAAATATAGAGGTGAAACACAAGCAGCCAGGAACACCCATTTATTGATGTTTCCTGCGTTGTCTGCCCAAGACAGATGGGCTCTGAGGCTGGGGCAGGAGGTGAGTTCCCCTTTTTCATGGATCCAAATAAGAGAGCATCTTTTAAATAAATTCCTCCTCTCGTTGCTCACTTGTTCATCTCTAAACAGTGCTTTATTGCTTTGTGGGGTGTATTATTTCTGTTTTTCCGCTTAAGGAGGACTCAGATTCTTTCAGCTTTTTTTCTAGGATCAAGCTGGGCTTTTTATAGAGTGAGGGACTCCTTGGTGACTCCTTTCCTTCTCCACCCACCCTGAGCTGCTCCTGTCTACAGGAGGGCCAAGCTGCAGCTGGTGGGAGGAGAGGAGGGGAAACCCCTCTTTATTTATGTTTGAAGGTTAGAAATATCAAGGATGGGGATGGTCATGAAAAATGCATGTCCCTCACGTGGGAGCTGGCCCACATTTCCCACCAAATGCCTCCTGGCCAATGTTTTGAAGATGTACCCTGTGTTTTGAGTTGTTTTTCTGTTGTTTCTCTACTGTCTGCATGGATGCATTTGGATGATCTCATTCTCCCTGCACCATTAATGTCCCTTTGAGGTGGAGCTGGGGATGGATATTCTGTGCTGTCAGTGATGTGTTTGGAACGTGGACACCTCAGCAGCACCTCAGTGTCCCCAAATCCAGTGGAACCTGCTCTGCAGGAGGGAGCTCAGCACTAGTGAGCTCTGGTGAGAGCACAACGCGCAGGCTGTGCTGGTGGAGCTTTGGGCACAAAGCCCAAAGGATTCCTCTTGCTGGCACAGGGGCTGGATAAACGTGGGGAGGGGACAATAAACTCATCATCAATTAATTCCTATGTCTAGGCAACACTGGTTCCCAAGCTATGTGGCATTAACAGTGGTGCCTCCCCACAGGGGGCTGCCCAAACTGCAGAACAGTGTTTCTTTGGTGTGTGGGGGCTTTCTATAATTATAACCATACAAAAAGAGTGAGCCCTGGCTGGCAGGGTCCTCCCCTGCACCTGTGCATTTTGTACCTATTGCCTTCATCTCCCTGCTCACACCGGGACTCTCAAATTCTGTCCCCTCAATTCTGCATCTCGCATTCCTCGTGCTTTTCCCAACACGTCCTGTTTTCCCTTTGGAAGGAATTGCTGCTCCGCACAACTCAGGCACTGGGTAGCACTTGCAAGGAGGGATGTGCCCAAACAGGATCACCACAAAATTTAAGTGGGAAGGGTCCTTTGGCAGTCGAGTGGCGCCAGGATGTGCGCTGTGGCTGTCCTGCTCGCAGGCTCCTCCTGAGCTCCCTGTCATCTCTGCTTTAGGTGGTGGTGCAGACAAGGACACTAATAACTTCAGTAATTACTCATGTCCAAATCAATTTGCTGCCCTGTCGGCTCCATTTCCTCTTTGGAGCCAATATCAGCATTGATTCCTGAAGTCACCCTTCACATCTCCAGTACTGTGCACAGACTGTGCAGTGAATTCTGGAACTCAGTCTGAAGGAATGCTGTGCCTTCAATGAAAATAGTTTCCTAATTTTTGAAGCAGTTCAAATACCTTTATGTCAGTGCAAACTATTTTTCTGGTAGATCATGGTGATCTGGTAAAAAGGCAATCAGAATTCAACATTTTGCTTAAAGGTAACAACAGACTGAAGTTCTTCCAACCTCCACCTGCAGTTTGGAAGGAGACGAGAGTTTTTGTCACCTTTAAAGTGCAAAAAGCTGGATCACCATCCAAACTGGCTGCTGGATGAGGGGTAAGGGGCTGCCTGCTCCTCAGTATCCATCCAGCTCCATGGAATCAGAATGGTTTGGGTGGGAAGGAACCTTAAAGCTCATCTGGTTCCACCCCCTGCCATGGGCAGGGACACCTTCCACTATCCCAGGTTGCTCTAATCCCCGTCCAACCTGGCCTTGGGCACTGCCAGGGATGGGGCAGCCACAATCCTCTCATGCTGTGAGATGCAGAAGAACCAAAGCGTGCAGAGATCAGGGCAGTGTTGACTCTTTAGTTCTCATATGTTAAATTTTCGGGAGCATTTGCACCTGTCTGTCCTCTCTTGGCTCAGATGTGTGTGTGTGTGTTAATTTTCTTGTCCTGGGAGCTGATTTATGTTCTGCCTGCAAAGAATTCTTTATTGGAGGTGTGGCGGATAAAAATGGATGACTTGAAAGTAATCAGATTTTTTAAACTAGAAAATTGAATGTGAAATTCTCACCATCTATATTAAGATCTTAATATATTTAAAAGACTTACAATAAATGAAAATGCTAACACAAGACATTTATTGCTGAAGTTTTCTGATTCTTCAACCCACTGAAGGGATGGATGAAACCTGCCTAAACACCTGCAGTGACCTTGCTGAAGGGCTGCCTCCACTTTAAAAAGCTGGTGTTTTCAGGAACTGCAGAAAGAATACTTTGTTTAAAGCTGTTTCATCCAGTAATAAAGCTCAAAAAGTAATTAATTCAGATTTGGTGAGAACAAAACCCAAAAGCAGTTCAGGAAAGTGGTTTTTTTTCTGCAGCCTCAGGTATTATCTTCTTGCACCTGATTTTTGTTCAATTAGCTCTAACATCTCCAAGGTTTTGGCCCCAGTTATTGGCAACAAACAATTCAATTTTATTGATCACATGTAGTTCTTCTTTTGTGTTGTAAATCAGATTGAAATGCAAAGCATGTTTTAATGAAAATATTTTTGTTGCCTAGCACACATGAAGAACTCGTAATTGGTAGAAAGCTGTTTGAAATGCTGATTTGTGCATTTTTATTCAGTTCCAGTTGTCCAAGTACAGTTTGACACAAGTGGAAAATAAACTATCATTTAGTAAATAGTAAAGGGATCACTTAACATTGTTTAACATGGCAAAAAATTGGAACAACCAGGCTGTGAATGAATGCAGGTATCAGTATTTGCCTAAATGCATACAGATGAGGCAGTGAATTGAAAGTAAAGGCTAGATTCAAGTGTAGTTCATGCCTTAATGGTTTCCCACTGATAAGAATAAAACTTTCTGCTCACCAGTCACTCAAAAGTACAAACAGAAAGGGGATTGAGACCAGTGATTTTTGCTGATTTGAAACACTTCTGAGTAAATCAACCCAACCCTGATAGGGAAAGACTTCTCCAGTATTGGTCCAAACCACTCCCTGCAGCAGTCCTGGTGCAGGATGGAGCTGCTGGTATCCAGAGCTGGAACTGCCATCTTTTCTCCCATTCCAGGACAGAAAAGAAAAGTTTCCAGCCTTTCTGAGGACAAACAGTGAGAAATAGCAGCTAATCAAATGGGGCGTGATAGATGGCTGCTAAAGGAATAAAAACCTGCCCACACTGATAATAAACATTGCAGCTGCTTCCAAAATCACTCCCCAGGGCAGCTTCGTCAAACTTTAGTTGTGGAGGAGAAATAACTGTGGCCAGCAGAAGCAGTCTATTCGGTAATAAAAAAGAACAACGGGGAAAAGCCATTGTGGGAGAGTGGCCTTGGTGGCTCTCGTGGCTTTTGTCAAGGATATCGTGCCAAAGTGACCCCGAGACACTGGGACAGGACTGTCCAGCTGGGTGTGAGCCTCACTGACTCTACCTGGCTTCGGTTTTTCTCCTTCCTCCTGTCCCTCCTGTCTGTGACCTTCAGGTGATGTTTGGCCAGAAGATTCTGTGTAGGTACAGCACGGGAGGGATGAAGGAGCCGAGAGCTGGTTTGGCGCTCTCTGTATGGTTCTTTTGAGGGTACTCCCACTGATTCTTCTGCTGTTTCTGGCTCATCTGAGGCTTCCCATGTCTAAATTTGGGGTAGCACTGATCAGTCTTGCTGGAGGGCTGGGAGGCAGAAAGGTGAGAGGGGATATGTCAGTCTTGGTAACCCTCCCCAGGTGTGGAGCTCTACCTGCCCCAGGTGTAGTCACAGAGAGCTCTTAAAGCTGGGAAATCCCTCCCTCAATCCCTTTCTCAGTTAGAGGAAGCACTGACAGCTTTTTGAGGCATCTCTTCAGTGTCAAGGTAAAAACCAGGATGACGTCTGCCCTCGCATCTCCTCTCCTTCCCACAGAAAAGGAGCTGGGATCTTTGATCCTCACCCTTCAGAACACCAAGAGAAGTGCAAAACTGATCTTGCTCTCACCCCCCTCCCTCCCTTTTCAGGAGCTGTGTCTGGAGGCTCCTCCCTCTGCCTTAACAATTTAACTCTAGTAGAATTACATCCCTAAACTATTGTTCTCATGAAATGCTATGCTTAATAAAATGTGTGGCGCATCAATAATTTAGGTACTTGTGACAAAACATAAAACTCTGTTAAATATATCTCAAACTTTGCCACATGTTCCTGATAATTAAAAATGGATGTAATGGCAAAGTATTGTAGGTATTAACTCTATTTCAGAGTCCTTGCATTTAAACCAGAGGCCATCAATTTTAAAATACTGTAAAAAGGATGGCAAGATTTTTCAATATATCTGATATACTGTCCTATCTATTTAAATTATTAATATGCAATGCAACCAACAGGAGTCTAAATTCTTCCCAGCTCTAGGCAATCACTGTGAGAGGAGCTCGGTGAGCTGTGGGGGAGTGGAGATAAACCCCAGCAAGGGCATAATCCCCTCCTCTGGGCTCGGGTCTCCTCTGCCTGGCTCCACTTACACCTGTGCCAATCTCAATTCCTCCCTGCCTTGCCCTCCAGGCTGTGTTTTACACCTGGTTTCCATTCCCAGGACCAGACTGCAGCCTTATCTCTGCAGTGGGAGCCGGGGCATCCCAGCAGGGAGCTCAGGGCAGGGGTTTGGGATTGCTGACAGGGTGGCTAAGAGTAGAAACCAGCGTGGTTCTAGCAGGGGAGGAGAAAATCAACCCACAGGTGCCTGGAATTAGTGACTCACTGAGTGCAAAGCTGAGGGGAGCTCTGATGGATGGGCAGGCTGGGAAGAGAAGTATAAAATAAACAGGAGAAAGTAGAGATAAGGGCCAAAACCATGGACCTGCTATCAGAGCTTGGGTCACATACAGCACTCTGCTGGTGGAAATCTGGAGCCACCCCAAGTTCTTGCTCTGTATTAGCAGTTGCTCAGGTAAAATTTTGTTTTCAGGGCAATATGTGTCCCAAGGTCATGAGTGAAGGGAGTTCTGGTGATGCAGATCAGAAACTTGGGGTCTTTGGGCAGTGTAATATAAAGGCATGGCCCAGGGAATGCAGCTCCCTGGGGGATAGCAGCAGAAGGTAAAGGCTTGACAAACCCCAATCTTTTTCACACCTATACACAGGGCTGGAATAAATAGATCCATGTTTTTGTGTTTGCTCCAGACTCTGCCCTGCTGCTGTGGTTCTGTCTTTGTTTTGGGACAAAAAGAGTGAAATGAATAGGTAGCATTGTCTCTTCTTTACCAGCATCTCTCTAGGATTCCTGGCTGAGGGAAAAGCTTATTTTAAGGAAATGGAGTTGATGTGGGGTCTGGGGTGAGGAAGAGATGCATCACGAAGTCCCAGAATACACAAAAATGCTCCATGCTGGGAATTGCACTTTGTTGTAAAAGTGAACAGATTGAGCAGTGAACACACAAAAAAAGGCATTAATTCCCTTTAGTTTGGTGTGCTGTTCCTGGACGTGCTGTTTCTGGAGGCTGTGTCTGAGTACAGCACTCAGGGTACCTGGCCAGCTGATTAATATTTTCTCAGGGGGAGAATTTATTCCTTCTCTGGCACAAGTGGGTGATGGGTTCGTGTCTTTGAACCTGAGATTTACAGAGCTGTGCCATTAAGGAAACTGCAGAACTTTGTGTGTTTGGGTCTGGACTGCTGCAGTCCAGAGGAGCAGGGGAATCCCAATTCCCTTTCTCTGCTCCCTTAATTTTCTACCAAGGGGTGATTCCTGAGCCCCTGTCCAGCCCAGCTGTGTGAGTGCTCCTGGCTCCTATGCTGTATCAATATCCCTTCTATTCCTCTGAAGGCATAAGCTGCAGGTGATGTTTTAGAGAAATCAATGTGAGGGAAAATTGGCAGCTTGGACTCTGCATGAAATGACAAATGCCTCGTTATTGGCCCAAAGATTTTTTTGGGGGGGAGGTTGTTTTTGTTGTTGTTGTAAAACATCAGCGTGCTGTTTTTCTTTGTAAATGGACTCATTGTTGTGGCTCTTACAGGCGTGTATTTTACTTTCTGTTTGGTACCATCTTCATCAGACACTGGGATAGATCTCTGCACAGCAGAGCACATCACAGGAAATGAATCATCCTGTTCACAGGGTCACTAATAGTGATGAGTGTGGGGCTGCCTTACAAGATGTTTTTTCCTTGAGGAATAATAAAAACGGATAAAGAATAATAGAAAAATAGGACAAAGAGCATCCTCCTGACGTGCAGTGTATGGGGAACACCTTTCTGGGCAGGCAGTGCTGGGTGCAGGAGAGACAAATTCAGGAGGGGAGGCATTTTCATAGAATCATAGAACATCCTGAGCTGGAAGGGACCCAGAGGATCATCCAGTCCAGCTCCTGGTCCTGTACAGATCCCACCCTGTGCATCCCTGGCAGCGCTGTCCAAACGCTCCTGGAGCTCTGGCAGCCTCGGGGCCGTGCCCATTCCCTGGGGAGCCTGGGCAGTGCCCAGAACCCTCTGGGGGAAGGACCTTTTCCTCATATCCAACCTAAACCTCTCCTGGCACAGCTTCATGCCCTTCCTGGGGTCCTATCCCCGGTACCCAGAGAGCAGAGGTCAGTGCCTGCCCCTCTGCTTCCCCTGGTGAGGAAGGATTTTACCTGGGATCACCCCCCTTGCCTGCTTGCCTGACCTTTCCCCAGAACCTCAGTGATGGATGTTTGTTGTGCTTTCTGGACACTCACTTCTGATGCTACCCCTCAAATTCAACAGTTTCTTTTGGCTCTGGCCCTCAGTGTGCACTGCTGCAGTTCAAGCATCTCCATCCTCACTCCACCCTTAGCAGGAGTGGAGGATGATCTGTCCCTCTCCCTGTCTGAGGCTGCAGCGCTCCCAACGCGAGGATTTATCCTGATTTACCTCTACAACTTCTCTTTTTTAAACTGAATCCCAGCTCCTTTTCCTCAGTTTCCCAGTCCATCCTTATGTTTCCCAGCATTTTGCCCAGGTCAGATGGTGAGGACAGCGACCCAGGATGAATCCTCACGCCGTGCACACAGATGTGTTCCTGCAGTGTGACCATGCACCAGTGAGAGCTGCTCTCTGAGCGTGTTTTCCACCTCGTGCACCTTGACAATGTCACCTAATCACAATTCTGTGGCTAGCTTAAAGCAGTGTCATGTAAAATGATGCCAAAGGCCTTGCCGTGGTCATTGTACACAACAGTGACTGCCTCTCCCTGAGTCCTGCTGACCTGTCATGGAAAAATATGAGATTGCCTTGATATTTGTTCTTGACAAATCCGTGTTGGCTGTCCCTCACTGCCTTGTTATCTTTTCGGTGCTTAGAAAGTGTTTATTTGATGATTTATTGCAATATTTTTTCTGGGAATTGAAGCTAAGCTGCCTGGCCTGTAATTCCCTGCTATGTTTGCTGTTCTCTGCTCTTGTGGGACTCGTCACAGTCCCTGAGTTTTCAAAGATAAGTGCTAACAGCCCTCGGATTGTCTCCACCACTTCCAAGTACCTGGCAGTGAATCTCAGCAGCCCCAGCTGATTAGAAAACATGTAATTTATATGAATATCTTCTGGACTATTGCTTTCCCCTTGTAGTGTGAATTCTTACCTTTTTGTAACAAGTAACCACTGAAATATCTCTACAAATGAATCCATCATTTTTATTGGGAAGCGTTACCCTCTGCAGTGACAGCTGGGAACAGCTCTGCTGAATGATGGAGGAGCTCTTGTCGTGGTCATAAAATTATTATTAATTTAGCCTAATTTTTTTGGGTTTTGGTGTTATTTTTTATGTTCCTTACAAGCTCTACAGAAATATACAACTTAATCTATTTTTTATTTTATTTCCCAGGTGTATTTCTTACTCATTTACGCAGCCTTCAGCCTTTTGAATCAGTTTCTACACCTGACCTGTCTGTGCTCCACCATCACTAGATGATTTTCCATAGTTTATTTAGTATATGGAAAGACACTCTTTTATTTAGTATATGGAAATATACTCTTTTGTTTAGTATATGGAAATATACTTTTTTATTTAGTATATGGAGATATATATGGAAATTTCTTTTTGAAAATTCAAAGGTAGGTCAGAGGGTGAGAAGATTTTATGCTGGAGTCGGTAGAAATTCCCTGATGCACCTCAACACCTCTGCTGTGCCCTGACAGGCTCCAGCACCCGGGATGGGTATCCAGGGTTATCCCACCATCCACAGTGCCTGGAGGACAGAGCCAGGGCAGCAAATGTTGTTCCCAAATAGCTTAACTTTCCTTGTCTTTAAAATAGACCAGGAGAATTTTCACTTTGGAACGATGACACTTTAAATTTACTTTTCTCTTTGTCTTGTTTTACCATCATTTTGTGACACTGTGTTAATAGTGAAGAACAGATTTAACTGATAACAGTGTACTATGACAACCTGCTAAGCAAATCACACTGATGTTTTTCTTCCCTGCATTAGGGATGGCTGGGATTTGGCTTGCTGAATGAAACATCAGGTTTTTTTCCTGTGTTTCAAAGTACTTCCCATCTAGTTTACAATGAAATGGTTTGACAGTTTTCAAGTAGGCAACACTTTGATCTGTGTGTCAACTTGCTTTAGCTCACTTCACTGGAACAAACAGGAGATGTTTTGTTCTACAGAACAAGTATCTGGTGTCTGTTGTTCCTGATATTATTTAAATAAAAAGTCAGGAGTGTTTTGATTCGTGCATTCCATCGTGGTAGAACTTGTCAGTCACAGCAACGTGTTATAAGTTACAATAGATATGTCATAAACTGGAATAAAAAACCCACCAAAGATGAACAACAGAACTGAAACTAAAATTTCTCAATTCTGAAAATGAATCCTTAATGGAAAATTTGAGAGAAGATTATGTCATTTCATCATTTCTTACTTGTGATTAACAGAAATGAGCGTTTTTCAAATAACTTCACTTTCAAAGAAACAGAATTGTTTTAATGGAAGGACACTTGGAAACAAAACCCAACCAAACAAGAGGTTCTTGTCCCCGCTCTGAGATGCATCAGTGACCCCTATATGGGTGCTAAACACTGCATCATGTTGGAAAACATCTGTTCCTGTTAATCATTCCTTCTTCTTGCAGAAAGGGCCTTTTCCTTATGTAGGAGCTTTTCTGGTACTCTGAGCAACCTGGTCTGGTGGGAGGTGTCCCTGCCCAGGGCAGGGAGCTGGAACTGGATGAGTTTTAGGGTTTCTTCCTACCCAAACCATTCCATGACAAAGGATGATGATCAATTCACTAATTAGTACCGTATCAGTGTATTCTTACAAGACTGGCTAAAAAGAGAAGTACCACAAACCAATTCTTTACATCATTTGCAGCTCTCGTGCTTTGTAGAAACCCACTGGACTCCAGACTGTCCCTTCCCCAGCCTGGCCCCCTGTGTCTGGATCTCATCTGAGTGTTTCTTTCCAAAAGATTTACGTTGGAAAATGGTTATTTGAAGATATTGTGTTTTTGCAGGTGCAGCATGCAGAACTGGTATTGACTTGACAGTTTAAGTTTGCAGAGAAAAAAAAAGGCAGCATTTTGGAAATTGACAGGATTCAAATGACAGGTTTTGATATTTTTAGTTTGAAATAACATTTTAATTCAAAATACAGAAAAGGCAGAGGGAGGAGAAATCAGAAGCCAAAACGGGAGATAAACAGCAGTTGATGAGATTATTTTTCTTCTCTTTGGAAAGATATTTAATAATTTAACAAAGCAAAAAAATACTAATAAAAAATGCTACAGTTCTATTCAGGGCAAAGAAAAGGTCAAGATTCTGTGGCCAGTGTCCACCAAGAGCGACAGAGCTGCAGCTGGGAAGAAAAGGCTCATTTCTGCAGGGTGAAACCTTCCATCCCTTCCCGTTCCAACCAGCCTGGATCCAACCACGGGGAGTGTTTATTCTGAGAAGTCGTCAGGGCAGAGCCAGAGCTGCGCTGACCCCGTGGCTGTAGCTGGGAGCTCAGGCAGCCACCCTGGCCCTGGATCCTGCCAGCGCTGCCCTGCTGCTCCTGGGGGCACAACCAAGTGTGCAGCTTTTAAAGCTGGGCACGCAGGGAGCTGTGGAGGGGCTGCGTGGGAGCAGAGGCACAGTGAGGGCTGTGTGCTTGGGCTCCTGCCTCCCGAGCACTGCTACGGCCAGCATCAAGCTGCCAGACGTGTGCCCTGCTCAGGCTGTGCACGATTTCAAAGGTTTGGGTCTCAGCACTGCTAGGTCTCTGCAGGGCCCAGTCTAAGCTGACAGACTGGCTGGCTCTGTAAGCAAAATAATAATGAATGGGATGATATGTCATTTCCAACTTGCCCACACTCAGAAGCCAATTGGAATAACTAAAGAATCCTAATTTCCTTGGCACAGGGATGTCCTGTTTGGAATTGGGCGAATAGCACAGAATTTTCCATTCATTTTCACCTTAAAACATTTCCTCCCCTGCTCTCTGCTCTCACCTTTGGTGGACAGACCCCTCCCATGAATACTGATGGGCTTGGTGCCACGAGGCTTCCTGTGCCAGCACCCAGGACACACTGAGAGGTGTCACCCCCAATCACGACAGGGATGTCCTGACCGCCTTCAGCCCAGGTTTTGTGTGAGGTTTGCCCACAAGAAAATGCCAAGTCCCAGTGCACTGTGCTTTGGATGGGGCTGGGGCTCGGGAACGCAGGCTGGTGGTGGCCTGCACTTAGGGGCAAATCCAGGACAAATCCTGGCACCAGAGAGGAGTGGGGCTCAGCTGGGTCCTGTGTGGCAGCACCGTCAGAATCTGCAGATTTTCTTACGCAGCAGGGGAAGTGTCTCCTCTGACGGGGCACAGGAGGAGCCCTGAGTGCCCTGCAGCAGCACCAGGAGGTCAGGGCTCCTCAGAGCCTGCACTGGGGGCTGCAGGGCAGGGCTGCAATTTGCTGAACAAACCGTGCTTGGGCACGTTTGAGATGTGGCTGGGGGATACTGAAATGCTGGGAGGCAGATTTGCACTTTATGCCTTTCTTTCTCCATTGCCATTCCTGCATGTAGAAACATTAAATCCTTTTGGCCTTGAGAAAACTGCTGCAGGATCTTTGGTGACTGCTACTTGTCAGGAGAGCATCCTGTATCTAAAGGGGTTTTTTTTTTGGCTATAAATCTCCAAAGATATTTAAGATCCGTGGCTCTTACTTTTGAAAGTCTACTGTAAAGTCCTGGAATATGAAATACATGCACATGTAGAGAGCTTGGCACACAGGAGGACTCACCTCCAGCTCGAAAATTACTCAGATCTGCAACATTCGTCCCAAAACCTTGCTATAAATAAAGCTCAGGGAAGGAAAAGGCTTTGCTGGGGTTGCCTCTGCTGGGAGGTGGAGGGGTGCAGGGGCTGCAGCAGGGCACGGGGTGATGTGCTGCTGAGATTCCCAGGGCAGCTCCCATCCCGAGGCCTTTGGCTTGGTGAAAGGAACTCGACTCACAGCAGAGAGAGAGGAATGGATACCCACAAAAGAGAAAGCATATCTCCCTCGCCTATTTTGACTTAATTTTGAGTTATAGTTTTATTGCTGCCACTATTCTTTTAAATTATTTCTAAACTCAAAAGTATAAAAAAGGGAAAAGTTAAAGTCTGAAATCCATTCAAAGCTTTTTAATCTGTGGACATTTAAAATATTGCCTCACCTTGATGTTGTTTGAGTTCTTGGTGTTGAAGCTGAATTCTAATTATGCTCCAGTAGCTTTGCTTGCCAGCTCGATCTTCCAGGCTCATATCACATGGAAGCTTAAAAAAAAAAAAAAATCCAGATTTCACTTTTAATCTGTCTCACTTTAAACAATTTATCCTTTTTGAGATACCTGATTGCACAGGCTCTCCTAGATAACCACAAGATGTGTGTGTGTGTGTATTACATCTCCGATGGCAAACGGCGTAGCTGATCCCTATGGAATGATCCACTGGGGAATGGTGGTAATTAATCTCTAACAAATACAAATTTGGAAACATCTGTGTAGATTTAAGCTTAGGGAGCAGGGCTGGGGAGCAGGTTTCAGCAACGGGAAGAGAGTGAGAAAGCAGAACTCAAGGTACCAGGCAAATATTGCAATTAAATTAGGCAGCTTGAGGAAATTAAATCAAGGGAAATTGGAAAGTGTCATATTTTTCGATCTGGATTTCTGGCTGTTATGAGATTTTGAAGAGAGCCAGTGAAGAATAGAGAAGATAATAAGTTTTAATTTTTTTTTCCTGGTGACTCAGAGGCGAGGTGGATGAAGCCCTTTCTGATTCTGTGATAATTAATGTGACTCCCATGGCAAAGTGAAATGCAGTGATTAGTTTTAAGTCAGCTGAACTCTCACAGCAGATTTTCAGAGCATTTCTCATTGTTTCAGTCTTGTTAACAGCCCAAGCTGCTACTCTTGCCTGGGCCTGTCCTATCTATAGGGTGAAGCTTTGCTGAAGAAATCTGGTTGCAAAGTCCCAGTTAAAACCATGGTTAATTTAAAGTGCACAGTTGTGTATCAATAGTTATGAATAGATACCTAAATGTATTCATGAAAAACAACACTTCTGAGCTGTGAAAGCACAGATTTAGCTATTCCTTTAAAAAGAAACATCATATAAGATGCTAGGAGTGCATTCCTAGCAGTGCCCAGCACGAGGTAAATAGGGCAGGTGGTCAGAGATGGTGGGAAAACAGAGCCAGGGAGCTTTTTTAAAGATTTCTGCTCTCAGCTTCTAGTTTATGCCAGCTTGTAAATAGTGTGGGTACAGTTCTGGTACCCTCTCACAAGGCAGGGGGATCACAGCTGCCATAACCCGCAGCTCCTGGGCTCCGGGGCACCAGAGAGTGGAGCAGAGCTGTTCCCTGCTGTCCTGGGCAGGCCCCACATCTCCAGCGGGCTGAAATTCAGGGAGAGGGAGGGAGGCCAAAGGCCCTTGCGCACAGCACAGGAGTTTCTGCTTCCTTCTTCACGGTTACTCAGGTGGACAGCACCGTGCTGACAGCTAATATGGAGCATGGGATGTGCCCTCCTCCATGGGGAAAGGGGAGTCCACGGAGAGAGAGGCAAACTCTGGGAGGCAGCAGATCTTCCTGTGGCTGCGCTCGGCAGGAGGAACAGCGGCACAAGGCAGAATCGGCAATGGCTACCCAAGGAGGTGCGAGTCACCTGCTCCTTTCTGGAAAGCGCTGCCACCACCTCCTTCCAGAGCCTGATTCCGCCTTGCTCAGGATGCCGTGTGAGAGGAAACCCAGGGATTCAAGGGTTCAGGGCTTCAGGTATGACCATCATGCTCCCAGCATCCCATGAGGAGCATGCTGTGGAATTAGAATCATAGAATCACGAATGGTTTGGGTTGGCAGGGACTTTAAAGACCATCACATTCCAACCCCTGCCATGGCAGGGACACCTTCCACTGTCCCAGGCTGCTCCAAGCCCCGTCCAACCTGGCCTTGGACACTTCCAGGGATCCAGGGGCAGCCACAGCTTCTCTGGGCACCCCGTGCCAGGGCCTCCCCACCCTCCCAGGGAAGAATTTCTTCCTGATATCCAATCTAACCCTGCCCTCTGTTAATTTGAAGCCATTCCCCCTTGTGCTGGCACTCCAGGCCCTTGTAAGTAGTTTCTCTCCATCTTTCCTGTAGCTCTTTCAGGCCCTGGAAGGCCACAATGAGCTCACCCCAAAGCCTTTTCTTCTCCAGGATGAACAATCCCAGCTCTCCCAGCCTTTCCTCACAGCAGAGCTGCTCCATCCCTCTGATCATCCTGGTGCCACCTCTGGACTTACTGTAAAAGTCAGAAGTTTTTTGGCACCCTCAGTGACCTTCCTGACAGAGTGGAGAGAGGAGAGGAAGGTGGGTGAAGGAAAAGGTTTGTTGTTTCCCTCTCCCAAGAACCCTAAAGCTCCTTCCGAGGCCTGCAGGAGAAATGCACTGGAGGCTTGCTAACCATGCAATTCCTTTCCAAGAGGGGAAGCAGTGAATGAATGCACTGAGGGCTCTGGTGGTCAGTGAAGCAGCTGTCCTCCTGTAAGTGTCTTCTTTTAAACTTATTTTTCTTGAAAAGGTGCCAATGCTTTGAGTAGAAAGGCTTTCAGGACTGCATGGCCACAAAAGGAGTCTGGCTTTCCTTCACATGTGCTGATGCTGAAGTCATGGAGTATTTTTGCACTACATTGGAACTTTTCTTTTGGAAAATACAGGGCAGAAGAAGCTGGAATTATTATTTTTCAGAACTGCCAACTCAATCTCTTAGACATTCTCGTAGAAAAGGCTGATGTTCCAAAAATTTGTGCAAAATCTTTCCAAACCAAGCCATTATTTCTGCTTGCAGAAAAAGAAAATAAATGTTTATGGGCTCTCTATGGAGCAAATGAAGGAGCTTGGTTTATACCCATGCTGCCCTAACAATTCTTTGTTAATATATGCCATAAGATTTTTTTTTTTCCCCTTTCTATTTGCACTTTTTGCACCTCAGGTATTTATTTCAGGTCCCCGACAAGCTCTGAGAGGCACCTCTAGTTATTTTAAACAAATAAATCATGTCTTGTCTGTAGGATCACCCCAGGGTGAGGAGCAAGCAAGGCACCGTTCCCAAGTGCTGCAGTGATGGATTCCTGCAGCCCTGGGGGACAGCACGGTCCCCATGCCATGAGCCAGGGCAAATGACCTGTCAGACCTGATGCACTCACCTGCTGGCTAGGAGAAGGGAAGACTAGGATGCTGGAGTTGGCTGGGGAGGACAAATTTGGGTTTGTATAGATTTTCTTTGGGTTTTCTGTCTAGTTGGGAAGATTTCTGCTAAAATTTCCAAAGTTCTACGAGTGATTTGTTAATCTGGGTCTTGTTTCTGTTGTCTCTTGGTCACGAAATGTGGAGTTCAGCTTACATCTGGGAGGCCAGCAGGAATGACGCAGGATATGCCCCATCTCCCCACTTACAACCTAATTTCTTTGTGAGTGTTTGCAAGTAAAAATAGAAAAATAAATAGATGCTGAAGCGAATCCTAGATACAATCTCTAATTAGATTATACCCAGAGTTATGGAATAATAAATGATCCAACTACCACAGTACAGCTTCTCAGTGCTTTTAAGACTGATTTTTGCCTAAGGCCCCGGGAAAGTGACTTCAACAAAACTTAAAGAGATTAAGGCTGATTATTAAGTGAAGTTACTTTTTTTGACGCCCCTTCCAGACACACGAGCAATGGTGCTGTAATGAACACGTTAAAAACCCAAGAGCCCCTGTGCAGCTCTGGCATGGAGCATGGCTTAGTTCCTTTACCTGTGCCCAAAGCTCAAGTTAATAAGTCAAACGCTGACCTGGAGTTGTGACAATGAGATGATTTTTTACTTTCAGTCCTTCTAAATTAAAATACGTGCCCTGGTGTTTCGAGTCTGAGGACTCTATTAATTTCTGTCGTTGTGTTACATTTGTAGCTCAGAAGTGATTCCCAGCATCATCCATCTCCAGCCTGCTGATTTTATCAAGCGGAGCCACGCAGGGTCCATCGCTAACCAAGAAACTTGATTTCCTCTCAGCCATTTGCTGTGTGAATCAGCAACACTTTTCGCTCAGACTGGTTGATCTCCCAGTGCTCCCAGTGACACACACAGGGACAGCCACAGGAACAGGAAACAGCAGTGCCAGGTTTGAAAATGCTGAGTTCAAACCCCCAGAAAATCACTCTGTGCATCCCTCACCCAGCTGGGAATGCTGCTTTTGGCCATCCAGCCATGGCTTGGATGCTGCACATGAGAAAGGTAAGTGCCTGCTGGATTTTAGGCCGAGCCTTGACCTAACTTCTAATGAACCCTGGCATGCTGATTTTTAAATTCATTTTCTTCTTTTTGGCTGTGGGCAGTAAAAGTACGTGCTGGGCTCGTAGGACTGTTAATAAGGAGTAATTAGACAGTGGCTTTGAGAGCTGGCAGCTATTATTTCTCACCTGCAGTGTAGTTAGCAATCTATATACTTTTTTTTCCTTGCTTCACAGCACACTGCAAGTTGCATATGGAAAAGAGTTTCTCTCTGCCACACACAAGCATTTGGAAACCACTGTTTTTAATCCAGGTGGCTCGACAGTGGCACTGTGCAGGGCTCTGGCCTCTTACCTGTGGACATGCAAGAACACTTTGTCTCATGAAAGCACACATTACTCACCATCCAGCTTCACTCTGAAGCTTCTTGGGCTTGCTCTGTCCAAGGAAACCCTGGCTTGGAAGAGCCAAGGGAGTCGGTATGTGGCAAGGTGCGTGGAGAATCAGTTCCACAGAGGAATTTTTAGCAAAGCTGCAGCTGACGTGTGGAGCAGTGACGTGTGGAGCAGTGATGTGTGGAGCAGTGATGTGTCACCACAAGGCACTGACCTCCAGGGTCCTGCCCCCAGCACCCAACAGCTCAACCCAGCTCATCAGTTCCTCGTTTGCTGTCAGTGCTTAAAAGAGGTGAGCAACGAGCTAAGTTTGGAATAGTTTCCTCGTGGAAAATCAGACTTTAGGCAGGGCTTTACATATGCAGCAGGTTCCTGGGGGCTGCAGATGCCTGCAGGGGCTGCTTCGGTTTTGCTGTCACGGTGCTCCCTGCAGAATTGGAGTGGTGCTCGTGGCTGGAGTGGCACAGACTGGAGCACCCATCCTGCAGAGGGGATGTGACTTTCCTGATGAACAGGAGGATGTTTTCCAGCCTGTAATATTTAAGTCAGAGCCCAGGAGTGAGAGCAACCTGTGGAAATTGCACCTCTTGGTATCCATTATTTGATATTGGCAAAAGTGAGTCTTGCCCCCTCATTCCCACCTTAGTTTTGAAGATCTTTGGCCTTTTCTAGTCTCTCACTCGTGGTCTCTGCAGAGCAGCCTCTGCAGAGAGCTGCCACCAGGACCCTCTGCCTCTGTGCTGCTGCTGCATGCAGAGGGGAGGATGAATTGTTCTTTCCATGAGTACTAAATATTTTATTTTGTGACCTTCCTCTAATCAGATGCTTTATCTCAACCATCTATTAAAAGCAAAGCAATAAAAAAGGGATTTTAATAAAGTTAACCTCCTTAAATTGTGTAATTGTCACTTTCCCAGGATATTAGGGAATCTGTAAGGGGGGAAAAATATATACAGAGCAATTTTTGGTGCATCGATAATTTATTATCTAATAATCTCTTCTCTTCCACACTACTCCCAGTTTTCTCATTACTTGTGTGCAGCACAACCTGTTGCTGGCAGCAGGCTGCTGTGCTGCTGCAGAGCCAGATCTGCTCTGTGTCAGTGGTGAACACACGGGTGGCAGGAGGGACTGTCCAGGCACAGGCAAGGCCTGAGGGTGTTAAAATCGTTGAGTGAGTTGATTTCTCTCCTCATGCTTTAGAAGCGCTGCTCTCAGCAGTGAGAGACGACTCTCCTGTGCCAGCAGGCTGTGGCAGGTGTTTCTCAGAGGGGCAAAGCGGTGGCAGGAGGTTCAGCACAGCGCCAAAGAAAGCCATTCCTCAGCATTCACAGAATCCCAGGCTGCTTCGGGTTGGAAGGGACCTTAAAGATCCTCTCATTCCATGGGCAGGGACACCTTCCACTGTCCCAGGCTGCTCCAAGCCCCGTCCAGCCTGGCCTTGGACACTTCCAGGGATCCAGGGGCAGCCACAGCTTCTCTGGGCACCCTGTGCCAGGGCCTCCCCACCCTCACAGGGAAGAATTTCTTCTTCATATCCAACTAAACCTGCCCTGAGGAGCCCAGCGTGGTGGGCACATGCATCCCCAGGCATTTTCTGGATGAAGGTGGTTTCCACGAAGTTGAGACTTAGATATGAATCAGACCCTCTGGATTCCCTGTTTCTCCCAGGGAACTGTCCAACGTGATACTTCTGGTCTGACTCAACAATAATAATATAAATAAATGATAATAAATAAATAAATAAATGATAATTTTTCTTTACTCTCTTGAACACTGAACAACCATTGAGGGCACCAAGCAGCTCCTCGGAGAGATCACAGGCTGTGCATCTGCTGCTGCAGAAAGTTTGTATTTGGGTCAAAACAGAAGACCTGAGATAGCTGAGGCACTGCAGGATCTTGGAGAAGACAAAGCAGAGGTTTTCCTAACCCCTAGTTGGCATCTGGAACTGTGTGGAGAAGGCTGGGGTAAAAGTGACCTGCCTTGGTCTTGACAGGGATGTGGATCTGCTGCCTTGCCTGTCAAAACGTGGCTCTATCAAAATGTTTGTGGTTCAGGAGTGAAGAGGCAGTGCCAGGCCAGGTGTGCCCTGGGGAATCAGGGGTGCAGCTGGAGATAAGACTTCTCCTCTTAGCAGCTCCCTATATTTAAAAAAAAGTGGAGAATTCTCTCTTTTTACAGTTTACCTTCATACGAGAATTTGTGTGACAGCTTTACCTGCCAGAGGAGAGCTTCTCCCAGAGATAAATTCATCCAGCCAGCCATGTCTGGATGAGGAGGTTATCAGGGAAGAGGGAGCATGGGTCAGGTAAGTGATGCCTGCTGCAATCTGCAATTACAGCCCACATTTGGGAACACACAGGAGAGTGTTACTGTCATGCCTTGGGCTGGGCAGATTGATGGATGGGATGGGACTGAAACGGTGTAGAGGGTGATTACAACGAGGAGCTCGGAAATTAAATGGAAAAGCTACTGGTTAGGAGCCAAGTGTAAATTTGTTTCTCTTCTTCAGAGCTGGATACGTGTTGATTTGCACCTGCAATGCCCAGGAAGGGCACAGTGCACAGGAAACAGGAGCTGACACGTGCTGGAGGCACAAAAATGTGATGTGGCTGTGACTTAGTGAGCAGAACCTCAGCTTTGACTGCTGGGCAGGCAGGTACTGCCTTCAGAGAGCAGAGCCAGGTGGTCTTGCTTACCAAGGAGAAAAATAGGATGGTGCTAGGGCTGGTGGGTAGGGCTGAGTGAGGACACCTGAGCTCTCATCTTGCCCCTGAATGCGTTTACGGAGTGCCTGCACCCCTGGGATGGGGTCAGTCAGTCACTGGTGCTGAGGACAGCCTGGGAGTGCAAACTGCTCGGGTGTGTGGGCTTTCTTTAAGATTGTTAGGAATTTAAATGCAAGGAAAGCCCTGCAAATGCGAGATCGGGAACACAGTGTGCAGTAGCCCAGATAAGGATTTTAACTGGGATTTGTTTCGTGGTCTGAAGGCACATCGGGGTAGTTGGAGGCTGTGGTGGGAGAGGAGAGTTGTTATCAGAACCTGACTTCTCTCTATTAGTGGTGAATTTCAAATTCAGACTCAGGAGCAGGGGAAAGGGCTCGGACCTTACTGCTGCCCAATCTAGCCATGGAAATTGCTGCCATTGCCCCTGCCCTGCTCTCCCCTCGGTTCTTGTGATTTTAAAGTGTAATCAGTCTCACTATTCAGGAAAGTCTGGCATGTGCCTCCCCACCAACAACAGGGATTCTGATAAAAGAAGTCAACAAGGCTAATGTTGTTTTCAGTCACTAAATCTGACTTAACGCTGGCCTAGGAAAAAGGGAATTCATCTCTGAATAAATTAGTTGATGACTGACAGGAAAATATTGCAAATTATGTAGTTGGTGTGTATTTCCAGTCACCTGTGGAGCTGGCTGAATATAGGAAAAACGTTTTTGCAAACGTATCGCAGTAATTGGCAGAAGAGAAAGAAATTAATATTATGCAACCCACAAATCGCTCCATTATGTGCCTACAGCAGCAAGGGCTTCCTGGATTCAACATGGAAACCTCCATCTTGGGCTCCCCAGGAGCTCTGTGAGGAAGGGAAATGTGCTGATGGGGGAGAGGTGCTGATGAAACAACCAGGGCGATGTCCCCTGTGTGCAGAGCGTGTCCTGTGCCCCAGACACTGGCACTGGCTGGTCCTTTCTGGCCACCTTGCTGTGACCAACAGCAGTGGCTCTGTGGGCACGCAAGGGAAACTTGCCCCTGGCAAACTCAGCTCTTACAGGCTGGCAGCAAGGCTGGAACAGGGGGAGAAGCCTGGCAAAATCAATGAGAATGACAGTTAGAAAAGATAATCGATAATATTGGCAGGTGGGAGAGCCATGGAGTAGGAAGAGGAGGATAATCACTGAGGAAGTTCAGAATGGAGGCACTGGGTCTCCTGAGGGTGCCCAGTGCTTGCCCAGCCTCTGTGCTGCACCAGCTCCTTGCCACACAGGCCTTGACTGAGCTTAACGTAAGCAAAAAAAAACCCAAAGATTTCATAGACCAGTGGCCCAGTGGGATTCAGAACAGACTTAAGAGTCTCTAGGTCAGATTTCCTTTGGCTCCAGACAGGATTTGATGTGCTGACTCAGTTTTCTGAACAAATGATGCTGCTCCCTCCCTTTGACCTGCCTGCTCTGTGTGCATCTCCTCGGACTATCAAAAGCCTCGAGATTTCCCCGAGGAGCCCGAAAGGATCTGAGGAAGACAGGCCAGACTTTGTGCCCTGTCCTGTGGAATAGGGCACAGACAAACTCGAATTCCTGCTGGCTGGGCCCCTGCCCCACACGTGTTGATTGCAGCTGTGGGACTTCTCCTCTGAGCTGTGTCCCCTGGATCTGAAATGAAACCAGTGAAATTGGATGCACCACCATAGTGGCCAATGACAAACAGCATTTTTCTGCAAGCATTTTTCCTCCTGTTGCAGAGAGATTACATCTGATGTTATAAACCAGCATCGCTCCCAGTTGGTATCACCACTAATTTGCCCTTCTAGAAAAGCTTCTTGTTATTGCAGCGTGTTCACTGCAGCCATCTAGGTGAAATTATTTCTTTCAAGCCAGAAAGAAAAAAAAAAGGAAGACAGAATTTTTGTCTTGTGTTGTCCAATATCTGAAAACCCTTGGAGAAAAATGAGAGAGATCGATCCAGGCCAAGATGGGGAGAAAACTCATTATCATTTTTAAGATAAGAGAGAAGCAAGAGGAGCAGGGTGTTGGAGGAGAGCCGAGGGGTACAGACAGGTTGGGGGAACTGCTGACCGTGTTCAGGAAAGGAACCTTGAATTATGCAGTGCAGAGTGGGATTTGTGTAGGAATTTCCCCTGACCACAGATGGAGATTGCAGAGGGAAGGAATCAAAGTTCATCAAAAATATCTCAGTGAGTTTGGGAATCTACACTGGGATGTTTTAAGAGAGGGGAGGTGTGATTTAACTACATTTGATTGCCCTTAATGTCACCTTCCTTCATCCAAAGAGAAATTTTTCTAACCCTAGCCCTGAGCCTTTCCCCATAGTCCAGAGCATCCTGGTTTGGGTGCTATTCATCCTCCAGGCACCATCCTCATCAGGCTGGCAGGCAGGAGGGAGGTTGTTTGCTGGGTTTTGTGAGCTTCTTTTCTGGAGAGAGCAAAGGCTGTGGGAATATCAAATGCCTGGAGCCCACCTGTCAGACTGCTCTTGTTAAAGTTTGAAGAATTGGCCAATTTCAATGCAGTTTAACAGACAAGAGCTTCAAAAGCTAATAGGTTTCTGAAAAGCTCTGTAAGAATAGCTGGCCAGGTAAAGGCAGGCTCTTCCATGGGCTTAGCTGAGGGCAAACTACTGCATGAACTCACGTCTTGGGGATGTAAAAATATCTGCTCAGGTGTTTTCCACAAGGATGTAGGACCTGGTAATTCTCCTGGCTACACGGGAATTTAGGTGTGTGAGCCTCTTTTCCAGGTAAAAGAAAGGGGGGAGCTGCAGGGTTTGATGTTCATGGTGCCCCATGCTTGAGGCCTTGGGGACCATTGAAGTAACCTAAATTAAAGTGGACATTTATAGGAAGAAGAATCAAGAAGGAACAAGACCATGTTGAAGGAAATCATGGGAGTAGCCAGTTCTAGGAGAAAATTAACAACTCACAGTTCTATAATTCACGGGCACTGTGGTACCTTTGTAGAAAGCTGGTGGGCATCTCCATCACTTTTTTTACAAGTGCAGAAATAGAGACACAAGGGCATGGGAAGTCTGTGGTCTCTGAGCCTCCTGGTTCACATCTGTGAGCCTCTGTCACAGGACACTTTATTTTCTTGTAGTCAAGCAGTAACAAGGGGAAAAGGAAATGAAAAAGCTGTTGGCAGCTGCCATTTGTAATGGAAAACTTGAGTGGTATTGTCCATTTTATAATAGGTTTTTTACAAAGTCTGGCAGGATTGATTTTAAAACTGTAGAATTAGAGAATCTCTAACATCTATTAGTCAGTTGTTCTAAAGGTTAATCACTTCTATTAAAACCAACTTTTGCTTCTTACAGAGTGTTTCAAGGTGAGGAATGAAGGCACAGCTCTGCTTTCCTTGGTGCTCTTTGCTTTGCTGGCTGCTAAAGCCAGAATTTCTTCCAGGGCCTGTGCATGCTGACAGTGTGGCTGCTATATTTAATTTTGTTCCCAAATGTCCGGGCAGGCAAGTGGCTGACCTTCACACCTGGCTAAATAAATCTGCTCTGCACTGCCAGGACACCACGTGCAGAAGCCACACGGTGGGGCTGGCAGGAGCCTGCCCTCCTGGGGGGAGTGTTTTGCAAGCTAAAAAAGAAAGTTTAAACCCATCAGGATGTCTCTCTGAGTGGGGAAGAAAATCTATCAGAGATTATGCTGAGCCTCGCTCCCAACCAGCCCGAGGTGGCGGGAGAATTGTACGCTCCTGTGATTTAATCAAGACAGACACAGTGTGGTCCAGACATTCCTTGGAGGTGGGGATAGAGGCTGGGATGGAGGCTGGGATGGAGGCTGGGATGCTGCTCCAGTGCAGGGAATGGCAGCAGGAGCAGGGCCAGCGCATCCCCTGGAGGCAGCAAAGCGGGGCCTGGGTAGATAAACTACCTGAAAAATGGTCACACTCCATCCCCTGCTCAGCCTCCCCGTCCACGGCAGGGCTGGCTAATAACAGACAGATCCTCAAATCGCTATTGAAGCCGGTGTGAGGGAGCTGCTGCACTCTGCTAACTTTCAATAATCGGTGAAGCAACGGCAATAGAGTTTGTGCACTGCGGTGGAAGAGATCTATTAAAAGTCCCTTCCAAGCCTGTGCTGCTGGGGAGAACAGTTAATTGAAACCACAGTGCTTGTTTTAATTGTGTCTGTCCGTAAGCCTTTGCTGGAATTGCTCTCTCAAGGCTGCTTCCCCCTCTGGCAGCCCTGCTCCTCAGCCGGGCGATGCTACAGCATCGGTGCCTTTCACAACAGGCTTGGATTTACTGCTGGGAAGCACAGCAGGACCTCCGAGCTGCACAAAAGTCAGCCCCTCAGCCTCTTTCCTGCAGAGAGGCAGGGATCCATGCCTGGAAGGGTTCAAGGTGAGGCCGAGTGGGGCTCTGAGGTGTCCCTACCCGTGGCAGGGGTGGGGAGGGAAGGAGATGCACTGGTTTTGGTGTCACTAATCCAGACTTGGAGCCTTGCTGGGGCCATTCATCCCCGAGTGCAGAGGTGGCATTTCACCACGAAAGGATGGTGAAAATCACAACTCCAGACCTGCAATGCAAAGTCAGGAGAACACAGAAACAGCACCAAGATGCACCAGCTCAGAGCCAGTCTGGGGGGCAGGCACAGGGTGTTGTGTGGCAGGTTTGGACTCGGCTCATGGCAGTGGTGTGTGTGGGGTGGGAGAACTGTCACGGTGGAGAAGGGTGGTGGTGTGGTGACAGCTCCAATGCTCCCCGTAACTGCTGGGCGTGCTCTCACTGCTGACGCTGGCCAGCCCGAGCAGAGGAGACCAGGAAAGATGGGATATTACTGATTAAAGTGACCCCAGCAGAGCGGGGTGATGAGGAGCAGTGCCAGAAGAGATACCCAAGCCAGCAGCCGGATTAGCGTGTGGCGAGCCCGGGGGCGGCTGTGGCAATGCTGGGCGTGGGGAAGGGATAATCCTGCACGGTGGGAGGGAGCCAGGGCTCATCACCACGGGCTTAACCCAGCCTTGTGCCAGACCTGTGCTGTTTGCCAGGCTGCTGTACAATCAGAGGAAGCCCAGGGAGCAGTTTCTGTTGTGCATTTGTGCTGGGGAGGTCAGAAACCAGCAGTGCTGGGCCCCTCGGTGGGTGCTGCTGTCCCAGGGCTGAGATGAATGCTGAAATTTAATAAGTGCAGAGGCAAAGTTAATGAGTGAATTTTATCTGTGTTCTGTGTCAACCTAAACCTCCTTGTTTGGCCATTCCCTCCTTCAGCCAAACAATTGTTTTGCCTTCGGGGCGGGCCTGGCTGCCGGTGTGCTGAGCAGGGCTGGCTCTGCAGTCACACCACCTCTGCCTCTGCCCTGCACCTGGCACCGGGCGGAGGCGATGGCATGAGGAGGGCTGTGAGAGGGAAAATTCACCATTGAGGGTGTGAGTGGTTATTGCCCTGCTGGGAGGGAGATGGGTGAAGCCAAAGGAGGAACGAGCCCGGTGGGGCCAGGAATTATCTCCCCTGGGGGAACCACACCAGGGGGCTTGGTTTGCTCCCTGTTTTTGGAGCCATCCCTCCTCTCAAAGGAACAAAATGAGCATTCAGCACACTCACTCCCCGACAAAGGCCAGCCCCAGCCGTGTTTGTGCTGTGCTGGCACGGGAAAGGGACTGAGTGTAAATTAAATTGAGTGTAAATTACTCTCATTTCAAAACCGCTTTGCAGTGCCAAGAAAGTATAAACTGGTTTTAAGGCTACATGGGAACCAAGCTTGTTGTTTTACAAATCTGATCACCTTGAGCTTGGGACCCCCTGGGAGGTTTCAAAAGTCTCCAGCAGAGTCTTGTTTTGTTTGCATGGATTAAAACTGTAAATATATTTAGGCTATGAACGCAGAATGGGAAGAAAGGAAAAGATTAAAAAATATTACGCATTTCTGATTTTTAGATTTATGTTCTTCCACATGAAAGTGTGAATGACATTTATTTGGCTGGCTGCATAATCCATGTTAACAAGACAATTAGTATGTGCTGAAAGTTATTATTTTCCTCGGCACGTCAAAGTCAGGACTGCTGCTAGATTTGGAATGGAGCCTTGATTAATTTCTTCTTTGCAGTAAAAGATAATATTGAATTTTTCTCCAAAGATCTTGGCAGCATGTAATTAATTTTTTTTTTTTCTGCCTTAAATAAAATGGAACAAAACACAACAACCTAACTGAGGAAAAATTCAGTAAAACGTGGACGTTTCCTCTTTGACTGTGTATTGAGTGAATTCCGTGTTTCTGGAAGGCACAGACGGCCAGGGGTGGCTGCAGCTCCCTCCTCGTTCGCAGAGCAGGTACAGGACTAACAGGCTCTGTATTTTTTCAGGACCTGTGAGGTGTCCCTGAAGAGGAACTTTGCTGGAGTTTCTCCCCTCTTTTGGAACAGACTCAAAAGCGTTTGGGTGGCAGAATCTGGTCGTTTGAAAAACCCCCAATGCTGCTGCATTAAGTGATTGTGTGTGACTTAAACTGGAGCCTAAATCCCGTGGTCACTGCTCAGTTCTGTTCTGGTGCAGCATCCTGGGCCAGGGCTTCGTGTCAGGTGCTGCAGGTTTTTTTCTGCAGCAAGGCTCCAGGAAGTCTTTATCAAGGTGGTTTATCAACATTCTTATAAAAGCACATTTCATAGCAGCGTTTTCCACTTTTCTATTAACTTTTCCTGCCCTTCTTCCCCTTCCCCACCCTGTGGCTGTGTGAGCTGCACTCTGCCGAGCAGGGCTGCTGCTTCTCTCGCCCTGGCAGCTCACGGCAGGATCTGTTCAGCTTCAGAAGGTTTTGCAGCCACAGCTGAATTTGAATCATCACTAAACCCCAAAATACTGAATTTCAGAGGTCTTCTGTTGTCTGCATTCAGCTTAGAGGAGAACGGCCCCTCTCTCCCATGGCTGGGAGGGGTCGGGGCTGGAGGCAGGGGGAGAGGGCAGGGCTCGATGTCTGGGGTGCAGGATGGGGCTGGGGCAATTATTTATGGGGTGCTGCAAGCAGAAAGATGTGGGGTTGCTGGGGAGCACGTGGATGACTCAATGTCTCAGATTTCATGTTCCTTTCTGGTACAGGACTTTGGTTCCTAGGGGGAAATGAAGCCTGTCTTGGGTGAGGAGTGGGGGCAGCTCAGCCTGGGAGGAGACACAGGACACCCAGAAATGCTCCATTTTAGCTTGTCCATTTTATCCTGTAGTCACCGACTTTGTGCTATTCCTCCCCATGACACTGCCCACAGTAAGAGCAGGGCGATGCCAAGGGAGGGAATCAAGATTGAACAGCGAAGGAACTGCTTTATGAGCAGTTTATACCAGAAGGGAGACAGAGCACAGAAAAACAGATTAAATGCTGCTGGTGCATCGCTGGGAAAGCTGTGTGCCCCTCTCTGGTACCCAAAGTGGTGATCACTCCTCTGGGGAAGGAGGCTGCAGTGGCTGGGGTACAGCCAGGGAGGTGGGGAGCATGCTCCTGGATTTGATTTCCAGGTCTGCAGTTGGTCTCCTCCTGCCATCGTGGGTGTCCCTCTGCCCTGGCTTCCCCACAAGCCACAAGGGCAAGAAGAGTTTTCTGCGGAGAGCAAGTGGTTAATGCTTGTGAGGCAGAATGATGAACACCCCTGGAAAGGTGAGGGATAATCCAGCAAGAGGGCTGGAGGGGTGCAGTAAATAAGGCAGAGGTTCCCCATAGAATGAGAATGAATTTAAGCACTGAATAACTCTCCTGTTCCCCAAGCGGTGTCTGTCTTGAGCTGCCAAAGAGGCAGGGGGCCTGTGGATGAAAAAGCGTGGCTAAATCCCAAAATACCCTTCATCCAGGGGGACGGGAGAAAGTGCCTCCTCCCAGGCAGGAAGAGTGGAGAGGGCAGGTCTGCACATCCTGAGCTGATCCCACCAGCCCAGTAATGCCACTGCCCCCAGGAGTGTGATGGGTGAGCTGGGGCCAACTGGCTTTGACAAATAGCAAATATGACAGGGAAACTGATGAAAAACGTCAGAGAGGTGAAAAGATTTAGGGTTAAGTATGAAAGATGTAAGTGTTCCTGGCAGCATGACAATATTCAGAGTCATATTTCAATTTCCTAGATGAGAATGTTTGATTTAGGAAGGTCAGAGGTTTCCTGGCTGGCCACCAAGGATATGTGGCCCGGTTCGCCCCTCTTGAAACATGGAAGCAGAAACAGAATTGCAGCATGTGTTTTCTTTTTATGCAAAACCAACTCCTTTATCAGTTTTTTCCCATCTCTCTGCAAATCGTTTGTTGATGAGGGACTTTAATTGCTCCAGAGCCGGTCCTGTGAGTACAACTTAATTCCTCTTATCTGACACCCTGGTGGCTCCAAGCTCTGCTGCTCCAGACCACGGTGAACTCATTTAAACCATTAACTGTAATGGCAGCAACATGAGCCTTTTGAGAAACGCTGTTGGGTGATATGTGCCCAACATCAGCCCCAAATAAAGGTTAATTTCATTCATCAGGAGATGCAATTAAACCCGTTTAGCTGGGAGCCGTTTTTCTGGGCTATACCACCTGTTATGAGCATTTCAGGGGTTGTGATTTCTGCATATCCTCTTGCTATCCAACACTAGAATAAATTAGGCTTCAACAACTCTAAACGTAAATAATTCCTACAACATGTTTTTTTTTTTTGTCATAACTCGGCCAATCACTGTTATTATTTTCATAATTATGCCATTCTCCATCTGCTTGATGGAGTTAATGTCTCACTTTGTCAATCACTGGCCCATCTTCCTTCCACATCTCAGCAACAGACAGCCAGAGTATGCAGAAATTAGGCTGTTTTCCAGGCATTGAAATGACAGTTTTAGTGCTTATGTTCGTCTTTGTGTGTGTTCATTGACTGGCTCCTCAACTCTGCCTCACCAGGGAGGAGGCAGGAGGGGCTGCATCCTGTGTGTTGCCACGCCGGTGTTTCGTGGTGCTTTGGGGCAGAGCTGTGATGCAGCAGAGTGGAACTGCTCTCTCTGGTTCCTCTTCTCCCCCCAAAACGTGACACCCTTCCCCAAAAATGCAAACCAAGGAAAGCCCTGCAGGGACATGGCTGCAGGCAGACAGGGGGGGTGTGTGTGAGAGAAGTAGCTCTGTGCACAGCCACACGAGCTGTACTTTACAGAAGCCAAGCCCCTGTTTTCCCATTCATGTTATAATATTGATAATTATTAATTATCATCGATAACAGCCTGTGGCTGTTGGTAATTGCTCCTGCTCCAGCAAGAAATGGCATTGGGGTAAAGTGTTGTCAGGTGTTTGAGGGCTCCCAGAAAGGCCCAGTTCTTGTTGCCCCACCTTTTTTAGGTGGAGAACAGACCTTTGTGTTCTCGTCCTCCTCCATTTTATGTGATCCAGCCTTGCCAAAAAGGAGTGAGACAAAAGAGAAGGTAAAGTCACCATCAGGGACTGTGGGCTGGCTGGGTGAGCAGGATTTAATGTGCTGCTAATCACAGAGCAGCTCAGCACCGGCTGGAAAACCTGCTGGAAATCTGGGAAGAAGCCACCAGGCAGCCCACCCTGACCTGGCACCCTCCTGCACCTCACCAGTGGGGTGGGGCAGGCAGCAGATGTCCTCTGCCCCAGAGCAGGTGAGAAGGGATAGTAAGAACATCTCTGAGCTTACCCATGTGGGTGCTGAGCACAAGAGGGTTCAGATGGACTCAAATTGGTTTAGATATTAGGAAGAATTTCTTCACTGGAAGGGTGGTTTGATGCTAGAACAGCTGCCCAGAGAAGTGATGGATTCTCCATCCCTGGAAGTGTTCAAAAGGGGATGTGGGGATGTGGTTTAGTGGTGAACACAGTGTTGCTGGGTTACCGGCTGGATTCAATGATCTCACAGGGGTTTTCCAGCTGAAATAATTCCATGATTCTGTGGATAAAGCCAAGGGGAACTGCACTGTGGTTCAGCCTCGCTGTGCCAGCACAGCTCGAAGTGCAGCTGTACGAGATCCCAATATATTTTATGTCTCCCCAAAGCTCATTATCATGGCTGAAGCACAGACCAGTGCAGCACCCAAGCTGGCTCAGTTACAGCCAGTTGGAGTAGTTCTGCTCAGCCATTCCCTAAGGGAGGAAGCAGTGATTATTTGTGCTGCACAGCAGTTTGGATACCTGTAAGCAGGTGAGCATCCTGCTAAATGCATCCTTGGTAACGAGCTGAGGCCGTCACCTAATTAATATTTCAACTATTCCCAGGCTAGATTGATATACTGTAAATGAACTGTGTCAGATGACAACAGAAATTAGATAAGGAGCAGCTGGAAGTGATCTGCTTGTATTTAAGATCTAGCACTACGAAACTGTTTTTATTACCGGCAGCTCAAAAAAACTGCAGGGATTTTCAGAGAAATGTTGTTGATGGTGGGTGAGAAGGGGGAGCTCATCTTCTGGCTCCCCAGTACCCCAAGGTGAGGAGCAGATTCTTCATTAGCACCAGTCAGCATCCCTGTACAGTGTGGTGCCAACCACGCTCATTAGCTGCGTGTAATTAGCCAGGGGTTTGGAAATTGCACGGAGGGTTAAGGGTCAAAGGAGTTCTTTCTGAAATTCATAATAAAATGGGGAGCTGGGTAGCTGAGCACAGAGGTTTGAATTTCAAGTGAGGAAGCTCTCCTTAATGGAAGGTACAATTTCTTTGGTGATTACTAAGGGCTACAATTTGTAGGTTCCCTGAGCAAAAAATACAGCTGCACCACCTGCAAGCTGGTGACAAATCTGCCTATGTCTCTTAGTTATTATCTGTCTTGGAGCAGGGTTTGCAGTTCATTTTTGGCATGTTATTTGTAGAGTGTGGATTTGGTACCAGATCTTTGATTGCTAATAGATTATCCAGTTTAACACCGTGGTTGTTGTTACGCTTGCCTGGACCCAGAGTCATGATATTTACTTCAGAGGAGATGTTACATCCCCTTCACCCTGAGTGGTTAACAAAAGTTTGAAGGCTGGTTGGTTTGTTTCTGTCAGGATGAGAAAGTAGTGATATGTGGCAGCTACATTTTCTGTGTAGCCTGTTTTTTAATCATTCACACGCACACAAAAAGGAAAATGCACATCTGTCTTGTTTCCTTAAGCACAATAGAGAGAATTCAGGCAGATTCTTAAACCAGAAATCACTGCGTCTGTTACACCAGTGAGGGCTGTGACCGGAAAACGAAAGGAAAACTGAATCTCTCAGGTGCCATGGATGTGATTTCTGCTGGTCTCTGCCCCTGGCCCACACAGCAGGTGAGCGGGAGGGCAGTGCTCTGCCCTTTCCTGCCTCCTGCTGTCGCTCACCCTCGCTGATGAAGGTCCTGACTGGCAGAAGAGCTCCTTGAAAGGCTGACCAGGCAGTCCAGATTGCCTGGCAGAGGGAGTCCGAGTCTCAGAGTCTTGGAGAACTTCTTCAGGATGCTTGTTGTGTACCAGATCTTGGAAAAGACAGCTGGAAGAGGTCGCTGTCCCATATTACCCCATCTAGAGGGCAAGATTCAATGTCTCTCTTAATGTCTCTTTCACAGCCAGCCCTAAAATATACTAGATACCATTATAAGATACTGAAGATTGCTTTTTCTTCTGATAGAATATATTCTGTTCAATAATTAATATCTATCAACTCTGTTCAGTATGTGTTTGACACTCATGAATTTCACGGGTCCGTGACTGTTCCTGAATCCAAAATATACCTGGTAGCAGCCACATGGATTACAAGTCGTGTTGGGAAACGAAACAACTCTCCAGTCATTTACAAGGCATGGCATCAAAAAGAGAAAATGTATTTTTTTGGTTTGGGTGAAGAACACTTGCAAAAGGGAATCTCTATGATAGTAAAACTAATTGCAAAAAAGGAAGAGGAAAATATTCCTTTTATGAAATGTAAACTCCCTGCTGTGGAAAACTATTGAGGCAAGTAGATGAGTAAGATTATAAAAAGGATTAGATATGGATTATCCAGGATTAAGGCAATGAACTCTCTTGGATAAAATTCACAAGTGGTTTTCATCCTGGTGTGTTTGCGGTCCTAGATAAAACTGTTATTTCTAGGTAGATAAAAACCGCCCTCTCCTGCATTGCAAGGACCAACAGTTGTTTGTGTTCACTTCATTTCATTCTTCAAAAACCTCCCGGCTCTCAAAATGAACAAGGGCTAAGTGTAAAGACCTCATAACAGTGAGTGGTAACACAGCAGCTGATGAGGTGGGATGTAGCTGACTATAAACTATGCACATGGGGGGCAGAAACCACACTGGTACACATACACAGAAATGTCCTTACATGTTTCTGTGTGTGCACACACTCCGATGGTCCTTGACCTCAGCAGAGACCTGAGGAATGAGATGCTGGACTTCAAACAGAGAGTCCCTGTGAAAGTGTGAGGTTGCTGAATCAAACAGGTCATTCGAGGCTGAGGATTTAGCAAGAAATAAACAGAGAACAAACCAGATCTTGTTACAGCACTGTGCAAAGCACTGCTGACCTCTGAGCCCAGCTGCCAGGCCTGGGTGTCCTGCAGGGCTGGACAAGGGGCACAGAGCAGCTTTTCCCTAGGGACCAACCTTGGCAAAGGGGCCAAGGAGTCCAACCTGGAAAGGAAAAGCTGGAGGGGAGGGTGTGACGTGGCTTGAGAAAACCAGGAGAGGCTTGGATTGGGAAGAGAGGTTCGCTGCATCTTCTAAGCACATGCTGATCCAGAGCTTTAATCCACAGCAGTATCTTCCACAAGGGCACTTTTTTATCTTCCTCAAAGGCAGTTTGGAGCTGCAACAGTCCAGGCTATCAGCTCCACCCCTGTTTCTAATAAAACAGCTACTGCTTGGTTGTAGACAGAGAAAAATAATTTTCAGATGTTGCCACTACTCTCAGCGGGGTGTAATAGAAACTCATTATCATTCACAAGTCTAACTTAATTACATTTTTCTTGAAGGATTTTATGCTGTCTCAGTGGGAAGGGGGGCTCATCTGCTTACATTCAGAGGCTGTCTTTTCAAACCTGAGTAATATCTGTGGTAAATGCCTAAGAAAGTTGGGGAATTACTTTAGGACCTTCGTTTGATCAATGAAAGTTGCAGCATGCATTCACCAGACCCACAGGAAATCATTATCATGCCCCAAAACTGAATTGTTAGACAACAAGACGTTACCTTGCTCCTTCTGTGCGTGTTGCTTTCATCAGACGGTCTGAAAATGAGTAATTTCTTCACTGGTCAAATCTTGAAGGCTTTTCTGGCTTTATTCTTATATTTCTTTTGCGGAAAGAAATTTTCCTTCATGGAAGCCTCAAGGCATGACTGAAAACTGAAAAAGCAAAGCATTCCAAACTGGAATTCAGTCCGGGATGATCAAAGCATTCCTTGTTTAGCTCTAGATGATGTCTGTGGGCAGCCTGGCACTATCTGGGTGGGGTGGGGGTCCTTCTCTCTGTTGGGTGGTTAACCAAGGCTGCAGCTCTGCAGTCGCTCAGCAGCTGGGTGTGGGCAGCTCTTCTGCGAGGCCGGCTCCTCCAGAGGCTGCTCTGCGTCCACGCCCTTGTACCCGGCGTGCCACGACCCGCAGGGTCCGTCAGGGAACCGAAAATGCCCGAACACACAATGCCTTTGAGCATTTCATTCACGGGTCAGCTGCCACGAGGGCCAGCAGGGCTTCAGAGCGCCTGGGAGGACTCTGCGGGCTGACCCCAGCCCAGCAATTACCGCTGCAGGGCGAGGCTTGGGGTGGGTGGTCGTAACCCGCACAGCAGCGGGTCAGGGAGGGTGACCTTGGCAGGCAGGAACAAAAAAGAGGTGAAAAGAGGCGAAATCAGCCGTATAATTAGCTGTGTAATTAAACTTTCTCCAGGGCAAGGAACTCGAGGCCAGTTCTGCGTCCTGTGAAGTGCAGCAACACCTCCGAATAAAAGCAGTGCCGGGAGCGCTTCACTGATAGAGAACACAGACCCAAAAGCAGTTCTGGCTGCAGGTTTAGCAAATGTCTTTGGGGTTAAAATGGAAGGATTTAGGCATTGCTATTGCCTGGTAATGCAGAAGGCCCCAGTGGGGGAGAGAAAGGCTGAAACAAAGCAAAAGTAATTAAACAGAAGCAAAGCAGGCAGCACTTCTCTGCTGATAATCTATGCAAACGACAAGGTTTCTTGTTTGGACAATCAATAAACCAACCCATTTAATTTTATTTTTGTGTGGTTGCATGTACTGGCTGTATTGTGATAGAAACCTTGTGAGGCATTGATTCACGGATAGAAATATATCTGGGTTGCTTGTGGTTTATTAAGAAGATCAAGATAACAAGTGCTGCATTATTGATCAGACCCAGGGGGACACTTCCTTTTTTTCCGCTTGTCGATGAAATCCCACTGTAATTATTTTTTCCCTTTTCTCACTCTTCCTTTCCTCTCACCTCTCCCTGTTTCTCTGGGGACGCAGTAATGAAGCAAGCACAAAAAGTGTCAGCCAGGACTGGCAGTGGGCAGGAGGAGGGTAGGAGGGACACAGGCAGAGGCTCTGCAAGGAAAGTGCATTTGCCAGCTTGTATGGGAGTGCTAATTCTCTTCATTGAGGCTTAACAGGGCCGGGAGCTTAACGGGAGCTGAAGTAGCCTCTTTTGTTTGCACTTTAGAAGTGTTTAACTGTGAGTTTAAATCTTTATTTATTTATTTATGTTTATTTGTCAGGCCTGCCTACAGGCTCCTGTGCAGAGCTGGATTTACCAAGCACTGGGATTGCTGTGGGAAAGGGAGGGGGAGAGCTGGTGGTTTATGAGCAGAAGTCCTGCAAGTAGACAGGTTGAAGTGTGTACATCAGTTCTGACCATAATGCAACAGTTTTTGGGACAAGCACAGAAAAAAGACATTTCTTGGCTCTTGACTGGAGAGACAATCTTTGAAACAAGACCAACGTTTAGTGGGGCAGGGCTTGGTGAGTCCCACTGCCTCGAGCCCCAGATGAAGCTTTGGTCTCCTGTGTCCCTCTTTAGCTTCTCTGAGTGAATGTTTTCTCACCTGTCAGTACTCAGGTCCCACAGAACTGGGCAGGTTTGGAGTGCACCTTGTCCTCTCTGCCCTCCCCAAGACGTTGCTCCTCCTGTGAGTCGGAGATCTTGTTGCAGACGGACGCTGATGGTTTTCCATCCCTAATTTTTTCGTGTAGCCATGGGTACCTTGGCTGTGCTCACTTGATGATCAACCTGGAAAATTCCAGCTGTGCAGACCTACAGTGAATAAAACCATTAAACCTTGGGACAGGCCAGTTGTCCTGTCCTTTGCTACAGTGTCACCACAAAGTGTCTCAAGGTGTCCTTAGAGCAAACCAGTGGAGAGTGTGACACCTCATCTTTACCTGGAGGGCTGATGCTGGCCTGCAGGTGGAGGAGCGTGGATGCAATTGCTTTGCTGCTGGAAAGGTGATGCTGCAGCTTTTTGAAAACCACCATTCCCCTTCCCAGGGACCTGCCTAAGCACAATTCAAATGGCTTGTCCCCTCAGAGGCTGTGGGACATGCTCCTGTCCTTTATATTTTTATATTTCCATATATTAATATACTTATATTCAATACAATAATGCCCTTATATTTTAATAATTTGTATTTTCATATTTTCACAATTCATATTTTATGTGTTGATTTTGTTTCTCTTAATTTATATTTTCATATATTTATTTTTATATTTTTCACACCGAGACTCAGTGATCTTAAAGGCCTTTTCCAACCTAAACAGACCTGTGATTCTGTGGTTCTCTACTCACCACAAGATCTTGTGTGCTCAGCACATTGTTTCCTCCTCACATCCCTGAGGCTGCAGCCTGGGGCTCAGTGAGGCCTCAGAGCTCCCAGTGCAGCCCTGCCAAGAGCTGCCTCTACCCAGCCCTTGCTGCTGTTCCTCCCGCTGCCTCTATTTGTTGTTCAATTTCTACAGGCTGAGTTTTCCCACTCCATACATCCCACAGCCCTATAAAATTTAAAAGACTTGCCTGGGCGTAATTGGGTTGTGTTTTGTTTATGCAACACGTTCGAGAGAGCAGGAGAGCAAAAAGTTGAGCAGAACAGAGTTAGGAAGAGGCCACAATGAAACTGGTTTGTACTTTTGCCTTGTGCACACACCTGTTCTGCCCATCTTTATCTGCAGGACCATATTGAAAACTCCCTGTCAGCACTTCATGTCCTTGCCAGGAAGATGAGGTGCTCTAACACTCCCAGTAAAAGCATCACTCACTGGTTTGGTTTTCCTTTTAACATAGGAATCATTTTGTTTGTTTTGTCCTGTTTTCTGCAACTCATTTAGGCTGAGCTGTTTCAAACCTCTTTAGCTTGATGCAGGCACTCCAGATATAAAATCCTAACCTTGTGGAAAATTTGTCACTATGATCCTAACCAGGTCTGGTAAGGGTCACTTGCTGGGCAATGCTGCTGGTCCTGGTGGTGACGCATGTGGCTGACAAATACAATTTATTTATTTATAGAAGAAAACAACAGGTAATCTGAAGAAACCTGAAGTTCCTTTCTTGTTTGAGAAGTGACAGACGAGTGCTGGAGTGAAGCAAGGCTCAGAAGCTCATAATGTGACAAAGATGAATGGTGCTGCCTGTCAGCCTTCTCGCTGGCCTTGGACTGGGCACTGAAATTTGAAAGGTTTGTGAGAGTTGTTCAAACCCGATGGTCACTTTATGTTTGTGCCACTGTCAAGGAAGAATAAGGCAAGTCCCAAAAGCAGTTCAGGCTTTCTGTAGTTCATAACTACACTGGTGGTTTAGGTGGATGTGACAGGCAGGTAAACTCACTTTTGCCCAGGTAAAATAACATTTCCTACAGCAGCACCAGCTTTACTTGCAGAGGTGGGAGAGGGTGTGAATCAGAGAAGATAAATTTTACATTCAGAGGTAGTCTGGCAAGTTCTTATGGCACTTAATAGCTGGCATACTCCCACTGCAAGGGAAGGAGAAAGCAAATTCAATCATTTATGTTACAAAAGTCCCACTGCTCTTTATTATGTGCACAGATGGTGTCTCGGGAGCTTTGCTGGCTGGCAGTGCTCTGCATGCCTAATGCCAGGCAGGGAGCAGTGCTTTTCCAGCCCAGGTGACAGAGGGAAAACTCTTTTTTCCATTTGCTGGAACGATGTGGATTTCCAGCCTCTCCCATTTTACATTTCCTTTAAACCAACCTTCCAGCAGAAAGTCAAAATATTATTGCAGACCACGTTTTAGCAGAGGTAAAGGCAGAGGGAACAGAAGATGCACCAAAGAGAACAGATTATGCACCATGGAAGTGAAAATCTATTGCACACACAACAACAAATATAGAGGTATTGCAGGACATCTAATGGGACAGGAAATGGAGTTGCTTTGTCTTAAATCCTTTCACATGATGGAGACTTTTAAAGGGTAAAGTGTGAAATCAGCTAAATCTGTGGAAATATGTTAGCTCCAGGAATGGAATGACCTCACCCAATGGCTCCTTGTTTTTTGTGAAGGTTTTTTAAAAAACAGCAACACCTCCCATAAGAGCTGCATTTCTGCAGCTAATCACACTCAGCCCTAGACTGGCCTTTTCAAATCAGTGCCATCTTCCCTGAGCTGAGCACTCTCTGCTGCAGCAGTGTCTCCATCACCTCGCTCTCCTTCCCTGTTGGCTGGGTTTGGGAGAGTGCTCTTAGTAAAAGTTACAGGGTTGTGCAAAAGGTCAGGTGTGCTCAGCCTCTCTTTACAAGTGCTGCTCTAAGGCTACCATTTACTTTAGGCAATAAAACACTGCGTTTATGCTTTCCCCCTCCAGCCTAAAGGTCTTCCAGCACTTAGCAGCTATTGTGTTATGATATACAGCACCACTAGAGCACCATCCCACATTCAGAGGCAGGAGAGAAAAAAAAAAACAACGCAGAAGACTTGGCTGACTTTTGAAAATCACAGATCTCATCTCAAAAATGCTTTGGGCCAGTAGAATTTAATTCCAAGGTCCTAAGGGCTGACAGAATTTGGCATGGAACCATCTGGTTTCATGCTGATAGAAGAATTAGTGTCAGCTGAGACATTTGGGGGCTTTAAAAAAAACCCCAAAAAACAACAACCAAGAGGAGATAAATACCATCATGTTGTAGTAGTTGCTGGGTGTTGTATTTATTTCTGCTTGTTGTGTGCTGTTGGATGGAAGTGAGCTTCGAAGGAGCAGCTGCACACGGTCAGAAGGCCAAAGGTTTGTGGAATAAGAGCAGGTATTTCACTTTCAATGCACCTCTGGAGTGCCTGTGTATTGAATATGCTGGAGGTTGTGGATTTAACGTGTGTGACATCTGTCAGGCCAACTCAGATCGTGACTGCAAAGGGTTTCAGGTAGAATTTCTTCTGTTGCACCCCAGTCTAACTAAACCCAAATGATTTCAGCAAACCACAGCCTCTGAGCTGCCTCTGTCTCCTACAGCTGAGAAGTAAAAGCGAGTTCCACAGGAGAATAGCTCAGGAACTCTTGATTCCCCAGAGCTTGTGCCTCTACTTCCCCTGGACTTCAGCAAGTCTAAACATTCAGGTTGCTGTGACGATCTAGACCTAACTCTCTCAGAGCTGAATGCCCACAGATGGAGACAGAGCTTACTGAGAATTTTGCCCTGGGTTTTTTCATTTTCCCACTTTCTCCGTAAAGGGCCTTTGCTACAAAACTTTCCAGACTTCTCTGATGACCCTAATTAATGAGGCAATTACAGAGCAATGGGCTTGTCCTCATTCTCTGTTTAGGCTTTGTTGCTATAATCAGTGCTTTTCTCTTGGTCTTCCTTATTGCTTTGTTATTGTTTGTGAATTAAAAGGCCAAAGAAAAGGGCAATACGTGTTGGCCAGGCTCAGATTGCCCCGATGCCCAGGAGAACTGGAGGCCATGCTCAGGGCTCTCAGGGGTGGTCATTTGTCTTAGCACGTAATTCTGCTGACTTCTGAAAGAAATTTAACTTTTGCAGCCTTTCACCTTCACCAGTGCTCGCAGAGCTGACCCGAGGGGCTGGCCCAAAGGGAGCTAATAAGATAACTTGCACTGAGAAGCTGGAGCAGTCAATAACAATGAATATTTAAGTGGTAAAATTTTCCACTGCCACCACTGAATTTTTTTTTCTACTAATTACTGCCATTAATAAAGTCCTGCCAACACCTGGCTAATGAGGACTCAGCACCAACTTTACTTAAACTATGGCCTTTTGTGTTTCCTTGGTTGTGCAATGTGTGTGACAGTTGCCAGGCTGCTGAGCACGAAGGTTTTAGAGAGGTTAATAGAATATGGAAACAGCCTTACAAGAAGTCCATGCTGATGAAAATAGAAATTATTATTGAAAATAAGCTGAAAAAGTTCAGATAAATGCTAGTTCTGCTTGTTTCCTATCAGGTGTTCAGAGAGGTGTCTGGTGGTGTCTTCTGCTTTCTAGGTTGAGGCACTGGCAAACTAAATCTGGTTGGAGATGTTGCAGCTCATTACAATAAGGAGCACTGGAGTAGAAAGGCTTTAAAGATCACTTAAGCCCCCAACTATTCTAGGTTTAGTTTTCTGCTGCTGGAAGCCAGGATAGAGTCTGAACTCTCGAGTTTCGGTTTGACTTATATGCAGCAGTTTATGAAAAGAAGTGCTCACAGGAAGGAAAAGAAAAATCTCCATTTTCTTCATTCAGAGCTCTTTGTTGAGGCTGCAAACTCATCTCCATCTGGATGACTCCTTTTATAGTGTTTAGATAGAGGTGAAATTCGCAGAGTGTGTGCAAGAAGCTAACCAGCTCCTCAAAACACCTTGCCACAATGGGTGCTTTACAGCTTAAAATTAGCTTATTTGGACTTTATCCATAAATCTTACTGAAGAGGAAGCTTTACCTATTTTTAACTGGTTTTGAGTTAAGTGCCTCAGTAGTTGACCCTGATGGGCACAATGTTGTTTCGTTTCGAGTTCAGGAGTGGGGATGTGGTGGGAATGCCTCCCGTCTGAGTCTTGTAGGCTTTAGGGGAGTCTGTGCAGAACAAGCTGTGGCGTGGAAGTCAAACCCTTCCCTCAGGAGCAGATCTGAACCCTCTGAGAGCGTGGAATCGCTGCTGAGAAAGGCTGGGGGTGTAATTGCAGAACCAAAAAGTCAGCCTGACTCCCGTGGATGAGATTTGGGGCTGTGAATTTCAGTTGACACCAAGCTGTGGTTTTATCCTTTTCGCGTTGTTTCATGTTTATACAGTGTAATTGCCGTTAAACGCAAGCTCTCTGAGCTTTATTAAAAATAACACCACATTAACCTAACGAGTTTTTACAGACAGGATTGATAACATTTATTAAAGGGTGTATATAATGTGTTTGTCTGCAATAAAAGATTGACCCGAGAGGTCTTTCTGATCCCAGTTGCTCCTGTTACAGGCAAACCATCCACGAGAGGACAACAGAGGCTCGTGTGCCACTGGTGGGGCTGTGAAAGGGGCGTAATTAAAAAATATTTTAATGCATAATGAATCTGTCAGCTCTGGGAAAAATATTTGCTCCTGTTCCCTGGAAGCTGTTGTGAGAGCCTCCTCTGGCAGTGCCACCTCATGGAGTCGGTGCTTGTGGAGAAGGTGGCTGGATGCCACGGGACATCAGGCATTACAAAGGGACCTTTGGAGGAATGTGCTCCCCACTGCCCTGTCTGTTCCTTCTTTGTGGGTGATCCCAGAGGTGGCAGCTCCCAAGCAGCAGCAAATTCCTCGGTGTGGTCTGTGGGAAGGGTTGACTCTGTGCTTCTGTCCCATTACTCAGTCCCTGGGAGAGGGAATGGTGCCAGGAGTGATTCATGGGCCTTCCTGCCATTCCTCATTGTGCCCAGGACAACCCAGCTCCTGAGTCATGGCCATAAAAGCAGGAGAATTATGGGTGTGCAGCCATGAAGCCTCTGTGATAGATTTGAGCCGTGCTTTTCCTTAAAAAAAAAAAAGGTTGAAAAGGAATTGTAATTGAAATGAGCCTGGTGAGGGTGGGGAATTTCCCTGGACAAGGTGGAGCAGAGGTCAGAGTGGGAGTGTGCAGTGTGGCTGTGGCCAGATCCTCAGTGCTGCCTGCCCACAACACTGTGGAAGCCAAACCAGCCTCTCCTAAACATCTGTATTCCTATTTTTTCATCTCTCTTTGGAGTCCTCGGGGATTATAGTCAAAACTGCCCTCAGCAACCTCTGGTGCTGGAAACAGAAATTGCTGGATTCAGCTCATCAGGTTGGCTTCCATGTAACCTCTGGGTGTTCCTGGACGTGGGGATCCTGAAGAGAAGCGACGGAGATCCCTTAGGATGAGTTCAGCCTTGGGGAGAATGGATGCAGCTCCCCATCAACAAGGAATACCCTGGAAAGTGCTGGTGCAGATTTGGTAGTGGCAGCAACCCCCTTACCATTGCTTCTTCCAAGGAGTGTGCTTAACTGTCGGCATCTGTTGTGTTGTTGCTTTTTTAACTTAAACCCAAAGTTTCCCTTAAAAGAAATGAACAAAAGGTGGTAGAGTGGGAGGAGGAAAGGCTGATGCTGAATGGCAGAATTGATGCAGGAGACTCTGGGGAGAAAGCTTTAGGAAGCCCGGGGAAATAGAGGATCAGGAAAGGGGGTGGAAAGGGAGAGGAAGTGACTGCGGCTCAGAAGAGGGAGAAAAAGTAGCTGGAAAAGAGGTGGTGGAAAGTTGGAATCACCTGATAGAGAGTTTTCCGCCCTTGGCGGTCCAACCACGAAGGGAGATATCTGTAAATATTTAACATGGAGGGTGTTGAGGGGAAATTGCCTGCAGCCTGTTTGTCTGGGGCAAGGTTTCAGCTGCTCTCAACGTGGAGCGAATGCAGACAGAGCCCTGTCAGTCAGCGCCCCGCGGCCGGCAGGGACAGGACGTGACAGGGATTGGAATGGAGAGAGCCAGGGATGAAAAACTACTGCTCCCACAGACTTGGAAATAAAAGCTTCAGATGGCATTTTTTATTTCCCTGTGTTGCACCTTTGTTTTTAAAAGGAGGGGAAAGAACAAGGTTATTTGTGGAGGTGTTAAGCAACAGAAAAATCCCTGACTTCAAGTTGCTGCTGGTTTCTCATTTTTTATATTTTTTCTCTTTTGTCCTGGATGCATCACTCCGCAGCATCTTCATAGGCTGAGGAATAAAACATGACATAACTAAGATGTACAGTGTGCTTTTTGGCTAAATGGTGGGACTGGTGAAACATTACAATCATTTTTCTGGCTTTTATTTGAAATCATAAAGAGTTAAGTGCATCAGATTGCTGGGCTTATTTTTTTTCTTCCCTTCTGTGAATGAAAAATTGAAGGAAGAGTGTGGTAGTTAATTTAGGAGTTTGTTGGGAGGATATACTGACTATGACACTCTTAATTGAAATAAAGAGCAGGAAACATCCTGAGCTGCAGGAAAAACATATAAGGGAATGTTTGGGAATGACATAAAATAGAGATCTCAGGGTTCAAATTTACTGCTAATGCAGTTTCCAGTTACCACTCAGTGGTGGAAGTTAGGAGCAGGGAATAGAGCAACAGGGTGGGCTTTGGGAGAGGATCTGGTGTGGAGGATTTTCCCAGTATCTCACAAATTAATAGGTGTTTTTCAAAGTATATTCACTGAATCCCTACCAATGAGCTACCTTTCAATCCCTCTGTTTTAAGGAGTACACAGCAATTGTGGAACAAGTTTCCAAATGGAAGGATTTATTGAGGTAGACACTAAAACCATATGTAGATACTCAATATTTGTTTTCGGCATTTTGCTGTCAGAAAATGTCAGCAAATAAATGATAAAAGGTGTCTCTGGGTGCCTGGGATGATTACTTAGGTACATTTGTAGATGTCTCAGAGTACCCCAGATGTAAGAAGGACTGACCAGGATAGGAACATTTATTATAAATAACACCCAACTAATAGTCCTGCAAACCCAAAGTGCTGCTGTTAAAAATGGTTTCTTTGTCTTCAATTCTTTTCATTATCTTTCACGGTTAAATAGGATGAAATAAAAAGAACTGCTCTTCTTTTCCTGAGGAATATTAGTGGAGAGGGGTTGCCCAGAGAAGCTGTGGCTGCCCCTGGATCCCTGGCAGTGTCCAAGGCCAGGCTGGACGGGGCTTGGAGCATCCTGGGACAGTGGAAGGTGTCCCTGCCCATGGCAGGGGTGGCACTGGATGAGCTTTGAGGTCCCATCCAGCCCAAACCATTCTGTGACTCAGTAACATTTACCATTAGGACTTGATGCCATTCTTAAGGATGACATCTCTGAATTCAGAGAGAGGGGGAGGAATATCCTTCATGGTGTGAAGCCATGAAGGTGAAGCCTCTCCTTGGGGGCCAGCAGCCCTGGAGCATCAGTGTCAGCTTTGGCACTGCTGCCCGTGACCTCAGTGTTGGGACCAGAGGAGCTGCTTGGAGGCACCAGGTTCCTGGGGTCGTGTTCCTGACTCTGTCACCTTACACGGCTCCATTGTCCCATTTCAGTGGTTTCTGAGGATACCACACAGCTCAGTGCCTGAACAGATCTTGAGGAGAACAATCCTCTGAATAAAAAGAAATTGATTTGTAGATACTGGCAGAGATAAGAACGGGAATCTGTAGTGGGAATAAGCATGTCAGGAATGCTGCAGTGACAAGATCGATTTGCTTCGATCAATGTAGTGCCTTAGACTGCAGCAGCAGCTCTTGTCTGAAGGTACATGTGCTCAGGGAATGCGTAGGATGGGCTCTCGTGGGCTGCCTCTGCTCCCAGTGGGCAGATTAAGTGTCCCAGCAGAGCAGACAGAGACAGAAGTCTAGGAAACATAATTGTACACCTGTGTATCTTCTCTCAGAAGATGCTCTGCTTTGAAGTTTAAAACTTTAGGGGTGGGATGTTAGCACAGAAATTAATTTTTAGACAGCAGTGCTATCTGGTTAGAGTAATTGCTTATTATCTGCTTCCCTGGGGTTTTAAGCTCTTGGAGACGACTATTTACATCTCAGTGTGTGCTTAAAGGCAGGAGAAAATTGCACTCCATCGTTTCAAGGCTCTGTTCTGGCTCTCTAAAGTGCCAGGAGGAAAAGAGTTTACAGAAAACTTTCTCTTGACCTGTCTCTTCCAGGAAGTTCCTGGGTTGGAAGGGACCTTAAAGACCATCTCATTCCATGGGCAGGGACTCCTTCCACTGTCCCAGGCTGCTCCAAGCCCCGTCCAGCCTGGCCTTGGGCACTGCCAGGGATCCAGGGGCAGCCACAGCTTCTCTGGGCACCCTGTGCCAGGGCCTCCCCACCCTCATAGGAAAGAATTTCTTCCTAATATCCAATCTAAACCTGCTTTCTGTCAGCTGGAATCCATTTCCCTTTGTCCTGTCACTCCAGACCTTTGTAAATTGTCTTTCTCCAGGCTCCCTTCAGGTGCTGGAAGGGATCATATGATGTCTCTGATTTTTAGTGTTGTTTAGTCCATGAATGACCCCAGTGCTGGTGAGTGGCCATGCTGGGGTTTGGGGGATAGAGAAGTTTTATTCTTTCTCTTTGTCTTTTTTATTTATTTATTTGTTGGTTCCAAAGTCTACAGTAAACACTGCCATAAACTATGCTGATGTAAAACAGCAAATTGAGGCATTATTTCATGTTATTTGTACCACAATTTTATTACATTCACAGTTATTTACAGTATGTAAATAAGCTTCATAGTGTAGAAAAATGTTCTGCTATAACTCAGTTGTTTGAGCATTAAAAAGAAGGGGGAGGGAATCAACCAAACCCCATAGATGCAGGCAGCAATAAGAGATTATGGATAATGCTATGGATATTTTTTGGTTTTTGTTACAGGATTAGCTCTGTTTGAAAATAGCACCCATTTCCCGAAACATTGAAATCTGTGTATTTCAGCTACCTGCATTGTGTTATAAATCCATAATGACTATTTTCCATCAAATATCGTGTTACAATTTGAATTATTAAATGCTAAATTGCTGTGTATGGATTGTAAAGCAATGAGAATTTCCTGCCTGTTGAAAGGGAGAGCTACTGTGGGTAAGAAATTCAGCCTTTGATGAGCGTTGCAGCGTCTGTAGACATAAGCAATTATATGCAGATGGAGCCCAGGCAGCACAAAGATAAATGGAAGGTCCTTTTAAATCCTGCTTGCAGCATTCTCTGCATGAATATGGACTGCAGTGTGATTGTCTGGCTTTTTCAGGGCTTAATTTTCATCCCACTGAATGTTAAGGTAAAAACATCTATTAATTTCAGCAGCAGCAGGGTGGGGTGCTTTGGGACTAGATTAAAGCAGGCTAAAAATTTTTGAAGAGAGAGAGGTAACAAACTTTGGCAGAAAAATATTACTTGGGTAGCTTGAAGAACCTGTTCAGATGGGGAAGAGGCTTCTGTGTTTACCTTTATGCTTTGTGCTGGGTGTGTTTCCAGGACCCTGATTGAGGTTAGTGTCACATTTTTCCCTGGAGCAAGCACAGTGTTTGGCAAATACAGCATGAAAACAAGCCATTGTAAAAAAAGGCAGCAGAAAGGAGAGATCCACACTGGCAGTCGTGGCCAAAGAAAGGGATTTTTGAAAGCCAGGTGAAGTTTGTGTTTGGTGGGCCTGGTCTGTGTGTCACCAATAAGGCACCTGCAGGTGGTCTGCTCTACGTGGTTAGAGGAGCCAGTGGCATCCCTGGACAGGGATGAATGGACACTGTCAGCTCCACACATGTTCAGAGAGCGTGGGGGGAGGAGAGAGGTGCTGTACAGGATTCATAGGTAGTCGTGAGGATGTGTTTATAGAAAATCAAGTGCCATGTCAAGCTGTCAGGGGTGATGCTGGTGCAGCTGTGTGTCACCCAGCCACCGCTCGTCTCCTGCTCCCTGTAGTTACTGACAGGACGTGATTGCTGCTGAATGTGAGCACAGAGCTCTTCATCCTGCTTGGAATTCATATCCTGCTTCGCACAGAGATGAACTCACAGCTTCCCTGCAAAATATTTAGAAAACTAGACAAATCCCTTCTGTCAACTTTCATCGCGAACCGCGGTGTGGAGATGGCTCTTTCCAGCACCGCTGCCTTCTCGTTAGGACAGGCAGTGCCTTCCTGGCAGGGCTGCCCCTGCCTGCTGAGAGTGTGCTGGAAGCTGTGCTGGCTTGGAGGGGCTTTGTTTCAGGGGCAATAAATCTCCTTTTGGGGCAGCAGGATTTCCCACTGCTTTTCCCACCAGCCAGATGAATGCACCTGCCTGCAGTGTGCTGTCATGCTGTCAGGTCTAGCTGGGAGCTTGGCACCTGCAGGAAAGCAGAAAGTGTTGAGGGCCTGAAAGGCAGCAAAAGCAAATGTGGTTAAAATCCAACTGCTGGGTCACATCGGAGTGGGGAGGGTCTGCCCTGCCACGTGTGGTTTAGTCCTTGCTCTGTCCTTCTGCATTAGCTTCTGCTTTAAAGCCCTTTCAGAGGGCAGGGGAAGGTGCTCCAGTGGCTGTGCCGTGCCCCAGGACAGAGCGATGTGTGCTGCACCTTGTCCAGTGCTGAGCTGCTCTTCCAGCGTGTGTGTGGAGATGTGTGATTGTGATGTATCCACCTGGATGTTTTGAAAGCACATCAACATCAGCTCTTCACAAAGCTCCTTTGGATAAAAGCTATGGAACTCGGATTCCTAGCCCCCTTTTAGGCCTGATGGCACTGCAGTGGTGCAGAGAGAATTTGGAGTGGTTTGGAGGCAGCCTTTGAAGAGCAGAAAGAAGCACAGCTATTCCTTCATTACTATTTTTTTCAAGCAACACATGCCTGGTTTGTCAACCTTTATTGAGAGTGATGTTGTCAGGTATGAGCCTATATTTCCTTTCACCCCTAAGTGCATCTCCCAGACACTTTTATCTTTGCTTCCTTTCCCCTGTTTCTAGGAGTCAGGGAAGACATCACTCTCCCAAGCTCAGTGTGCTGGGATTTAATTGGTGTGAGGAAAAACCCCAGCCAGCAGAGCAGGAGGAGCTGTGTCCAGGGCTTTTCTCTGTGTATTTTCAATGGCTGTCATGACCGGACCCCCAGCAATCTGCTGCAATGAATCAGCACCTTGCAGACGTGGAATAAATTAGTCTTGGGAAAAGAACTTTACCGTAGAAGCAACATAAACTTTGTTGTGTTACCCTAAGGTGCCCAGTAATTGCTGTTGATTGGAAGGGAAAAGCCATCCAGAGGAGAAATGCAATTTGTTGCTGTGGCTACTAGCTCCCAGATTTATTATCTCTCCTCTCTCTCCCCCAGTGTCGTAAAATGCACCACATATTCAGCTTGCTTTCTTTTTTTGCTGTTGTTGTTTTTGTTTTGTGGTTGGTTTTTATTTATTTCCGAGTAAACCCTGTCTGCAGGTTTACAGCACTGGCAGGTGCAGCATCGCTGTGGACTTGCACTGTAACTGCTCGGTGCTGGCATCTGTTCAGGGGCTGCCACTGAAACATAAAACACCTTTCCCTGAAGTGCCCTCGGTGTCTGAGGTGGAGCCCAACCTTGGCTCTGTGTGAAGGGAAAAGTGGAGAAAACATCTGGGGACATTGGGTGGCCATGGCAAGAAAGAGTTTTCACAGTTTCAGGGAAACGTGGTTCTATAGTATATACACATATTGTGGATGAAAAAGAAAGACATTAATTTCGAAGATGAATTGCATGTGCAATGTTTTATACTTATAAAATTGGGAAGGCATCATGAGGCACAGAGAATAATTTCACAGTGTGAGAGAGCAGCGTGCACTACCAAGGAGGAAGGGAGGGCCTTTCCCTATAGGAGGAGGCAGGGTTGATTCTCCCGTTGCTCTCTGGGATTTTTGGGTGAGCTTGGAAAAGTCCTCCCAGCCCCTGAGGACGGTAATGGCACTGCTCACCTTGGTGCTGAGAAGTGGGCAGATATTACTGCGAGGTGCCTTAGATCATTAGGGATGCTATTGCCCCTCTTCATACTGATAGAACTCACTGCAGCGTGAGCTTTTCTCCTCTGCTTTCATCTGCATCTGCCTTCCACAGGCAGGGTTTTGCTTTTCGTGGGGTGAGTCCCAAATTCCACTAACACGTCTTAAAGATACGTCCTGTGGAACAAAGCCATGTGTTAAACATGGCACAGGAAATTGCTACACCAAAGAAATGAAAGCTGATGCATCAAGAGAGCACAGTGTCTTCTTCAGAGGCTGCTTTTTACCACGGTAAATGAGGAAAAGATGTTGTCGGCTCTTACAGGGTCTGGGAGTTAAGAAGTCTTAGTGGTATCTCCTTGACAGGAGCCTGGGAAACTGGCTCTTGGTAGAGGAGTCTCTTGGGCCAGCAGCAGCTTTCTGAGATCTCCTAATTTCCTCTGAAAAGATGCTCAGAGCTTTATTTGGACTGCCAAATGAATATTTTGATTAAACATCCTGCTTTACCATTGAGAAAAAGAAAAACAATTGCATTTTTTCCCTCAGTCTGGAAGAGGGTTATTTAGTTAGGTTCGCTGTAGAAGAGAAATTCAGTAGGGTACAGGAGACTTGTGAAGCAACCACTGTGCTCTCCTGGGTGATATTCCTCCCTTTTCCCTTCCTCGTGTGTTCTGACTACTGGGATCTCATCAAAACATCCTTCATCTAGCCAAACAGAGGGCAAAATCCACCCCCTTACCACCACCTCGTACTCTTTGCCTATTGTTGCCTCATGTTTTCCTACTGTTTGCTGCCCCGTGGTTCCCAGCGTGGCTGTGCCTCTGTTTGCAAGCAAGTCCTGGTTTTTTGTTTCCTGTCAGCCACTTTGGGACTTTGTCTCCCAGTCTGATGTTCTTGCTCTCAGTCCTTTCACTCTGTGCAGCTCCTTGCTGGGTCGGGCTGTGCCATTTCCACAGATGATGGAGCTTTTGTCTTGCAGCTCCTCAGAGCTGCGGGGCGAGGGCTCACTCTGGAGGGCTGAGACTTTGTCTCACTAAACACGGGGCTGCATTTTCCAAATAACTCAGACTTCAAACTGGTCAGGCAGCAAAAGAACTCCAGATTTTTGGACATGCCTCACCTATCAACTCTCTTAATGACAGACTTCCCAGCCAGGTTTTCAAACCTGGGGAGCACAGGGCGAGCTTAGGTGTGTACATGCTTGTTAATAAAATGGGATTTGCTCTGGGATCTTGATGGCAGCCTGAGCTTTTCTGCAGACATAAACTGCAGCTCCTGGGTGCTGTGCACTTGCAGAAACACAAGCGTTGACACGAGGCAGAGAAGGACTGTGCAGCCCAAAGGCAGCAAGGCCCATGAGCTCAGGCAGAGGGTGTCCACAAGAGCCAGCACACTCGTCACCACAGTTCACTAATTACCTCAATTACTCTGACAGCTTCCTGATCCCACGCCAGCTTTTTAGCTTGTTCCTTGATCCCTGTTTAATGACAGAGTGCTCTCCTAGTTAATTTTTATATTTCTGGCCCCTGCCCTCATATTCTTTGGGTCTGTTAAATTTTATGCTCTGTGAAACTGTTCAGGGTTCATGGTGACCGCTGTGCTGCCCCAGCTGATGTGCACCAGAGCCAGCCAAAGTTCCCAGAAGCTTACAGAAAAAGAACATGAAACTTGAAAATTCGGGTGTAACAAGTTCAAAGTGGGCAAATATGAAAAGTGCTCTTGGAATTCTTCAGCTTCTAGAACTGGTTTTTTGTCAGGAAACTTTTTTCTCTGATTAAAATAGGGAGTATTTTTTCACAGGAATTAATTGTTAAAAATCTGTGTATTTTCTCAGGAATCTGGGGGATTTCAGATTCTTGTTTGCCTCATATTCTTCATCAGGTAAAAACTGTGGATTTTTAAAATGGTGAGATAGCATTCCATAATTTATTTACAGTTGCAATCAAATATTATTTAAACTTCAGTGGTTGTATATTCTTATTTAATGTATAATAGTTTTGTCTTAGATTTCAGTACATTCACAGGCTGAATTACTGTTATAATTAAAATGAAGGGTTTTTTCCCTATTCCAAATGAAGTTATTAGTTCAGCCATAGGTTTTTAGGAGAAGCAGAGAGTTAATTGTTATAACCCAGGCTAACTTCTTGTCTAACACAAGTCATTGATGTATCCACCCCAAAACCTTCTGGCTGACCTGGAATGAAAATGTGTGTATGTGTATATAGAATTCAATCTTCTTTGAAAGATATGAAATGATGGAAAAGCTACTGCATCCCTTGGCAATCTGTTCCAATTTGTTAGAATAAGTTCTCCTAACTCTTCCTCAGACCTTCATTCAGATAAGGTTGGAATCGTTTAAACTGCCTGTCTCATCACTCCTTTGCCTGCGAATGTTTTCTGTTGCCAGTGCTTGCAGCCGCTCTTCAGGTCATTCCCACACTTAATTTCAAGAGTTCGTCGGAACCTCTCGTTCTCTGTACAGCCCCTGGGGTTTTGTTGTATTTGTAAAATCAAAAGTATTTGATTGGATTCCCTAACAAAAAGTGCAGGAAAAACTCACATGAGGAAACAGAGGACAAGTCAGCAACTATCTGATTGTAGGGAGGTGTCAGCTCACCCCAAATACTGCTGGGTGGGTCAATAAAGGCATGGTGCTTGCAGTTTTGATTTTCCTGTAAATAACACAGTCGCTTTTGGAGGCCACTCCTGGATTAATCCCAGAATCTGGAACTCCCATCTCGAGCAGAGTCTCGAGTCTGTCTCCATCAGGGACGCTGCCTTTTGGAGCAGGTGGTGCAGCCTGGATTCTGAGTGCTCTTTGCACGGAGGTTTTCCCTGGAGGCAGCAAGTGAAGCTGTTGGGGTTTAGTTGGGGGTGTTACTTGAGGTGCATTGCACTGCTGTTACAGAATCACGGGGTTATTTAGGTTGGAAAAGTCCTGCAGGATCACCAAGTCCAACCTGTGACTGATCCCCACCTTGTCAGCTAAACCAGAGCACTGAGTGCCACATCCAGCTTTGTCTTGGACACCTCCAGGGATGGTGAATCCCCACCTCCCTGGCAGCCTGTTCCAGTGCCTGACCACCCTTTCAGTGAAGAATGTTGAAGGTGTGTGCCCAAGGGGGCTGGTGCTCTGGTAAATCCTGGGTCTGCAACCCACCATCAGGTCCATGCTTTCAAACTGGGCTCACCCTGGCTGTTGCAGCTCACCTGGTGCCTGTGGAGAGCACAGCTGGCTCATTTCATCTCCTTGCTCTGGACATTCTGCTTTGTTTCATTTCCTTCAGATTCTCTCCACTTTTCTTCCTCTCTTTGCTCCCAGGCCATTCCCCTGAAGCCCTCCGTTGCCGTTCTGCTTGGCCTCGTGTTCATGTTCACTGTCCCCTGCCTTATTCCGCTCACAATTCAGTGTTTCCTTGTAAATCCACCTCAGCTGCTCCATACCTGCCCCGTGCCTCCAGGCACTTCTGCCAGCACAATTTCTGAACATTTTGTCGATGCTTCCATCCTAGTTACCCATCGAATCTGCTCGCTATATGAATTCCCTGTCTTTTTAGCCGGTCACATCTCTGGGCATGAAGGGGAAAGAAATAATTGCTGCAGGGCACAGGGGTCAGGGTGTTTGGCTGCTCTTCTTCTGCTCTTTAGCAACCTGAGTGTTGGCTATTAACCATGGTAAAAACAGCTGCCTATTTCCAGGTGTATTGGAATATATTTATGAGTGTGTTGTGAGAAGACATGAAAATCTGGATATTCTGTTTAATAGCTGGAATTTAAAATGCTAGGGTTCTTTTTATTCTGGTCAATCAACATATTTTTTCCCTTGAGCGCTGCCATTCTAGAACCACAACAACCCCTCAACTAAATAAATATTTAAACCTGTAAATTGTAGTAAGCAGGAGTGACCAGAATTGGTACCCACTGCTGTTCCTTCCACGTGAATTGCAGGGCAGGGATACTCGTGTCAGCAGATGGAGAACCTGCCCAGCACCACATCTGCCAAATCACTGGCTGAGCAATGCTTAATTAGCAAACTGGAGCTGCCAAGGGATGCTCTGATGGTGTGTGCAGGCACCATGTGGGGTTTGCATCCCCAGACGTGCCAGGGGGGATCTGCAGCCCTCAGCTGACGGTTCCTGAAGGAAGGGCTGCCTGCACCTGCAGTGGGGGATCCTGGAATGATCCAGGGGGTTGCCTAAAGGCAGCTCTGGAGAGGAGCCTGGTGTTGGTTTCAGGCTCCACCACTGAAGCTGATGGCATCCCCTGAGCTTTAGTGGTTAAATGGCTGCTTAAATATTGTATAATACTTTGCATCTTTCAGTAGAATAGACCTGAGACTGTCAGAGTCCCCTGAAGATCCCAGGCTTTGGCTATGTGGTCCTGAAGCTCCCTCCTGATCATGGAAGTCAGCAGCAGGAATGTTAGGGGATTCAGTGGAGATGCAGTTGCTGTAGAAGAGCAGGAGAAGCCAGTGTGGGATAAAGGTTTAAGGAGAATTTGCTCATTTCAGAAGAAGTGATAGACTGCTGCATCTCTGGGACCCTGCAGTCCCAGGGTACAACAGGGAGAGATGCTGCAGGAGCACCGTGATGGATGATAATGAGTGCTTCTTTGCATTAGATTTACATTTTCTAGAGAGAAACATTTATTAGTGGTGAGTGATGGTGTGGTCTTCGGGTTTTTTTTCATCTTCTATTTCCTGATCTACTGATAAATCTTAACTCTTCCCCATTCTGGCTGTTGCTAATTATCTGAATGACCCTTTTCAGAGCTGACTGGAGTTTGGACAGGCTGGGCAGCCTGGCCCACCAGATCAGCTGGAAGTCTGGTCCAAGTGGAAAAGCAAAAGCAAAAAGAGTGAGAGGCAGAGCTGGTTCAGCCTGCCAGCTCTTGGCATCAATATTCCAGCTTCAGGGGGCCTTGGGGAGTTGCTTCCTTTGGAACTTGCCTCAAACGCCTCCTCTGCCTTTCATTGTCCCATGCCCCAGTCTGGCTTGGCTGGATCAGTTTGATTCCCACAGGATGCACAGTGGAGCCAGGGCAGATTCTTGGATGTTTGAGGGAGGAAACCTGGCCCTGGCCAAGTCCAAAGACAATCTTTTCCAAAGGTTGCTGCTCCAAAGTTGCAGTGCCGCCAGCTCAGGAAATGAAGTAGGAAACTAAAAAAGAAACCAACCTTCCCCACAACCCACTGAGTCATAATCCTTAAATCATGAGATTTGGAAAACAAACAAAAAGTCGTTACATTTTTTTATTGTGGTTTCTTTGACTTTTAATTGTCTTACTCTCGTGGGTGATATTGTTCTTTGTTTAAAATTCCCCGTAACCTCACACTCCTCTGATGGAGGCTGGGATAATCCTTTCTGAGGAGAGTCACCATGCATTAATTGTTTGTCTTGACTCTTTTCCTTCCCTTTTTGCCTGCTTCACCCTACCTTTTTGTTATGCAGAGACCTGCACTGGAGCTACAAAGTGTGTCTGGGGAAAATGATAGAAAAAATTAATATAACTACTTCACACATATTATGTCTTCTTATTATATTTTAATAAAAAGTTATATTGCTTGCACAAAAGTTATACATGAAAGTGTAATTACATCATCAACTGCTGTCTAATTGCTAGGAAAAATATTAGCCCAAACAGAGCTGAAGGTAACTTAGTGTTATAATTAAATTTAGAATCTTTCAGTATATCTTACAAAATGCTTCTCAGACATTCCAAGCACTTAAAATAATTTTAAATCATTCTCATTTCTTTATCCAGTTTCTGTCACCTCCATGGTGATATAAATTATTCAGTAATTACAGTAAATATAAGCTTAATTAACTGTAATTAACTGCCCAAATCACTAGCAGTAATATATTTTTATTTTAATTCCCTTTTGATTTCATGGCTTCAGGAGTAATTGTTTGCTTGGTGGTGGAGAAGAGAGTGAAACATTGGCCTCTGCAGAGCAACCTGAACAGGAGGTATGGGATAAAAACCCGCCAGGAGATGGGCATCATCTGTCTGGGCTGCATTCTCACCTGTCTGAGGCAATTCTCAGCCTGTATCAGTATCAACCTGTGTTTAACAGAAAAAGTTGAGGCCATCAAATATCCCGTGGGAATGTTGGTTATTAATCCTTATTCCTTGGTCTGTGTCAGCTGGTCTCATTTTTTATTTTGCAGTGGAAAAAAGAATCGCATGCACAGAGCTTGGGATTTATACCCACCCTACAAAGGCTGTGTTCCTGTCAAACCCATCACAGGCTGCCAAGAGATTGTTGGTTTATTTTTTATTATTTTTTTAATTTGTTGGGAGAGGGAAGGAGAGGGGGATTCCTGACACTTTTATTCAGCTGACTAAAGAGCTCATGTTAACACTTGCTTTTTAAAATACGGCGTCGGCCTGTGTGTGAAATGAGCTTTGAAGTGCAGAGCTGACAAAGCCCAGGGGAAAGCGTGTCTTTTATTAACAACTGCTGGTACACTGCAGCAGCTCCACCAGAATGTTTAGAGGGAACCTTTTCTGTGGGAGCAAGAAGGGTTGCTGGGCTGAGACAGGCCCTGGCTGTGGCACGAGGCTTTGGTGACCCTTCATCCTCCTCCTCCTCCACCCCTGGGAGTGCCTTGAACCCACAAGTAGGGTGGGAGGGCCAGCACGTGACAATAATCAGCACTGATGTGAACAAGTCACTGTGCATTGGAGATCTTTGTGTTGTAGACTAGTGACGTGGTAGCTGGTTTGAGGTTGGGGTGTTTTTACCTTTTTTTGGGGGTTGTTTTGGGGTTTGTTTCGGTTTTTTGTTGTTGTTCTGGGTTTTGATTTTCTCTTTGGTGTTGAGGTGTCTTAGGGCCCCAGGATTGCGTTTCAGTAGCTCAGTGGCATGCTGGGTTCTGGTTCTTAGGTGCTTTTAGAAAACATTCTAACAAAAAATCCACCTTGTGGATGTGTGTTATACATCTATACCTCTGCAGATTTATTTTAAATATATAACACAGCAGATTAACCCATTCTTTCCTTTCTTTAATCTACCTTGCACAAATGGAGATTTACCTGGGAGGCACGAGCCTGCAGCTCTCTTCTCACTCTCCTTCCAGCAGTGATTTGCATCCTTGCTTCTACATCCTTCCTGTGCTTCACAGAGCCCCAAAATACATCCTGTCCACTGAAGGGACTGTGCTGAGCACAGACTGGTGTAATTAGGAAGAAATTCTTCGCTGTGAGGGTGGGGAGGCCCTGGCACGGGGTGCCCAGAGAAGCTGTGGCTGCCCCTGGATCCCTGGAAGTGTCCAAGGCCAGGCTGGACGGGGCTTGGAGCAACCTGGGACAGTGGAAAGTGTCCCTGCCCATGGCAGGGGGTGGAATGGGATGAGTTTCAAGGTCCCTTCCAACACAAATTATTCTGTGATTCCATGGCTCTATTAGAGACATTCCTAAGACCAGGTTAAAAGCCTGTCCAAGGCCAGAGGAAAAGCTCAGTACCAGTGCTGGCATTAGACCCTTGCAGTTCTTGGCTCTGAGATTTGGGGATCGGAGAATGGCTGATACAGAATGAAATACGAGCATCCTGAATTTTTCATGTTGCAGTTCAAGTATATTTGGGCTAGATTCATCAAAGGAATAACCGGGAGAGATATTTTTCATTTGTAGAATCTTAATGAATACATGACACTGCTATTCATTATTTATCTGCTTTCATATTTTAATTAATAGTTCTACTGGCCATTTCTGATTTTTTCCCCCTCCTTATTTATAGAAAGCCATCACTTCAAAAATATTGAGTCACGCTGCTGTTTGTTACCTTTCACAACTTTTCCTTGATATTAAGACAGAGTGAACTTTACTGTAACTCTGAAACATATAAATGAAGGAGAAGAATGCCATCTATTTTGCTGTTCCTTTGAGTCCTGTCAAAATTTGTGGTTTTCCTCCCCCCAAAAGCTTTTGCAGTGCAGCTGACATGATTTTAGCCAGGGGAGGTGGTGTTTCTTGTGCGGGAAGGAACCAGTAGAAGACACCACCAGACAGCACATAAAGCAAACAAACACAGCTGTAAACAGAGAAGGTGGGGGGGAAATTAATAGAGACGGGAAAATGCTGATTCCTAATGTTTTGTGTGGATGAATGGAGCTAACCTAGCACCTCCTTATTGCCAGCCAGAACCCATGGGCTGGGAATGACCAAATCCTTGCAACACCATGCTTGGGGTTGTCCTGTGCAGGGCCAGGAGCTGCACTCGATGATCCTTGTGGGTCCTTTCCACCTCAGGAGATTTTATGATGCTGGGACTGGATTCTATGAACTTTATTTCTCATGGTATATTTATTTCTCCTCCCTCTGTCGGGAGGAGGCTCTCCCAGAAGCTCTGCAGAGCTGCTGCCACTCACCTGGAGGAGCTCTGGGACCCTGCTGCAGGGTGGGGATGATGGTGAGGTGACATTTCTCACCCCAGGAGCCCTTGCCACTCCCGCAGTGCTGGCCCTCAGTGGTTTCTGCTGGGAAGTCTTTCCAAAGAGGAAAAACCTCTTGATCTGCTGAAGCTAATGGGAAAGATGGTGGAAGTATAAAGCAGACCTCTGCCTTGCAGGTTGCCCTTAAAAAAAAGTGGCTTCAAGTACAAGGGAAGGTTTAAAACTTTCAAATGACAGATTTAATGACAGGATAACGATGTCAACAAAGCAGTTAGGGCTGGGAGATGGCACAAATGTCAACATTTTCCCTGCACAAAAGCTGTACCCAAGCCTGGTACAATGGTTTTTACCATTTGTGAAAAAAAAAAATGCCAAAACCTCCTCATTTCAAGCATCTCTAAAATACTCAAGGAAAAGGAAATGTGAAGTATTTGCAGAAGAATCAGATCCCAAAGTCTGGTTCTTGGGCTATTGCCTCCAAACCAAAAGTCAGAGGCAAAAGAGAGCAGGGAGATAAATGTCATTTCACAAGACTCTGCAACCCTAAATGCAAAACCCCCAGAAAACCCAGCTGAAAAATTGCCTATTTTCTGTGTGTCTCTCACATCTGTGTGGTGCAGTGGATATCAGAGGAGCTGTGAGCCCTGAGGATTTCTTAGAAGTCTTTTAATCCCACAAAAATGATGTAAATCGTGTGAAATCTCAGGTGTGAGGACGACGATGGCGAGGCTCCGGTGATTGCTTGAGTTGCGAAAGGGTTTTTGTGTTTGGCCTTTGACTTCCCCCCCTCGTTCTCTGCATGGATACAGCTAAAGCCCCAAGTGCCAGGGATTTCAGGGAATGCAAAAGCATCCAGGAAAAGTCTCCTCTTATTTCTCCACTTGTCTCTAAAATGCTTTTTAAAAAGGCTTTGAGTTTGCTTGTGAGAAACAAAACCACACACACCCACAGATGTACCTGCCCTAAAAAGCTGCTCTTACTGTGAGAAGCTTTGCCCGAGTGTGGCAGGGCCATGCCAAGCCTGAGGGCTCTTTTCCACATAATTGTAACCAAACCCACCCATATTTGTTTCTCAAGATGGCAAAACCCCTCCCAAACAAACGAAAAACTAAATGAAACAAATAATACAGCTCCAGACATCTGATGTGGTTACTGATTGTGTCTTTTTGCTAAAAAAACACAAGCAAAAAGCTGGTGTTTTGGTTTGTTTGGGGTTTTTTTTTTGGTTAAACATTCAGTATTTATCAGAACTAAAGCTTAAAATATAACAGAAGTTTTAAAAAATTATCATACTTTCAATATTTCCAAGATTGAACTCTTCCAATTTCTCTTTAAATTCTTTCAAAACTTTGAAACTTTTTTTTTTTCATTATTGGAATGAAGAGAGTTTGGAGACCATTTAGACGGATTCCTAATTAATCTGCTGGAATAGTGTGGATTTTTTTTTTTTAAAATATTTATTCCTTTCCTCATTCTCAGCAGAAGGTGAAATGATTTTTTTTTTTCTGGTTGCATCACAGACAAGGGGCCCCCTCAGTAAATCCTTCCTCCACTAATGGTCCCATCTCCAGTGTGATTTATGTAGATTAAAGTTGGACTAGCCAAAAAACACTAATATAATACTGTGTTTTATGGAAACCTGTGAGGTTTCCCTCTGTCTGAGGATGGTTTTGCTCTCAGTGGGAACATTCCTGCCTTTATTTAGCTGGGATCAGGATGGCACAGAGCTTATCCTTAGATGTGCAGCAGTGGTAGCTTCCCTTCGAGGCTGCCGGTGGCACCTTTCTCTGCAGGAACGAACCTCCACAGACGCAGCTGATTCCCGGAGGAGCAGAGCATCACCCGCTTCCTGTGGGGATTTTCTCTGCCTCTGCTCCCACTGCAGAAGGTGCAAAAGCAGCCTCGGAGTGGTCCCTGCCTGAGGAGTTTCCCATCGAACTTATTTTTAAACTGATCCTTCTTCACTGAGTTCCCTTTCTCTTCCTATTCCCTCTTTTCCTTTTCCTTTTTGCCTCTTATTTTTGTCTTTTTGCCTCTTTTTTTGTCCACCTCTTTTTTTTTCCCCCCTTTTTTTTTGCCTATTAAAATCTCTTTTCTTTGTCTTTTCGTCCTTATATATATATTTTTAATTTCTTTTCGTCCTTTTTCTCTCCTTTTTCCCTCTCCCTTTCCCTTTTCCTTCACCGTGCTGTGGCCGTGTCTCTGTCCTGCCCTGCCTCGGCAGCCCCAGGTCCCCTCGGAGCCACCCGGGCTGGCTCGGCTGTGTCCTTGCGTGTCGCGGTCACCAGAGGGGGACAGAGCCCCACGCACGGCACCTGCGGAGGCAACGCTGCCTCCGCCACCCAAAAGCTCCTGCCAGGATGGATTTTGGGGTGGCCCCAAGCCCCTGGGTGCCCCAGTCCCAGCGCTGAGTGTGATGCTGGTGCCACACCACAGGGACCAGCCTGGGGTCCCCGTGCTATCACATGGCACCAAGTGTCCCTTTAGCCTGGAAAAGATGTGTGTGCTTAGAAATAAACACACCAGCAGTCCTTAAAACAGCTCTGAATTCCCTGGGGGTTAAGCAGGAGACTGAGCTGTGTCACAGACTCGGCTTTGGACCTGCTTGGCTTTTCCTGTCTGTCGTTGTAGCAGAAATGCTGTTTAAAAATGACTGTTCCTCTGTTTAAAGATACCTGTTCCCCCCGGTTTTGGTCTGATTCACTGAGAACTGGCACACCTCAAGTATTTAAGTTAGCAGTACCCATCCAGGAGAAGAATTTGCAACTGACAGCATTGGAAATGAGAAGAGAATCAAATTTGATGAGCATTTGGCTTTTTCGATAGCTGGTTATGCCTGATTGGAACCCGTGGGGAAAACAAACACAATTATTTGCGTGAGATTGGATTTCATTGCCAGCAGAAAATATAAAATCTGTCACCTGCACGCTTGCTGTTATCTGGTCGTGGGCTGGAGGATGCTCCAGCAGCAAGGCCAGGGGGTACCAGCGGTAGCAGCCAGCCATGAGCCAAGGTGTGTGCTCAGGTACCCATGTCCTCCTGTCCCACTGCCACGTGTGACCCCTGAAATGTGGGTCACCCATATGGCGAGGCTCAGCTCCCTCCTAAAATCACGGAGATGGCGAAGCAGGTCCCCAGAACTGAGGAGCAGGCTGTCCCCAGGGGGATGGCCTGCGGGCTGCAAGCCTGGCTTTGGCTGTGTGGCCGGCCAAGCCTGGCAGGGCAGAGTCTGTGAGACCTTAAGACGTATAAATAATCCTTGGCTTGAGTCCATTTCCTCAGCTCCACACAGCTTGTGGTGCTCCCTTCTCCAGATCCTCAGTGTCAGACCCTTGCCCAAATCCAGCTGTCCCTGGTAATTGAATTTTAATGCCTCAGGCTGGGAGTTTGTATTGGTATTTGTAGTGAAGCATTTCAGCGTGGTCACCCGTGGGCTCTGAAGCTCCCTGTCTGCCACCAAGGATGGTGGGGACAGTCTCGTCTCCGTGGGGACAGCCACTGTGCTTGGTGCCAGCTGAACCCACGCAGCAGTTGATCTAGAGAATTGAGGAGTTTTCTCTTGTGCAGATGGGAGAGACCGGACAGCTAATGAGAGTTTATTCTGGTGGATCTGAAAAATGCATTAAACATTCTTGAGAGAGCCACCAAGTGCTGTTTGGGCAGCTGGTGGCACCTTCGCAGCCTGCAGGGTGGCACCCGCCCATGTGGCCCTGCTGTCAGTGATGGGACGTGAGGCACTGAGCTCCCCACAGCCCATCCTGGGCAGTGACATCCCACAGACCTGGAGCAGGTCCCCATGGTCAGCCAGGGGAAGCCACGAGCTGCAGTGCCTCCTTTCTGCAGAGGGAAGAGGAGTTTAAGGTGGAGGCAGTGACTAGAAACCCAGCAGAGCTGATATCTGAGACTGTCTTCCTCCTCTTTAAATCCTTTCATTGTAATTACCGTGCAAACAGAAGGCCTGAGTAATTATTATGTGGTTTTGTGGGTGTAAATTTAACGTGTCGTTCCCATGCAGCCACACTGTGAGAGAAGACTTTTTCCTTTGAGTTTTTCTCTTTAACTCCCTGCTTTCAGTTTCTCCCTGGACTCAGCACAGCCAGTTAATTGTCACCAGAATGGGGAATGGCTCTGAGCCCCCATCAGCACCAGAGAGTGGCACTGCCATCCTGGTTTGCAGGGAGAAGCAGCAAATCTGCAGGTGCAGACTGTGACCCAGCCCAGAACACAGGGAAAGGGATGCAAAGTGCAGTTGGTGGGCGTCATGAGGCTTCTGAGTGCCACCTTGTCCCCAGGCTTTGGTGGAGAGTATGGCGTGGAGCTGTGTCAGGGAGGTTTAGGTTGGATCTCAGGGAAAGGTTCTTCCCCCAGAGGGTGCTGGGCACTGCCCAGGCTCCCCAGGGAATGGGCACGGCCCCGAGGCTGCCAGAGCTCCAGGAGCGTTTGGACAGCGCTGCCAGGGATGCCCAGGGAGGTGTTGTTGGGGTGTCCGTGCAGGGCCAGGGGTTGGACTGGGTGATCCTGTGGGTCCCTCCCAGCTCAGGATATTCTCTGACTCTGTGATTCTATGGTGGTTCATGAGTTCCAAGAGGACACTCAAGCTAACAAATCCCATATTTAAGTGCTGGGATTTATTTAAGGATCTTGGGGAACAGCAGCACTGTGTTTCACTTCTCCAGAGCTCTGGAGGCCGGAGCTTGTTGAGCTGAAGCACCAGTCTCTCTTTCTCAAGTTAGCACAGAGCAATGGTGCAGATGTGCCTTAGGGACAGTCTTTTGCATTTTTATTTCTGACTTTAACATATTGCTCAAAGAGTTGTGTATCTCAGCTCACATTAACTTATTTATTCTAAGAAAATTTTCCATGGAATGATAACCATTTCCCCTTTTTTCTGGTCATGATAATCTTAATTTTGCTACCGCCTGTGTTCGGCTCTAAGCACAGGAACAAATCACCATGAATGCAGCTCGTTGAAACATTCCCACAGCCCAGGATGAAAGAGGTGGCTCCAAACAGCTTGGAATGCTGGTGTGCTTGTGTGCCTGGGTGTAATACAGTCGGGCAGACCTGCACTGCTGTCTGAGCTGCAGAACAGATGACTCAGAAAAGACTCTCAAGTAAGTTATAAATTGTTTCCTGTCACCCGTGCTGCCGTCTCGCTCTGCTGTTCTGCTCCTTCTATTACATTTGTTTCCTTCCTCCTTCCCATCCCCTATACAAAAACAAAGCTGAGAGTGCTTGTGCTGAAGGCACTCGTGCTGATGCCCTGCTCGGCGTATTTTTAGTAGAATCCCCTGGGTTTGGGCTGCCTAGCTCTCACAAATAACCGAGTCAACAAAGCCCATTGCTGAGCAGCCGGTTTTCTGCTGCTTGGATAAAGATGCTGTTGGAAGCAGTTTCATTTTTCAGTTTATCTTTTATTTCCCACGTGTACCCTGCGTGGCCTGACACGTCCTGCTGAGAGTCAAACCTGTCTGTGCTTTCAGACCCCCCTGCCCTGCAAGAGCTGATGTTTTGTTCCAAGGCCCACAGCACCCAAAATCTGCTGGCCTTGTCCTTTTTGTTCACAGCCCCTCTGTGTGGAAAGCTGGAGGTCTGTATTTGTGCCTAAAGAGATCCAGGTGTCCTCTGGAGCAGTCCAGTGGCCTTGGCTTGCTCTTGGCATGTGTGTAAACACAATGGACTCACTGTGGAAATAATGAGTAGGTTTGGGAGCAACAAAAGTAGAAGTGGTTATATTTTCCTTTCTCCTGCTTTCCTTCTTGAAGGCCACTGGATCTGTGCTGTCTCTGGGCTATTAAAGAAGATGAGTGGAAAACTGAGATATGGAAGAGAAGGCCCCAGGCCTCCATGTTTCCAGCAGGAAAAGCATTTTACTGTGCTGGAGTTTTCTGTGGTATCCCTGCAGGTCTTGGGGATGCTCTGTGTACTTTGACACCACAAGATTCGTTCAGCTGGTGGTGCTCTGGCCACAGGGGAGGGATGTTTGTAAGATGTGGTGATTTCTTGCCCCAACCTTGCCTTGTAGCAACAAGGCCCAGGTAATTTTTGCCTGTGTGTAGGTGTTTTTAGTCAGTCCAGGCTACTTTTCTAAGTATAAAAATTTTGCTCAAAGCTCAGAGAAGTACAGGGATACTTTCATACAGAAAACACAGGTCTGGAGGGGATCATCCTGACGATCTGCCCTGCTGTCCACTTGTGGTCACCCCCCTGGTGTGAGTGGAAAGGGAACATGTCAATTAATTTTGTTTACTTGAACAGAATTCATGTTTTCCTGCATTTCTAAGAAGATACTTCATCTGGCTTTGAGCATTTTTTATGTGAACTTTAAAAATATCTTTCTGGCATTTTTTTTTTTTTCCAAAATCAAGAGAACATATGAAAGTGAATCTTTCTTCTGATCAGCTTCCACTTAATAAATGTGTATTTTTCAAAGGGCTGATTATATCAAAGTTTTCTAATGAACCCCATGGACTGGACATGGTCAAGAAAAATGTCTGGCTTAAGGTACTGCTGGTTTTGGTTTCTCTCATCTGTGGAATAAGTGGAAAAGCAATTTTATAGGTGGTAAGATGGGATGGTGAAGAGAACACGTGGGAAAAAACGTCCCTTATACCTGAATATTTTTGAGAAAAATCTAAAGAATGCCCTTGGTCTTGTACAGCAGGGTTACATCCTGCTGGTATGACCTGGATATTGATCTGCCCTGATAAGTCTGAAAAATTACTTGTAATGTCGAGATACTGCCATTATTTCTGCAGCTTTGGAACTTCATTCTGGCTTGTTCTGGGTTTGAACTTCCCCAAGGTTGTTGGGAGTCTGGGCTGGGCTAATTCTTGGGGAAGGAAGCAGAAGAGCTCTCTTATTTCTGTGTTTTCAAATGTAAGTTCAGAGCTCACTTGTACAGTGCCTTGGAAAGGAACTGATAACAAAAGAGATTTGGAGTTTGGATTAGATAAGAATCAAATTGAATATTTGTCCTGACCCAACAATGCACTTTATCTGTTCAGGAGATCCAAAGAGTTGCACTTGTTTTAAAATAGTTTTTCTATTTTCTTCATCCCCTAAACTTCTCTGTGCTGATGTTGGGCTCAAGCACTAAATCTAACAACAGTCACAAACCCCGTGGGATGACAGCAAATTTGTCTCTAAAATGCGGTGATAGTGAACTTTCCCATCCCTCCTTTATCATGGCAAAGTACCACAGGAGTCACCAACACCACGTGGCACTCAAAGCCTCTGGGGATACTTTTATAACTTGTCAAGAAAGGGTTGGTTCTGCAGAGCTGCTGATTTCAGAGGTGGCCCTGAGCTGAAATCTCTGTGTTGTGCCAGCTCCCGAACTTGCTGCAGCTCAGCTCGAAGCATTTCCCGGATCGGGCAGGACGCTGAAGCCAGTGTCATTAACCACGTGCAGGGCACCCCTGAGCAGGAATGACACGCTGCAGTCCCCAGGGGACACCCCTGAGCCTCCTGGCTTTGGTGAGTTGCAGTTTATTCCTCTTGGACTGCAGCCCAGTGCCTTCCTCCTTGGAGACAATTCCCGTAATTCCTGTGTAATCCCATTAGCTCCAACCAGACCTACCTACAGCGCACAGAATACATTTTCCTAACCTCCCCAGATCCTACTGAAAGTGATGCCCAGGTCCCTCCCAGTGGGAACTCGTGCTCAGCAGAGATGCAGTGACAGAAACCAGCCTTTTAAAAATGATTCATACAGCACTAACAGCAGGACTAGTGAAACTTAAGAAGTGTTAAGTGACAAGAGGTCTCTGGTTTTGCTTTTATTGTCTGAATCCTGTAAACTGGGGTCCAGGAGCCTGGAGATATACCAGGAGGTTGGTGTAGACACTGAAATAGCTGGTTCTTCACTGCCTCTTGGTATTTATTTAGAAAGCACTAGAAAAAATATTGCTTTTTCTGACAAACCTGCCAATAAATTTGCTCAGTAGGCATAAATAATGAGCAGCATGGGGACATGGCTGGCAGATGATAGTCTTGACATGTTTGTAAGCAACTCAAAATCCATTACCATGGGATCAAAATTGCATAAGAGTCTAAGAAAACACTGAATCAGGGCCTAAAATCTAATATATCAATTTTGATAAGCTACCTAGTAATCAGCTACAAGAAAACTTATCTTGCTCAGGTTGTATTTCTAGCTGGCATAGAGACTGAAAATTAAAGAATTAGCATATTTGTGGCAAATAAAATATTATGCTTCCAAGCCAGTGACTGTCCTTATTTAATGCCCTGCTTTGTATTTAGAGTAGCTGCAGAGGCGCATCCTATATGTGCTCACTACAGCAGCTGAATGATGTGTTTAGAATAATTCATCAGATAAATTCATGTCCATGAATAATCTGCATTCAGATCATGACCTTTACCAAGCTGTGCTTTTTCCAGGGCTCGGAACTTTCAGCTAATGCTGGCAAGAAACAAGAAGAACACAGAGGAAGTTTTCTCCCATCTCCTCCATTCCAGTAGGGTTCCTCATTTGGGGGCAGGGCAGGAAAGCCTCAGCCCAGGGGGTTTTCTGAGTGTGTTGCTGGAGCTGGGCGAACAGAGGTGCTTTAGTGGGCACGGCTGAGCTGTGAGAGCCGTGTGCGGCCAGCACTGAGTGCCTTGGCTTTGCCAGCGTGAGCTCTCCTGAGTCCCCCTTGCTGTCCCTAACCATGGACTAAGAGCAGAAGTGCATTTCCCAGAGCTGAGCTGATGTGTGGTATCTTCCCAAGCCACAGTCCCTGACTCCTCTAGAGCTCTGGGAGAGGTCAGACGGGTGGGAGCAGCTCCCACCACCACTGGTGGCTCTCACCCCTGAGCCTGGGCTGCAGTGAATCCATGTGGGCACTGGGCAGTGCTGGAGGCATCTCACCATTGCTGGATTCCGGGAAATGAGGCAGGGCAGTCTGTCCAGCTGATGCAAGTCCACGTGTGTTTATCCACTGGAACAGCTGGCTGCTTATCCCAGCGCTCACCTGGTGGGAAAACCACGAAGGAAGCAGCTCTCACTGTATGAGTGAGCTCTGCACTCTGACCGCAGTGAGTTAGAGAGCACAAAATTAGAAGAGCGTCAGGACCATGGACAGGTGCTCAGAGAAGCTCAGGTTACAGCCACAAGCGCTCGTAAGCCTTGGTAGGTTTTGCTCACCGTGCCAAAAACTAATAGGAAATAAAATAGCCAGAAAGCAACAGGGCTGTAAAGTGTCAGGAGCGAAAACTGAGCCAGAGATTTCCATTTAGCAAATAGTATACCTTGATACTGGATGACTCTGGTGTTAGTGATTTTAGAAGTGAACTTTAGCATTTTTAGTATGAAACATTTACGTTCTCCCTCATTTGCTTTCAGCAGTTTCACAGAGCTTTGTGCTGTGCTCACAGGAATATCTTGTGAATTCTGCAATGTTCTTTATTTGCTTCTTGTGTTTAAGATGGTTAAAAATATTTTGTATAACCTCTTGCTGTGTGAGTAAGGTTCCCCTGGGCAGGTTCCTCAGATCCTCTGGATCATCTGGGTGAAGGAAAACCTCCCAGGCTACCAGTCATGTTATGTGGCTGGGGCCACTGTGTTTAGCTTGGGAGCCTCTGGTGGTTTGATTCACCAGGTCACCCAAGGAGCTGGTGCTCCTGCAAAATGAGCAGGAAAACTTGAGCTTGGATTTGCTAGGCTGTAGTCCTGACTTTGCTGTTCCCCCTCTGGATGAAAGCAATGACTCAGTTTCCTTGTCTGTAAAATGGAGGACTAGGATTGTTTTCCCACTGTAAGGGTTTGAAGAGTGGATGAGAAGCTCAAAGCAGAAGATGTTTTTCTGTAGGACAAGTGTGCGAAGGAAGCTTGAAAGGGATCTGCATTCAGCACTGTGAGGTTTATTTGCTGTTTCAGCTTGTTTGTTCTTTCACCAGGCTGTTGAACAATAGCTAATGAAAGGGGATGACCTTCTATTTTTTTCCAGGATATTACTGCTCCTGTGTCTTTGAAGCAATTAACGCAGCAGCTTTGTGTGTGGAATGCAGCAGCGTTGGGTCCTCCCTGTTAGGACTTTGATGACTGCTGCAAAAGCAGAAATGTGGCTGAATGGGGCTTTCATTATTTCATTATTCTCTAAATTTATTTTAGGCTGCTAAAGAATTAACGTGAATAATTTTCCCATTTCACCATCTGCTTTAGACTCCATCTCGAAGGGTTCCCAATGAGCATTGCACGCAAAACCCTTTAAAAATGATCCTCTCCATATTTCCCGCACTCAGCAGTCCGCTAATGTGGCCAATAGATCTAGGTGATGGGCCTTCATGATTTAGGGAGCATCATTAGGGTTATGATGAGCTGTGCAACTGTCTTGTTTACTCACACTTAGCAATTTCCTCGCAGTGCCTTTTGTCTCAGAAAGACTTTTTGCATTTCAGCTTTTGCAGAGAGAGCAGTGCCAGAGACGTTCAGTGGGTGAGACATCCACCTGGTGCTCAGGAGCACAAGCTGCTCCTCTGTTTCCATCCTATTTCCCTCGTGGCTCGGGCTGGACACGCTGAGGAGCTCTGGTGAACTCTCCATAACTGACCCGGGGGGAAGTGCACGTCTCCTGCTGACGTTCAGAGGGTTACTCACAAAGAGTTTACACGTCTTCACTGTCAAGTCTCTGTCTCTGTGCATTTCCACTCCAATCTCTTGGGTCCAAGTGTTTTCTTTTTTTTTTAATTCAGTCTTTGCCTACCAGGGTCGAGCTCTGCTGAAGCCTCTATTAAACATCCTTACCATGATGCCTCTCAGGGCAGCCAAAGACTGCCCTCCTTCCTTGCGAGAAGGAGGAGGATCAGGAAGCTAAAGTATTTAACCTGCCTGTCAAACAAAATTATTCATGGCAGGTGAGTGGCTGAGCGGCATTTTGCAAGGTTGCCGTGAATAATACATAACATGGTCAGTCTTGGCACGGGAGTGTTGCTCTAACTTTAGAATAATTCCCGCGCCTGGAAGAAAAACGATGCACATCTTCATATTTCTCATTTCCTGTGATAGGTGTGCAGGGATGCTGTGACGGTCGGGCGTGAGCAGCTGCAGCTCTGCCCTTCGGGGCCGTGGCTGGGGTCTGAGCGTGGCTGCAGGGCAGGGCAGAGGAGCAGGGCTGTGTCCTGAGCGGAGCTGACGGGCTCTGAGTCAGCCTGCGCCTGTGCCCCCGGGATGAGCACACAGAGATTCATCAGCGAGGGCAAAGCGGGGTTGGAACGAGGTTACGCGGCTCTGGGATGGCACCGAACTCATCTCCTGCCAGCGTGGGAGCTGGGGGGAGATAAATGTGCAGCCACGCTCGGCTCTCCCCTCGGTTTTGTTTGCAGAGCAGGAGACAGATGGACGGCCACACACACAAACATGCTCAGACTTCTCTCCAAAGTATGATGTCATTCTGGTATTTAAAATATTATAATGGCACTGTTACTTCCTTCAAGCAAAAAATTTAGTTGAGCAGATCCTCTATTCTTATGGAAAGCCTGTGAGTCTATTACTTTGTTGGGAATTGGAATTTTTTTTTTTTTAAATCCTTGAAAGGAGCTGCTTTCTCACAAATAATTTTGGCTGAAATACAGTTTTACCATGTTTTGCAATAGAATACATAAAAGACTCTGACTATTTTAAATTTTGATTATATACAGAAAGTCTTAGCTTTATATTTTAAACTACCAGCATCGTATAAATTAAAACAAACAAGAAATACTCCAACTTTTTTATTTCTATAAACTTTTATTTTCACTTGCTCTTTCTTCAGTTAACCTGCATTAGCTTTTTGCTCACCCTGGCAAATCACATGGTAATAAAAGGGAATAAAAGGGTGCTTAAATCCCACCAAATCCATCACTTCATAAACACCCACGCACCTCTCATTGTTTGAAAAGTGCATTTTGATCACTGTTTTGTGGATGCCGACATAAACGAGTCACAAAAATCTTGGTGCAAGTCAAAGAGAGCCTGTCCATTGACTTATTGACTTTGGCTCAAGCATTTGATGTACGGAAACAAAAGAGACTGAGAGACCTGGCTGACCTGAAGGATCCCATTTCCAGGAGCAGTCCATGAGAGGTATCAGGAGAGGATGGATGTGATGGACAGAGGGGTAAATAGAGTGGGCGTTGCAGCTTTAACATACGGCTGCAAGGGCACTGGAGTGAGGCCTTCAATTTCACATCAGGATTCTTCTCGTATTTGTTAGATAGAACAATATTAACCTTTTGAATTTATTTAGAAACTCATTAGTGCTTTTTTCTATAGTCCATTCTTTTCCTGATTAGCTCTCCTCATTACAATTCAAATTTCTTTCTGCTACATTTACCACATTGTCCTGCTTTCTCTCATCTCTATTGTTGCTCGGCTTAATTTATTAAAGCAATGAAAAAGGAAGGGGGGATCAGTTGACACAGCAACCTTCCAAGCCTTTGGTGTTTGAGGAGGAAGAGAGAAGAAGGGAAACACCCCTGAGTTTGCCTTTTCCTCCAGGAAAAAGGGGAGGGAGGATGTGGCAGCCTTTTCTATAAAAGTGTGGGATGCAGGCATGGTTCAGAGTGGAGCAGCAGATGAAAACCTTCTTTGGGCCTTAGTCCATGCCCAAAGGTGCCAGCAGGGCACTGAGGTGGCTGCAGTCACATACCTGCAGGGACCCTAGAGCCTTGCAGGGCTTGACCTTCCTGCTTTCTCCCTTCAGCCATTGCTCAGCCCCAGAGTTTTTAAACGAAATTCACTCTGAGGGTTCAGCGTCCTCATCCTGTCCTGGAAGCACATGCAGCTAATGCTCCTCTGGCATCCTGTACCTAATGCTGTTTTAAAAACTCTGTGTAAGCCTTTAGTAGCATTTATTTGGTGTACTTTTCCTTGGGATCAAGATGGAAGTTGGGAGCTGCTGTAATTCCTCTTGACTTCCCTCAGCTGCAGTGGAATGGGAATGGATGCTCTGATAAGGTTTTTTAGTGAGAGACTTGAGCCTGTCCCTGGGGGAACTGGAATGGGGAGATGCTTAGATTCATTTGTGTATTTGCTGCCCTGATTTGCAAACTGTTTTTCATCAGGAACATCATTTCTGCCCTGTTTTTTCTTTTTTCCCTTTAGTACAGCGCTCGTTTCTCAGCAGCAATGCTGCCACATCCCATGTGCCTGTGATTAAAGCTGCATTCACTCCTGACAAGAGATGATTAAATACAGCCAGATGATTTCAACCATCGCAGCCGTCGTGGTTCTCTGATTATTGGTGTGTTTGAACATCTCACAAATGTGAATGAATGTGTTTGCGCAGCAGCTATCGTGAAGCAGGGAAGTGCCAGAGTGTTTCATTTGAGGAACAGAGGGATTAACTCAGCAAAGGTTATAGAAAGAGGTTTTGGCAGGGCCACAAAGAGAATCTAAATTTCTGAGTTTCTACTCCAATGCCTTAATCATAAAATCATCTTTTCTCTGAATTCTTTTCCGTCTGTGGTAATTATAGTTTTGGCTGGGTTTATGTCCTTTATAAAAACCTGTCTTTCACACATCTTGTGAAACTGAAGGGAAAAAAAAAAGAAGATAAAACAATCATAATTTTCCAAGTGTGTAATTCTGGATTCCAGCAGAGGCCTAAAACAAGTAAGGTAATTATTCCACTCAGTTCAGCACCATTTGGAGAATTGGGCTATTTCGTGAATTGTAGTTTTAGAATAAGACACATGGACTGGAAAAAGTTCAATGAGCAACATGTAAAGTAAAACAAATGCTGCAAAAATCAGCTGAAAGAAAAGGAGCTGGCTGTAAGTGAGGGTGGTTAGAGTAAGATGGGAAAGGTCAATGATGTTGAGGGAAGGTTTGAAAAAAAGCAAATAAAAAGAAAGATTTTATTATTTCCTTTAGTTTATGAGGAAAATGCCAGAGCATATTTTCAGGGCAAAATTAATTCTTGGTGCAAATTAAAGATAAAAAGACTTTCCCCAAGGATGAATTTGGCCCGTGGGCAATTACAGGAGGTCAGTCAGGGGAAGCTGCCAGGGAGAGGTGGAGCCAGCTAGTTAAAGGCTAGGCTAGACCATACAAGCACATTCGTTAGTGATGGTTAATTAACTTGTTCCTGGCAATCAGCCACCAGGGCAGGAGGTGGACTTGATTTGCAAGTCCTGATTGCCAAGAAAGTCACCCATAATTGCCTGTGATCTTGCAGCTTTCTAGTTTTCACCTTGGTCTCCTATTCCCCTATAAATGGTGCTTGTGATTTTTTGTATTTTTTTCATTTATTTTGTTTTTTAATTTTCTCTCCACAGGTTCTTTGCTTCATAGAACACCATTTTCACACGTATTGCTACTGATCTGATTGAGCCTTTGTCGTGGTGTGACTTTGGGTGCACATCTCGACGTTGCTGGATCCATGGTGAAGTTGTTGAGTTTGGGGCATTTTGGGGAGGATGTTTGAGTTTGATGGGGGAGGGCCCACTGTCTAAGGAGAGAGTGGTATCAGACCTGTGAGACAGGAGCAGTTGCACCTGCAGAAGGAGACTGAGGGGAGTGGGTTTTTGCTGAAGTGGAGAGGAATAAAAGTGGGAGAATGATATTAATATGTAATTTTTGGCAGTTGATGCAGCGCGTAATAACTTCAATTTCAAACCTTCTCATTTCCCTCGCTTTGTGCCTTATTAAGACTCCAACCTATATTTAATGGTGGGAATATCACTTTTTGCTTCCTTAATTCTCTGTCTGCAATTGATCTACATAACCTGCTAAATCTCCACTCGGCTCCCTGAGGCACGTGAGGCCTCTCACTGCACCCTGAGAGACACAAAATTATAACTCGAGCCTTCTCTCACACTGTGTATGTGTGTTATTGTGGTTCCCTGCTTCCTTGTGCTACAAGCACAAGAACAGAAGAGTATAAAATCTTATTTTCAAATATTTATGTCATGTTCTCAGGGGTGTTCCCAGCATTTCAGGCAGGTTTCTGCTCAAACTTCTCAGTTTCTTTTGCTTTACATGGGATGTTCTGCATCCAGACAAAGAAAGCAAGAAGTATTTTATTATTTAAAAAGGCACGCATCCAACTGACTGTTTTATGAAACAAGTTTTCATAAATATTAGACTTGGGAAAAGGCCTCCTTTGGCAAACCTAGTCTGGATATTTCTACCCTTGATACATTGTTTAGCACTGACTTCTTTCATTTTTCTGCCTGTAATTGTGCCGTAGGCCTTTTCCAGAATATTTCTTCATGATGTGACTCATCCAGCTTCCAAAGACAAAGTGCAGCTTATTCAAACTATTCTAAGTCTATTTATCCAGGCAAATATTTGGACATGTGAAACAGCAGTGAAGTGCTACGATGTCTATCAGGGCAGGAGAGCACACGAAATCTCTGCTACTGTCAGTCCCTCCCCGGTGTGTTTTATCTGGAGTTACTAATTGGTTAATAACTATAACTAAAGTTAATAATAATAAACAGAGCAGTGCAGAAGTTTGATTCACACCCATACCCGTGCACAGGCAGTGAGTGAAAGCTTTGCACGGCTTTGAGGTCCGTTTTCTCAGCACTGAGTCTGGTTTGCACAGGCTCGCGGCTTCATCGGAGCTGCTTCCCCACCGAGGGGCTCTGAGCTCGGCAGCTGTGTGAAGATCCCTCTCCTCTGTGTCACTGGTTCGGTCTCTAAAAGCCAAGAGTTGTCACGAGCCGATGGCTGTGTAATGGATTCCTCAAAAGCAGCTGGTATCACTGTTGATTTTATCAGGTTCTTACATTTTATCCGGAATAGTTCGGGGTCTGGATCTTACCCTCAGGATTTCTCATGCAGCTGCTGATGGGTTTTGCTCCTTAGCGTGACTGAAAAGCCCTGAGAGCAGGTGCAGGGCTCTCCTTGCAGCAGGACAGGCATTTTGCCAGCTGCCCAGACGTGGTGGGGATTTCTGCACTGGTCAAAAGGTCCGATTAAAATTTTGTGCGAGTTCAGTTCGATGGTGCTTGACAATTTCACACTCTCATGATGGAAAAGATTTCAAGAGAGGCTCCTCCTGTCCCCAGGTGAAACTGGCCTTTTTTTTTCCCCTGAATGCTTCTTCTCTGAACTGTTGACACACTCTGCTAGAGCCCAGCTGGAGTGATGGGAGGTCTAAGTTGCCATATATGTGGTTAGGAATTTGACAACATTTCTTTGCTGCCAAGGCTACAGATATGACAGACCAGTGTTTATTTTCCTTTTTTAAACTTTTGGCTGCCTGAATTAATGCATTTTGTATTGATTCTCTAATGAAGACAGAGGCCTGAATTCATACGTTGCTTTTTATTTGCATTTTTACTACAGTTAGTCTCATTTCATCATTGCTGAAGGCCATTAGTGAGGAGCTGGGTGACTTGTCCGTGCTTCTGCTTTTTGTAGTTTCCCAAAGTTCTATACATAATAAATCAGGCACCCGTTTTTGCTTCTCCAGTTAACTAATCCAAAAAGTAACAGGAGAAATAGAATTGATTGAATATGTCAAGCTTCAAGCCTTAAGAAAAAAAATGCAACAAAATAATGAAACACTTTTGTGATGATGCCTTTCAAAATCATTGTCCTCGCTCTTACACAGATCTAGCCATGAAATTAGGATGGATAAAGGATTTTGCCACTATGTCCCCCTCCAGTCAATGCTGACCTGTGTTCGAAATGAACTTTTGATGTCTGCAGCAGACAGGGCTTCAGCTTTCTGCATCCCACCGACAGACAGCAACTCCCTCTGCTTCCCCCGAGGCAGTTCGTGTCCAGCAGCAGAACCAGCAGACACATTCCCTGCCGTGAGTGGCTTGAGCTGCTGGATGCAGCTTTTCCATGGCAAAAGCCTGTGATTTTTTCCTTGATGGAGACCTCTCAGTCTTGTTGCTTTACCATCCTTCTCTGAAGAAGGAAGACTGAAGCAAAAGAAGGTTGAAGGAGGTTTCTCGGCAACATCTCTGAAGCTGCTGCCTGGCACTGAGCCATGGTAGTCACTCAAATCCACATTAAGCTGCATTTCAACAAGGAAGTGTTTGAGCCCAGTCTGACCTATTTTTTGAAACAAGGATTTGAAAGTCCTCTCTTGCATAATGGGCTGTGCTGGCACAGCTTCATGGAAGCGAAGTTGGATCCTGGGTTCCCTCTGTACCAGCAAAGTACTCCTGGCTCAAATTACTTCTGCTAAACGAAACCCCATTTTCTTTAAAATATGCTTGTCATTGATATGGTTAAAATACTTCCCTTCCTTGTGATATTTTACCCTGTGAACTATCTTTTTTTTTTTTTTTTTCTGTACAGGAAGCCATGGGCCATTTATTGTGCAGTTCATGCTCTCAGGTACTTCTGTTCCTTGCTGACAGGAGTTCCTTGTGCAGTTCAGCCTCGGCGGGCTTTTGCAGTGCTGCTTTGCAAAGTTACACTACAGAGACATTCAGCTCACACCCTCGAGCGTGCAGAGCTCCTTGGAATCAACCCTTGCAGAAGGGAAGAGCCTGGAAAGAGTGAGCTTCACACCAGCTTCTGTATTCTTTTCTTTTTCGGGAGCCCTTCGGTGGGTGCTGCCTGTCACATCAGCTTCTCCAAGGGGAAATTCTCCTCTAGGATTAGGTGCTGGAGGCAGGTCCTTTAGTGCTCCTGCACACTGGACAGGACAAGAGATTTCGTATTTCTATAAAAAGGAAAAGCAAGTTTTTATGGGCAAAATGCAGAATTCCTGTGCAGCATCCCTCCTCCTAAAGACAAGGCACTAAAATGCTGGAATTTCCTCCAAATGGAGAAAGAGTATTGGCAGTTCCAGCTCTGTGTAATTGTTTCCCAACTTCCAAGTACACCTACAAAATATTGCCTGCAGCACAACACTGGAGATGATTAAAAGGATTTTTTTTTTAAAGATGAAAGATTTTATACCTCTCTGGTAAATGTAAAAATATTAATTGAATGAAATATTAATTGTCAGCAGAAGAACAAATGTGGCTTAAAATGCATGTAAAGATGTTGGAATTTACAAATGACCTGATAATGTAGGAACTATAAAACACAAAAAATACTTAATTAAAACATACACATTTGAGAAGGAAAAGAATTGCGATTTGAAGCATTCTTCATTTTCACAGATATTTCCTCAACTTCATTGAGCCTTGGTGCTTTTTTTTTGTTATTGTAAATAGCTCACGTCCTGCATTTTCCATTTATTAAGCAATGCCATTTGAGCTGTTTGTTTGCTACTTTCAGAACCTTCTTTGCAGGCTCAAGTGAAGAGCAGCTTCTCCTGAAGGCGTCTGTAGAATTTGGGAGCTGTTCCACGCCTCTGAACGTGATGAATGTTGCGGTAAGGACTCGATGGATCAACCTCAAAGTAGGCAACAACTACTTGGGGAAAAAGTGAAGATGTGACAATGAAAACTGAGCAATTACTTCAGCATTTAACACCTAAAGAGGTTAGGACAAGGGGCACAGCAGCTTTTTCCTCTGGGTTAATCCCTGCAGCGCTCTGTGGCAGGTCCTTGGTGTACTCAGTGCCCCGACATCTGCCCTGGCACCGCTGGCGCTGCAGATGTAAATCAGGAGGAGAGCTGCCCTCTGATCTCGGATGAGGAAAGTGTTTATTTTTACTGGTAAGAGCAAGCTCTCTCTTCAGCTGTCACAGCCTGGGGCAGGAAAGCAGAAGGCTCTGTTTCCTTGGGAGCTGCTCTGCCTCTCTGCTGGGAATTAGCCAGGCGTTAGTCATGGCTTTGCCGGGCCCCTGTGTGCCCTTTCCAAATAAACGGCTTTGGAAGAGGAGGGCAGGGCTGTGAGTCTTGGAAGGGATGAGACACCTTCCAGCCAAGCTCTGCTTGGGATGAGTGATTTACAGAGCTGAAGGAAGCTCTGGGGAACCCATCTCCCATGGCTAAGCAGGAGATCAGTTGATCTCATTCCCCCTGGGATTGCTGGGGGATGGTGGGGATGAGGCTTGGTCCCTGGGCACTGAGGCAGCCTGTGGAGGCCGTGCCAGAGGGGAGTGCAGGCACATTCTTGTGCAGAGCAGAGGGAAATTGTGCTCTCCATCCCATCTCATCCGTCTGTTAGGAAGCATTCATCAAAACCCATCATGTTTGTGAGGCAGAGTTGCGATGCTCCACTCCTCATTCTGAGACAAATGCCAGAAATCCTGCCCAAGCAGGAGAGGAAAAGGCCCTATTCCTTATCCTAGAGCCAGTGGAGAAGGTCAAGAGGCCAGAGCCACCTCCACATCAGAGCAGAGCCGCTGGCAGGATGGGGCACCTTACCTGATCTCTTCCCACCATGATGGACAGTGGGAACAAAACCCTTCATGACCCATCCTTCTGTGCCAGCCTGGATGTTTTACTCATGAAAGAACTCACAGGAATGCATGGAAACCAGCGGGAATGCTCTGCTGCTCCCTTAGGACAGGATTCCACCCTGAGGTTCTTCAGTCACTCTTCTGTTTGTCACTGTCTTTTTCACCTGCTTTCACCGGCTGTCTTCTCCACGCACAGTTTTCACTTGGAATAGGAGATATTTGCTGCTGTGAGGCCCAGAGCAGCTGGGGGAGCTCTACCCATTGCAGAGATGAAAAGCGCTGATGTACTCAAATAATGGAAATTCTCAAAGTATTTTTCCCCCTGCCCTTTCTACACCAGATTCCCAGCGAATGCCCTGGGTTCCTGGGTTAGTCGTGAGGAGTGGGCAGAGGTTCAGCTTTTGTGCTTTTGAAATCTGCGTTGGAACAGACCCTACAAAAGCAATGCTCCATTTCTTTCTCAGGGTAACAGGATTCAGTGCCAAGCTCAGACCCAGGGCTGGGCTGACCTCTGCTTAACGAGTGGGGATGAGGCTTCCACTGCCAGTCCACCTCCCATTTGGCCCTACACCTTTGGAAAAGGAGAGGAAGCATCTTGAAAGGAAACAATACAATAACATCTTCCCAGTGATCTGCCATTAACCTCTGTGTAGCTTAAAGCAATATTGCACAAGAACAAAAATCAGCAGATACTTTTCCGAAGGCAGTCAAAACTGTTCTTTATCCACTCAGATCTTTGCTGCCTGGGGCTATCTGAGTCATTCTTCTCGCTAGAGTCTGAGGACGATTTCCTTTCTCTTACTGTGAAAAGTTTACACTTAGAAGACTCACGCATGAAGGACCAAAAGACGTTTGGTTTGGCTGCAGAGTAAAAGAGTTTAGTGTCTTCATTGCTTCATTACTTAATGCTGGTTGCTACAGATCAGCTTCCTCACAGCTGCTGCTGCTGCTAAAATCTGTGCTGGGTCTCTGTGCACTGACACATGCTGCAAAATGTGCAGTTTGCACCAGTTGTTTCCTGTGCTGGAACAGCCTTCACGTAAAAAACAAAAATCGTTTCTCCAGTTCATGTTACTAAATTTGTACCACGTGGGTGTTCGTCTGTATTTTCCTATTTTAGTGACTTCGAAAACATCTCACAGGGCAAGAGGAAGCATCAGGGATGCAAGAAGGAGAGATGAGGGATGCAGGGAGGAGGGATGAGGTGCTCGGGGAGTACACTTAGAGGCACAACAAAACAAACCTGGAAGAGCAGAGGGATGGAGCAATGGGTCCCTTTTCCTGAGCCAGCTGAGGTGCATCCCTCTGCCAGCCTGGTGCACTGGCTCTGCATGTCACAGACCCCTCTCCTGCTCTCAAATAGGCTTGGTTGCTTCAAATGTTTTGCTAGTGGCGGTTAAGTGTTACATTAAGACAAGGTTGGTAGAGAGAGATAAAACCCTTACTAGATAAAGAAAGATGGTCAAGGAAATACAATTGCATTTAAAACGTTCTGTAGATTTACTATCCATAGCATCTAGCTTGCTTTCCTTGAGAATGTTTTTCCTTAACTCTTTTTTTTTCTTAAATTTCAAACTTAAAAATGGTTAGAAATTTAGATTTTATTGATGGGAGAATTGTACATAAGCCTTTGCTTTCACCTGTGTTTTCAATGGAAATAAATGTGCTGCAACTTCCCTTCTTTACTGGTGGTGCTAACATTTTTTGGATTGGTTACTCAGTGCAAACTGGAAAATAATAATTCCATTAAAAGTGGGAGTGTCCCTGAACATGTCCTTTTGTAGAATAGACCCCTTTTCTTGGGGGAGTGAAACTTCTCACTGGAAAACTTTTAATCTGTCTTGATTTGATTTTTGCCTTTTCTGCATTTTGGTTCTGGTTCCCCATCAAATCATTTGCCTTTGCCTGTGCCCCCTTCTTCCCCATCTGCCACACTCTAATGGAAATAAATCTCCAAGCTCCATTCTATTCCTTACCATCCCATAGTTTTCTGCTGTCCCTGAATCACTGGGATGATACAGCTCCGTTTATAAGACGCTAAAAGTATCATTTATATTTTTTCCTACAATCCCTTTTGACTGGTGCCTGATACAGAAACACTAAGAAAATAAACCTCAAGGATCAAAAAGAAAATCCCTGTGGCTCTGTCTGCAGTGAGGATAAGATCCTTTCCCAGTAAAGGTGGATGGTCTGGCTTCTTCCCCCTCTCCTGCCATTTTCCCGTCTCCCTCCCAAGCCAGTCTTGGGAGTGCACCATGGGACAGAGGTTGTTTCTTCTGTGGGCAGCGGACACACCACAGTGAGCAGCTCTCCTGTGAGGAAAGGATGAGAGAAGTTGGATCATTCAGCCTGGAGAAGAAAAGGCTCTGGGGTGACCTTATTGTGGCCCTTTGGTACCTGGAGGGGCTCCAAGAGAGCTGGGGAAGGGCTTCTGTCAAGGGCATGACTGACAGGACAACGGGGAACAGCTTCAAACTGGAAAAGAGTAGGTTTAGATTGGATGTTAGGAAGAAATTATTCCCTGAGAGGGTGGGGAGGCCCTGGCACAGGGTGCCCAGAGAGGCTGTGGCTGCCCCTGGATCCCTGGCAGTGTCCAAGGCCAGGCTGGACAGGGCTTGGAGCAGCCTGGGACAGTGAAAATTGTTCCTGCCCACGGCACGGGGTAGAGCAAGATGAGCTCTGAAGTCCCTTCCAGCCCAAGCCACTCAGTGATTCTCTGAACCAGACCCAGTTTCAGTGCCCAGCACAGCCCTGGGGAGTCAGGGCACTGTCAACACCCAAAGGCTGGTGCGGGATCCTTTCTCTAAGGAAAGACATCCCAGCCTCTGGAGTTACCACTCAGCAGCACCGACTCCCACAGCTTTGCAGTGGATCTGGTTCATTTTCATCTGCCCTGAGCACATCCACCTGCTCCCAGAGGCACCAAGCCTCACTGGCAGCATGGGGAACGAAATGCAGAGGAAAAGGGGAGAAAGCATTCCATTCCTGTCAGGGAGACGGAAATTTGGGTTTCCTCCTGCTCTCTCCTGCCTCCTGGAGAACACACCGTACATAGAAGGTGACCTTTTGTCTCCTTCCTGCCCACCCGAGCTGGGAGCCACTGGGCTGGCACGTGTGATGACAGATAGATGCCAGCGTGAGCAAATTGGGCTTGAACTTGCTCCAGAGAAAATTGTTGTGAGGCGTGCCCAGGCTGGGCTGCATTAGGGAGAGCACAGAGCAGAGGCAAATGTTTGTGTCATTTGCAAGCGCCACTGCGAGGGGACAGAGGAACAGATGAGCATTTTGAACTCTAAAGGTTAATGCAGAGAACATGAAATAGTGCTCTGTGCTTGACTTTTGGAGACTACTCTCATTTGGGGGAAGTTTGGATGAAATCAGATTAATCACTACTACCTGGATATTTCTTTTTCTTTCATCTTTTAATTTTATTTTATTTTAAAGTTGATGTCTTGCTTGCTATTTTTTTCCCCACGGGAAGTTCCTGAATTCTTGACATTCACCAAAATTTTAGTTAATGTATATGCTGAGACTTCATGGTATGAGTAGAAATCAGGGAGGATGGATATGGAAGCATCTTAAAGCTGTAGAAACTTTATGAGAATAAAACACCTCTAATCACATATCCCAGATGTAAAAAAAAGAAATTTAAATGCAAGAACTTTGAAAACATATCCTTGCCTGTCCAAATAGCACTTTCAGGTTGATCTCCAGGAAAGGGCACAGTAACTCATTAACTCATCACAGTTTAATGAAGAGCTGTGTGTTCTGGCCACATCCATCACTGCCACTCTGCTCTGAACAAACTCCCCGACCTCCTGAAGATGCACAGCCCTGCACCCTGCTGAGCTCTGCTTTCAGGCCAGGGAGAGCTTCCTCCCCAGCACCTTATTTTAAGATACGAAGGGTATTTTGGAATTAAAAGAGTCCCATATTAATGGCCTCTCTCCCAAGCACAGCACCACCATGCCTCTGCATCCTTTGACCTTAGACAGACACTCAGAGCCCGGATGCCAGCTCTGTCCCTGGGGTTAGGGGCAGCATACTGCAAATACACGACTCCTCTGTCACAGGCTTGGCCAGCAAGGCAATGGCGTGGCAGTCCTGCAGCTTTCATCAGTCTGGCTCTGTCCACGGCAGGCTGATCCTGCCTCTCTCCCTGGACGTGGCTGCGTGCCAGCCCCATCCATCTCTCGCTGTCCTCTGGGCTGCAGACTCCAGGTTTTTAATGGACACAGCCTGAGCAGGTTCAGGAGGTGCCTGGTGGAAGGGGCAAAGCTGCACCTCTGAACATCCTGAAGGATGGATGAGCATCAGGCAGCCTCACAAATTATTGTCTTTCTAAGGTCAGAGGATGTAAGGGCGTGTTGACACCGTGACAGATTGAGAGATCATGTGCCTCTGTGTTTAATCCTAAAAAATTCCTTACATCTTAAAATCAGCAGCCTGGAAGGCTCCCCACCAGCTCCATTTTGACATATTCCAGCAGAACTTTGCCATTTGAGCCGGGGGGTGATATATGATAATTTTGTCAACATTTTGCTACCAAAACTTCTACCTTATGTTTATAATGTTTTTTGTCTGATTGGGCACATGGTTGAAGAGTTAATTTAATCTGTAATTAGTTGCTTGCCTGTTAGCCCTTGCTGATCTTCCCTTCTTGTTTTGTCTTTTCTGGCCAGGGGATTAATTTTCTAGCATGCTGCATCTCTCATTCATTTAGGTTTCTGCTTCTAGACATTTCCCTTGTTTACCCCTAGGCTGATACAGCCCACGCTGGCTGGAGTAAACTGTGCCACATCATCAGAGCTGTTGGGCTACTGAAGCAAGGCTTTGTTTGCCATTGTTTGTCCTTTTCTGGAGCCACGTTCTTGCTGAGGTTTGTGCATTTGGTGCCCTGTGGGGTCTGGGCTAGGACAGAGGAATGGTTTTAAATGGTTTGTGATTTCTGTGGCAGTTGGAGGCAGCCTATGGAAAATGGTGGCAGGACACTATCCTGTAGTTTAATTAACTTCTGCCTTCTAAAACTCCAAATTACATTTAAAACCAAACTAACAGCTCATCCAAGCAATATCCAGCCTCTTCCCCCTCTTCCTTGCACCCCTCCCTCTCTCAGCTTGTTCATATCACTTCATCCTCTCTCCCACCTGCTTTCCCTGCATCTGGCTTTCAGCTGCTCCAGGCCGTGATGAGCCACCTCACATTCCTGTCAGCAGTTTCAAAGGATTCACTGAATGTCAGTAGGACTTTGGGACTTTTTTTTTTTCCCAAAAATGCCTTTGTTTCAGTAGGAGTCCTGTAGGCAGGCCCTGGTGATATTTTCAAAAGGACCTGCGTGGTGCAGGAGCTCAGATCTCAAGGAACAGCAGTACAGAGGGGTGTCTTGATCCCTTATGTGTTATTTAAAATCCCTTCCTGCTGTCCTGATCAATCCACTCAGAGAATGAAACCTCTGTATTTGCATTTCTCTACTGTAGTCCAAACCAGAGTATGATCTGTTTATGGAGACAGGGAGGTTGCTGTGTTTGTGGTTGCTGGATGAGTTTTCTGTTGGATTGGATTTGTAGTTAGATGAGAAATTTTCAGGGGACAGAGTTTTGTGGTGGAATAAAACTGTGCTTTTCCATCTGTTTGAGCAGGAGGTCTACATGGCTGCTTTCAGGATGTACCTTTCCTCTCCAGAACAAACAAAACTTTGAAGCAGATTCTAAAAGCCGTGGTTCCTCTCCAGAACTGCCACAGACCAAGCTGTAGACCGTGGGTTTTGTGACTGTGAAGCTTCTCTGGAACTGCTGTATGAACCTCTCCTGCGCTGAGGAGCCAGGGAGAGGGTTGCTGTGATGTCTGAACAGGTGGAGCAGAGGACGGTTAAAAACCAGCCAGTTATGGGAAATGTGAGTCATGAAAACCATTGGATAAATTTAAATACATTATTCTAGCTTGGAGGAGGAGACCATCTGGGTAAGTTGAAGGATGTGTGTCTTGCTCAGGGAAGAGTTATTTCAAATGACAAAAGAACTGTCCTGAGCTGGAAAAATCTGCCAGACCCAAGATTAAAAAACAGCTTAGAGTGACACTGATTTAATGTTTGCATGTCGAGAATCTAGCTAAGGGCCATCATATTAAAATATTTTAAAAATACTTTTGCTGGTATTTGCCAGTTATATAAAGCAGGAAGGCCTGGAAATTTCATCAGAACTTCATATTATAATGTTCCTTTTAGAGGTTTTTAAATAAATTATGTATTTGAACTCCAAATTCCATGATGGCTCTGCTTTAAACAAAAAAGCTGGGAAAGAAATTGGGAGGATCTCCCTGCAGCCAGGTTGCAGTGGGCTCAGACAGGCTCTTTACTTGTTTTTGAGAGTTAAGGCTCGGGTTTGCCACCTGGCTCATCCCTGAAGGTCAGGGTTAATGGTTGGGCAGCCAGGTGTCTCCTGGTAGATGTCCCCCATCTGCTGCAGGACGCAGAGCTCACAGCCTGGGGTTCTGGCTCTCCCTCCTGGCACTGGCCTCAATAACACCAGCCTGGTGTGCCAGCACTAATCTCAGGTAGACTCCAATCCAATTCTCTTAATTTTCCCAAAGAGCAGGTCCTCATGGCAGAATCCCTCCTGGAAGCCAGCTGAGACCCAGCTGAGAAGAGGGAGAGGCAGAAGGAGAGGGGAGATGTGCTGGTTGTCCCAGGTCAGAGTGGAAGATGGGGTAAGCAGCTCATGGTTTGCCCAGCACTGAGCTGTGATGGAGATTGAGGAAATGAAGATGGTGTGAGGCAAACAAGCAGAAATCAATGACTGAATGCCTCTGGCCGTGCTGATGGACTGATCAGCCATAAAGTGTGTAACAAAAGCACCTTCTGTCATGCTCTCCTCTTATCTTCTTGGGAAACAGCCTGCACAGCTCGCTGGTACCACCTCTCCTGGGGACCCAGGGACAGCAACAGCCCCCAGGAATCTGCCCCTGCAGAGACTGCCAAGGTCAGCAGAGTGGATCCAGGCCTGCTGCTATGGCAGAACAGGATTAGCAAAAAAATCCATGCAGGTACAGCTGCAAAGGCCCGTGGGGCTTCCTCTCCACCCTTGCTTTAGGCAGACACGGTAATTCTGAGTTTTACTATATTTTTTACAAGCATAGATCTCAAAACCCTATGGTATAGACTCATCATTACCACCTTACAGATGGGGTCGCTGAAGCAGAAAGACGGGAAATGACTTCCCTGGAACCATTAACTGGGCAAATGACAGGGCTAAAAATAGAGACCAGATCCTCAACCTTTCCTACAACCCACTGCCATTCCTGTCTCAGAGGAAAGGTGCCAAGGGAGGTGGTTAATGCAGGTAGCAGCTCTTTAGCTAATACTGAACCTGGATGCCCTGGGTAAGAAGTTTTTATGAGATGCTCCACCAAGATCACTCCAGTAAGCCAACACATTTTTGGAGAAAAAATGGTTGACAGAAAGGCCAGCGAGCCACATATGGCTGTAGTACGTGTCAATCACACCAAGCTAATGCGTTCAGAAGTTCCAAATGCCTTTTAAAGCTAATGGTCTGTGCACTAATAGCTCCTGGCCCTGGCATCCAGGCTAGCAGCTGGTGCCCCTAATTGGTAGCCCCGAGGATGAGCACGTGGGCAGGCGACTGGACTGCAGGAGCAGCGGACGGATCAGGAACCCTGCCTTGCTAATTCCATCGTTCAGCATGGTCTTTAATCAAGATGAAAAGTCAAGAGACCGCGAGGGGGTAACAAACAACAGCTTTGCCCTATTTCCAGTGCCCAGCTCACCCAGACCTGACAGGCACTGCCTGCAACAGCCCTGCCAGCAACAGCTTGTGAAAGTGCCTGAGCTGCAGCTGCTCTTCTGCCCCGTGCTGTGGGCTGGACAAAGCTGCAAATAGCATCACGGAACGATACGCCTGTCTCTGGCCTTTTTGGGGATGCAGCTTATACGAGGGGTGGATGTCAAGTTGTATAAAAGCAGCCAAGCACCTCCAGCTAAGCCCAGCAGAAACAAACAGCCTGTGTGACACGGGCTTGTAGCACCTACCGGTGACAGCATCGGCATCTCTCCTTTTCCCCTGCTGGTCTCTGCCTTGTGGGGACTGGACGAGCCTCGCCTTGTAAGGCAGGGCCACGGCAGAAAGAGCAAGAGAGCTGAAATGGCCAAGGAAGGTTGTCAGGGAGCTGAAGCCATTCAAGGAGATGCCAGGCATTGCTGAAGGAAGGATGGAATGATCCAGCCCACAGCAGGAGGGTGGTTTGAGAGCTGATGTGTTGCTCGAGCTGTGCAGAGCAGTGGGTACCACCTGTTTCCTCGATGGCAGGAGGTTACAAGGCATCCTCTGATGCCCGTTTTTAACCCAGTAATTAAAGTTTTGATGTTCTCTGTGAAGCTTAACCTGGGATTAGCCCATTTGAACACCCTCCTCCTCTGTCACCTCCAGAGCTGGAGTGGCTCAGACACTAAATCCCTGCAGCTGCTGAGGATCTCATGCTGATGCTCTGCAGATGATCTAGGACCCACTCCAGTCTCCTGGATGCACTGGGATAACTTGAGATTGAGAATCTTTTGGGGAGACTCTCCCTGCCTGGCTGGCTGAGGGTTTGCAGCCCCCAGATTTTGTCAGATCTCAGAACTCTTGTTATCTTCCCAGTAACTTCCACTTAGTGGTTCCAGATGATGCAGTGGAGACCAGAATGTCACAGTGAGACGCAGAAAGAGATCACCAGCTCTAAGCACACTCATTGTTAACCTTCCCACTGTTCTCCAGAAATATCCTTTCCCACTATGCTTGTGACTGAGTCTGAACCTTGCTCCAGATGGCAGTGGGCTGAGGAGATGAAATTTTCCTGCAGTCAGAGCTCAGAGATGCACAAAAGAGGGAAATTGTGAAATTGCAATGACAGGGTTGTTTGGGTAGCTTGTGATGTTCTGGCTTTAGAGAAATCCATGCCTAATGTGCCTGCATGGCAAGGTAAACTAAAGACCGTATAATTCTATTTAAGCTTAACATAACAGGAAGAAACCCATGTCTCCTGGACTCCTGGCTTGTCTGCAAGCATTAGGGCTGGTTTCTACACGTGCTGCTCAGGCACTCCATGTTAAAGAGCTTAGGATAAAGTATTCCTGGGATTTGGTTACTACAGAGCTTAAAGGCTTGGCTCTGCCACACTCACACTTCCTTTAGAGGGTGAGGCACAATGTGATCGTTCAGGGTTCAGGGAGGAGAAAGGCTCCATGGGCTTGGCACAGCCCATCTTTTCTCCCTGCTCCTCTGCTGCTGTAGAGATTTTGCTGCTAATTTTTTTCTAGTTGTCATGAAGCTGAGCTCGGGATGAGGGCGGAAAGCCTCTTCCAGGAGCCAGGCTGGAGCTGTGAGAGGAGTTTGTTTGTGCAGTGATGGGATAAGGATCTGGGATCTGGAGTGCTTGGGTGACCTGCTCGTCTTGGACAGGGCAATCATGAGTGGATGGTGCCTGACAGAGCTGGAGGCTCAACAGGGAGTAGGGAAGGACCTTCCAGCACTGTGAGGTGTGGTGCTGCATCTCTCTGCATTATGGTCTGAGTATCCCATGGGGAAGGCATGAATTCCTTGGAGCTGGTGGAGTCTGGGCATATCTTGAACTCTGTCTCCACTTTTCCTCTCTTTGTTTCCTCTTCTACTTCACTTCCATTGGCATTTGCCACTGAATTTTCTCTCCCCACCTTCCTGTTTTGCTCTTCTGATCTTAACAGTCCTATTTCCAAGCCTGGAACATTAAGGAGTGTTTGAACCCAGCAAATATTTTCTCTTCTTTTCAGTATGGGACTTAAAATGTTAGCTGAGTTTTAACACAGCACCATGAGTGGCAGTGTGTTGAGGTTAGAGCATCGTATATCAAACGTGCAAAGAGATACTTTTCACAAAAGCTGCCTCATCTTTCACTGTATATTAATAATGCAGGGAGTTCTAGATCATCTGTCCCTGCCACTGCTGCTGCATTTTGATACACTCACGTGGAATAGCTGTTGGAGAGAAAAATATACGAGGCTGTTCCCTGACCTTTTCCCTTCTCCCCACCAGTAAATTTTCGAGATTCTGTACAGGCAACCAAGACTCTGTCCTGGCAGCAATATTTTGGTGATGTCCAGGTGTGGAGTCTGGACATGACCTGGCCTGAGGTGGGTGCTGTTAACTGAAAGGTTATGTTGGTGCAGGCCTCGATGCTCCCCTCAGTCACTTACAGGATCCTCTCCCGTGCCAAACAGTGAAACCTAAATCCCACTCACGTCTCTGATCTCTGTCTCACACCACTGCAGGCTATGAGCATCCATCACCGAGCACACTCCTGCCTGGAAAACTGTAGGACACTAGAAAGGAGCCTGCAGGGAACTGGGGAGTTTATTTAGTTCACCCTCTGGCCCTGAGGTTGCAGTGGGCTTCCACAGGACGGGGTAGATTTTTGAACGCTGACTTTGTGAAGTGGTGCGTGTCTCCCATAACAACAATTTTTGTTGAAGAGGTGGGAGGGAGCTGCACTGCTGAGCTCCAAAAGTGGGCAGAGGCTGCACAGATGGGGTGGGCTGCCAGCCTACAGCTCCCAGCTGCTGCTGGTACCTCCCCAGGGAGGGTCTCTCTGCTGTCTCTACAGAAGGGACAGGAGGAACCGGGGCTCTCTCCCCACGCACTGCAAGGTATTTTTCTTTATGAAATTCAGCTCCCCTCACTTGGCTACCTGCAGGAGGCAGGACTGAAGTGAGCAGCAGTCCTTTGCACTATCATCTGTGCAAACAGGGCTGGCCTTGGTGTGGAAATCCAGGGTCCCAGGTCTCCCCTGCAGCTGGCAGGCACAGCTGCCACCTGCCTGTGTGGGCAAACACTGGCAGCTGCTGCTGAAATGCTCCAGCTTCCCGTGCTCCAAAAGCCACAGTGCAGCACTGCCGTGTTATTCCAAACGCTGGAGCGATCCACGCTCCTCCTTCAGCCTCTGTTGCATTCCCGGAGCTGACAGTGGCCGCAGGAGCCCAGCTCAGGGATGGGTTTTCCCTGGCTGGTGTCAGAGCTGGGTGCCCAGCTGGGGCTGTGCCCTGCTTGGGGCGAGCACGAGGAGACTCCTGTCCTCAGGGGCAGCTCGTGGGAGAGGTGACATTGCTGGGAAAGGGCCCAGCACCCACAGGCACAGTCACAGCCGGACCCCAGGGACAGCGTGGCTGGGACTGAGGGGTGACTTTCAGCAGAGAAACACTGTGGGACTCTCTGGAGCAACCAGGACAAGGCCTGAGCCTCCCAGAGCTCTGCCAGGCACTGGCACACTCTAGCCCCCAGCCTGATGTCATTAAAGACACGTCCTGCTTTATGTAATAATGTGTTTCGTGTGACTCACCCTAATGAACAAAAAACAATCCGATGGGCCTCCTAATGGAACTCCTGGTCTTTATGTCCCAGTGCTCGCTATGAATTATTTAAGACATCTGGAGGGATTTGTGAGTAATGAAATCTTTGCTGATTCTTCTCACCTCAGATGGCCTCAAAGATCTGGTGAGCAGCTTTGGTTCTGTTTCGGTCTTGTCCTTCACCTGCCGAGCAGCCAGCTTGAAAATTTCCCTATGTTCTTGTCCTCTACTTTCACTTGGCTATGTTTCCTTTGCCCTCCCCCAGCTTAAAAAAATAAGATTTGCCTTCCAATGTCACACATCTGCCTTGGGTGGGCTGGATCTGGGTCTGTCACAAAGGAAGAGGATCTTATCCAGGGAAAGGTGTGCGAGGTGTGCTTAAACACTGTCCAATATTCAAACTCTTGGGCTTCACAGCCCTTCTCCTTCGCAGTGAGATCCTAATAAAATCTGTAATGGATGAGCCAGTGTGTGTGTCAGTCATACCCATCAGCAGGCTCAAGGGAGGAAAAGTGGATGGGAAGTACCAGCCACCAAACAGATTTTGTGACCTACTGCAAACCAGAGGTTCGGTGGATTTGTGGTTGGTGCTTATGTTACAATATGAAAATTTTTGGAAGGAAAAAAAGGGATGAATGGAGAAGGAAGCACAGAACTTTGTGGCTTTGATGTTCCAAGGAATGAGCAGATTAAGCATCTTCATAAGGGAGGAAGCTGGCAACCACTTAAATGGTAGGGGGCTTAAAGAAAAGAAAAGAAAAGAAAAGAAAAGAAAAGAAAAGAAAAGAAAAGAAAAGAAAAGAAAAGAAAAGAAAAGAAAAGAAAAGAAAAGAAAAGAAAAGAAAAGAAAAGAAAAGAAAAGAAAAGAAAAGAAAAGAAAAGAAATAACGTTCACATTTTCCCCGTTTGCCCTGAGGTTGCGTTGCACTTCTGGAATCTGAGGCTGTGTGAAGACATTCTGCAGCCTTGGAACAAAGAGCCTGAAGGGAACGTTGGGGAGATTAAAGATTGCTTCCAGAGCATGGATGTGAGCAGACAGCCAGGATTTCCCAGAGCTAGGAGCTGGTGCAGAGCTTTGGTGCTGTGCAGCAGCTCAGGATGTGCCACTGCCAGTGGCCAAAGGGAATAAAACCAAACATCTGCCATCCGTGGCTTTTGACCAGAGAGGGAAATCCTACTTATTCCAGAGATGAGAAGCTGATTAAAAGCACTTTGTGCCCTGCTTTTACTGACGTGAGAAAGGCACAGATGTCAGGGTAGAGTTTCTATTTGTAGGAGCCCGCCCAAGATTACCAGCCTACAACAGAGCAAGGGAGAGAGAATGGGTCTCTGATGCAGGAAATGAGCTTAGAGGGTTCTGTGGGGGCCAGAGTGAAGGGATGGGTGTTATGGTGCTGCCATGGGTGGGATGCTGCCACAAACCCCTCCGGTTCTTGGCCTTTTCTCTGTTTTGGTGCCCATTGCCCAAATCCCTAAATATCTAACCTGCCAAATGCTCAAAAAAAGCAGTTTAGGGGACAGCCTTGAAACACCTGTTCTTCAAAAGCACTGGCTGTTGCAAGTGGGCAAGTCAAGCAGGTGTGGTGGGATATTTTTATCCTTTTTCCCTGAGTAGGAGGATTTAAGAACACTTTAAAAACAGAACCAATGTTAGTTTTAAGCTCAAAAATTTAAATAGCTCAGAATTTTTCTAAAGCCATCAGAGGCCAGATCTTTATGAGGTCCAAGCCTTTGTCTCATATTAAATGCCACAGAGGAAACTTTAAAGCAGAAGCCAAGGGGGTGTGAATTGTCAAAGTGGGTGGTGGGGGCATATCCTGGATGATGGGGTGGCCTTTGGCAGTGGTTATGTCTCATTATTAGTTAAAGCCTGAAGTATTTTTAATTCTAGCAGATGTCAAATCGGGAAGGGTGGTAAAAGCTGCTATTGCATCTCAGCTTTCCTGGTGTTCCTGAGTCAGGGCTGGCAAGGCTTGAAGGAATGACTGCCTGCAAATACCAGGCCTTAGTGGTTTTTAATCAGACGCCCTCCTATAATCACCTTCTCACTCCTCCTCTTGTAAAAAAAAAAAAAACTTAAGAAAATTAATCTATCTTTGCACGCACCATTAAAAAGAACGCAAATAATCATGTTAACAAGATTTGTATTTATTCCTGGTATGAATTTCCCTGCTAGAGAGGTCTGTCTTAATCTCTTCAACAGACTGCAAATGCTTTGTCCAGCAGATTGATGTGCTCTGCGAATTACCAGGTCTTAGTCAGAGGATGACTTGGCTCTGTTTCCCTGAGAGCAATAGAAACATATGGGATATGATGGGAAGAAAATGTTTTAAAGAAACCTGAATTCTCTAAGAATACCATGGTTGCTAATTCTTCCCAAGATGCAGAACAAAAACAATTAGATGGAGGCACAAACTGTGCTGGCAAATCCAATTCCATGCGCACAGTTTTGTCTCAGCAACTGCAAATTGGACGGTGAGTTGAATTCTCCCCTGTGGAAAAGGAGAAAGCACAAAGGCTTCTGGCCCTCTCAAATCCTTCTTGTCTCCGTGGTGCTCACAGAGGCCTCATTAATGAGGTATTTAAGCGTGTTGCAATCACACCGCAGCCCAGGAGAGCAGCCTCATTTTGCAGCACGAACTGGAGTACAGGAGCTGTGTTAACACTTCCCTTGGCTGGGCTGGCCTGGGAGCTGCAGCCTGCAGCACCCCAAACCTCAAACCTTGTGGGCAGGCTGTGCTGCAAACCCCATCTGCTGCCGTGGAAGGTAGCGAGGATCACTTGGAAGGATCCTTCTGAGAGCCTTGGGCCGTTTTATCTCACCTTCCCCGTCACCAGGTGACTCGTACAGAGCTGACAGGTGGGGAGCAGGCACAGCCCCTGTGGCTCCTCCACCCAGGCAGAGAGAAATGTGTTCTGGCTGGGGCTCTTACTCTTTCTCCATAACTATTTTTATTCCCATTTTATGGCTCTAAGTAACAGGGAGTAAGAGGATGTAAAGTGACTTTACCATAACTGAGAATAAGGTTCTAGGGATCCCAAGAAGTCTGTTAGCAAACTCACTGACATGTGGTAATTAGAGGTGCTTAAATGTATGTGGATAATGCAGTTTCTGTAAAAAAAGATAATCTTCCATGAAAAAGAAAATATTTTAAATCAAATCAATGCATAGACTTTTCCCTTTCATCCAGAAGATTTAAATGAAACGTATCATTCTAGTCCAGTGGATCCAGATCAAACTATCTTGGCATGTTAAGCCAAATCAAAACATGTAATTTTCAGCGAATTCAGTATTTCTTTGTGTTTGCCAGGGCTGGTTCAGTTCCTGCAGGAGCTGTAGATCAGATGTTCTGTGATGTCCCACTGCTGCCTGAGAGTGTGGCGGCTCCTGTCCCTCCCTGGGCTTGGTGCTGCCAGGCAGGACAGACGGACAGGCAGCTGTCCCTCCGAGGCTCTGCACTGCTGGGGAGGTGGGACGTGGAGTGTGGGTGAGGGCTCAGGAGGAGCCCAACTGCTCAGCAAAGCAAAACTTCTTGACTGATGCAGGAAGAAATGTTTCTAAACAAAATACCTCCAGGTAATCAGATTTTCTGATGGATGGGAGCTCCACTTTGCAATATTCTCGAACCACTCTTGCCTATGACTCACACTTGATTTGCTTGTTCTTTAGGCAGAATTCCCCCTGTGCTACACCTTGCTGTGCTCTGGGCTGAACCAGATCAGGAGAGACCTCTTAGAAACCCCTTGCAAATCCTGAAACATTTTCAGATTCAGCCATATCTGAGCTCCTCTCTTCATCTCCTACTTTGCAAAGCTTCACAGGTGCTTCTGTATCTGGAGGCTTGTGCAGGTACTTGAAACCACATCATTTACACCACCACTGATAACAGGAGTGTAACAGACCCGGAATGGACAGTCTGGGTGCATCCTATAGACCGACAGTCAGATCTACCTTGAAGCCTCTAAGCCACATTCTTTAAGTGAGCCAAATCCCCTGGATGTCCAGGAATTTACATAAATATAAATTTGAAGCTCGCCGTGAGTGAATTAAGTTGCTTGACTCCACCTAATTAGGCTTTTCCTACACACAACATTTGTAAACACTGGTTGTGTTCGAGTGAAACGTCAACTGCCTTTAACCCCAGCTTTGCCCCCTGTGAGCAGCAAAGCTCTGAGGGCTGCCCACAGGTCCTGATTTTGTTCCCCAAACTGCGGCATTAAAGCCGTGAAGGATTGGGGTGGTTGACAAACACTCAGAGTTTGCCTGAGTAAATGAATAATGCTGACTTTCTCTGCCAGGCCCACTGGGTGCTGAGCGTGATTAAAGGCAAGTCAGGAAGGACTGCATGCTATTAATTCTATCGAGGAAACCTCCTGCTTTATTCATTAGATGTATATGGCTTTTTCTAGGGGGAGAGGAAATAGAAAAGCACCTTTGGTTGTGCTGTAACATCTGTGAGTGCAGCTGGCTCTTTTTCTCTGTGTTCTACTTATTATGTGCAATTTGGATGTTTTCTTCTCCAAACTCAGATTAAAAAAAAAAAAACCAGCTCAGCTCTAAGGAGAAGAAACTTGCAATGCTTGTTATTAGCAGGGCCAAGCCCCCACTCCTCTGGCAGAGACAGGAATGGCCACGCTCCTGTTCAGCCTGGGCTGCAATATCTGCTGTTATTTGTCAGCCTGCACATAATCAGGTAATTTCACGTAATTCCTACACTTTCAATCAAGTCTGGTGAGCAGATGGCAGAATTCGAGCCCGTAGATTCTGTCTAATGGCACAGCCTGACTCCAGACCCAAAGCCGGCTGCGGCGCTGTCGCTGTGTTCAGGGCAGAGCTCAGCCCCCCTCCTGCCTCTGCAGGGTGGGCTTGGGAACAGACAGGCTCCAGGCTGGGATGGGGTCACCCACCAGCAGCCTCACCTGCTTGGAAATGAGATTAAACACCTTCCCTGTTGGTAAATGGCTGGAACCATCTCCTGCTGGTGAGGAACAAATACACGGGGATGGGAGCACAGATGCCCAGGGTTTGTATGAGCTTTGCTCTGCCTTGATTCATAAGTTTGACCAAGAAGTGTGATGCTCCGTGTCTTATTTGTCCTGACTCTAAAGAGCAGCAACACTCCCCTTGCATGCTGAAGGAGATGCAAAGCTTAACCCACAAATGACCATGAAATGGTTTGATGAAACATAGCGAGGAAATTCGAAATGTTTGGTTTTGGCCAAGATTCGAGCATCCCTCTCCAGACAGCTGCTCCAAAATAACATTTTGCTGTTACAGCAGAGGAAGCCTCACATGCTGGGAGGAAGGCAGGCCAGGTCCTCCTGGGAAGTGCATCTCCACCAGCCTCCTTTGGGAAGCACAGCCTGGCATGTCTGCTGCTCCGGAGCTGGGCTTTAATAGCTGGGTCCCAAAACACAGGGTGGTCTCCTTTCAGCCTCACCTGGCTGCTGCCTGAGCCCTCCCGTTTGCCCCTGGCTTCTCCCAGAGAAACAACCTGAGAGTTACCTGGAAGAAAGAAAACCTGGATATATCAATATTGCACAAATATTAGTGACAGTCCCTCTTCCCATTTGCTTAAGAATTTCTCTTTTTTGTGCTGTGGCAGCTGAGGAAGCACAGCACTGCCAGAGCACTGGTGTTGCTAGGGAGTGGGACAGCAGGACCAGGGGCCTCTGAGCATTGCAGGGCTGTCCTGGGGGCAGCAGAAATTTTGGGAGAATCCCCAGGGATGTGGTGACACTCATCCTCCTCTCCAGGCTGAGCTGCTCATTGCTCTGGGCGAGCTGTGCTGAGGCTCTTCGTGCCAAGCACAGATGTGTCAATGATTGATGCTTTCTTCTCAGTTAGGACTTGAGAGGGACTCCTTTTTGAAGAACTCTTAGCTCCTGCACGGGTGGTCATTGTTCTGGCATGAGCAGAGCTGATAAATGAGAGGACACAGATATACACGGATATATCTGGGGTGCTCGGGTGCTGTGGTGCCCTTTGTATGGACACCTCCCTGGTGCCTGGCTGGATCGAGGCAGGAGGAGAGCTGTCCTCCGCACACACAGCCCCTAAGCTCGGGAGCTTCGTGAGCAAAGCTTAACCCAGCTCTTGGAAGCATTGCCCAGGGACAGGGAGAGTTTTGTCTGGTGGGAAAAATGACAGAATCCAGGCGGGAGAGCAGCATGCTTCTCTGCTGCTTTTGTGGCACGTGCTCACGTGTGGACAGCTGGTCCTCCTGCTCCCTGGTGACACTGTCCTGACACAGGCTGGAGGACTGGCAGTGACCAGAGTGCTCCACTAACACCTTGCTTCCCCCTCCCTCCTCCAGCTGTGCAGATCCATTCCCAGCTGTGATAGGCATTGTCTCCTTGTGCAGGTTCCTCAGGTGCAGCACGGACTCAGGCTGCTCTGAACCTTGATGATAAGCTCTCCTTGTTAAAAGCCATTATATTTGCTACTAGCTGAGGATAATTCTGACTGACTACAGCAGTTCTCTTCTGCATGTAATTGAATTCGTATTCATCATAAAGCAATGAAAAATAAATTGTGTGTGTGTTTTTTTCCCCTCATAAAGCAAGGCATGCTGCTGGCTCTGCCTTCCCTCTAATCTTCCCCTCTGCAAGCTATTGTAATAGAATTCATGGGAACAGAACAGCCGAAATAGACTGTGAGGTTTTGACCCACCTAGCAGAAAGTGAGTTTATTTCAACGCCAAGGAGGAATTGAGTCATTCAGTTGGCTTCAAGGGAAGGCTAAAATCTTAGCTTAAGATTCGTCAATCCCGAAGAACGGTGCTGGCTCAGTTGTAAGCTGACTTTGGCGGTGTGGCAGAGGACCTGTGCCTCAAGTCGTGGTGGAGGTTGCCAAATACACCACAAATCCATTGGTTTGAGTCTAAACTCTTAAAGAATTTGTGCTTCCAGGCAAGATTATTTATTATTCTGTGGCTATCTGCTGTCCCTGGGGCAATGATATGAGGCTGGTGCAGAAGAGGGGAACTGGTGTGAGGCTACGGGGACCAAATTTGAGGGCGCTGCTGTGCCAGCTGCTCATTCCCTACGCCTCATCCTGCCCTGCAGCTGGTGGCTTCCACATGTTGGTCTGCTGTAGAGACGTCCTAAAGGCAGATATCAAAATATCCTCTCTAAATTCTCTTTGAAACCCTTTAGTCTGGGCATCTCACAGAGGGAGTATTTTTGGTGGGAAGCTGGTCAGCCGAGCCCACCACCTCCCCCCACCCATGTTTACCTTTTCCTTTTATTCTCCTGTCTTTGATAGGATCCAGAAGCCGGGAGCTGATGGTGCCTGTGAGCAGAGCTGCTGCAGAGGCCTGTCAGAAATTGTCTGACAGAGAAAAGAAAGGTTTTCTGCAGCCCCTGGCTTGCTGCCAGCTGTGGGATAGCTGCCTCACAGGCAGAGCAGACCAGACAGTCCTAATGCATCAGAAAATTAGTGAGTTTTGTTCAACAAAGGGTCTAAATGTCTTTTCAGTTAATTATTAATTTCATTATGGTGAAATCATTAATTACATTTTAATACTGAAAACTGTCTTCTGCAGCTCGTGGAATGAACATTAGGAAAAGAAATAAGGGGGAACTTGTTGCTAATGGGTCCTGGGAGTTGTGTGAGTGAGCAGCAGGAGCTAGAGAGGTTGGGGCCATCTGTGAGGCAGAGATTCCTCTCTGATCAGTCCAAATAATGGAACCTGACCAAGAAATGGGATGAGGAGGGTTGATACACGACTGTGCTCCAAGACAATGCAAGCAGCACCCTCCTCTGGGGACCTTTGCACTGGGTAGTTTGCCCTGGTGGCTGTGTCATGTCTGAGGGAAGAGCTGAGGCTGTGATGAAATAACAACTGTCTGCAACTGTTAAAAGAATTCGTGTATCTTCTGCCTTGTGAGGGAAGTCAAGAATTAAAACCTGGAAAAGGGAAATTTGGTGCATGATGCAGTAACTCTGCTGGGCATCTGACAGCCTTTAGAAATTAGAAGCCTATTTTTGATGGCTGTTCCTTGGAGTATCATATTAGGCATAAATACTCTGTGTTTCCACCCTTACAGTTCTAATATTTTTCGTAGCTCAGTAAACATTTGCTGCTGGAGATGGGAGTTGTCACATGAGATCAGAAAAATAGTTTCCTTAGGTCAGAACATTTTCCAAGCCAGTAGAGACAGTTCAGATGCCACCAGGTATAACCCAGAGAATCAAATTAAATTAAGTATATTTGTGATATGAGCATGATCCCATGGATTCCACTGTGGAATTTCTCTTAATTTTCTGACAATATCCCTTTTTTCTCCTCAGAAATTGGGCACTTCCAGCACTGCTAGGAACCAACGTGTGACCAAGGAGAAAATCCAAGTTGAATCAATGACTGAGCTGGAAAAAGAAGCAGGAACCCAGCTCCTCCAGAGCATTGCAGGAGAAGGAATTACCACAAAGTCCTGTTTGGGCTGTGGCCTGAAGTGTAATGTTCAGGAGACAGAGACTTAGCACCTGCATCTTCCTCTGAAGCCACCAGAGAGGGGAAGTAAAAGAAAGGTGAAATATCCAAACTCCTGCTCCCGTCCCTACCGCACGGGATGTGTGTCCTCACCTGGTGGGACACCGCCATCCTTCCTCCCTCTGAACTCCAGAGCTGCTCGAGAGGAAAACCAGCTCAGCTTGGCGGATGCTTGGGCTGATTGCATCCGCGATCTGCCTGGTCAGCCTGCGAACACCCCTTCCCTTGCTCCCCCCGGTTAATCACCGCTGCCAATCAGCGCTATTGAGGAGAGCAACAATACATTTCAAAGCTCAATCACCTTCATAATCGTCTCACTGTCAGCATAAACGTCTCCCGGGAGGTGGAATTACTGACGGATGAGTTGCGGGGTGGTTTTGCAGTGGAAATGCTGCCTCCCGTGTGTGTGTGAGTCTGGTGAGCACACACACGACTAACACAGGAGTGGGTATGTTTGGCTTTTAAAGGTGGGCTAAGTGTTGGGCTCAGCAGGTGTGCACACGGCAAGCTGTGCATTCGAACAGAATTCAGCTTCTTAAATGTTCAGCCAGCTGAGAAATATGCTTTAAACCCACAGTCATGTCCCTGTGACACTGGTCAGTGTTTAAATGCACTCAGTGGATGCAGAGGGCGTGCATGGGGATGACTTCCTGGCAGTCCCTGTGCTGGAAGCTCTTCCTGCTGCTAAATCTCACTGTCATCAAGCTGTGCAAGCTACTTGCTTTTGGTTTTTTTTAAATTAGCAGTGACTGGAACTTCAGAGAATCTGCCCAGCTTTGTGGGGATGGTCGATCATGGGACAATCTATTCCGGTCCAGGTAGATGCTCTGGCAAGGTGAGGAAGTTCCACTGCACACCCTCCATCTCCTCACCTTATCCCACCAAAAAAGTTCTCTGAAGGTCTGTATTTCCCCATCTAAATTTTCAGTTTCAAGAGATGGATATTTTCCTGCAAAAACCTCTTTAACTGAAAAATTTCCAACACTGCTAGCTATCTATTGCTATCTGCTAGCTATCACTGATTCTCTTCCAGCTTTCTCTCTCCTTCATCCCTGATGATGTGCAGCAGCCAGAGATAAACCTCCTTAGTCTCCATGCTCTGGAGGGGTCCATCTGGCACCTGTCACGAGCCCTACCCTCGGTTTTGGGGACAGCACAAGAAGCAGTGTCACCCCACAGCTCTGTGATGGCATTCCTTGGATCATCAACTCCTGACCAGCACCACAGTGCAGGACTGATGGTAAATTGTGCTCCGCTGTGATTCATCACCCCAGAGTTTACTCATTACAATCTGCCTCTCATCTATGCCACTAGCCTGCAATTTGAATCCCAAACATTTGGGTGTGTAATGAGGCAATGCTTTTCTGTCTTACATCCTGGTGTAACCTGTGATTTATAACGTGCTGGAAATACAAAATCAAATAACAGGGAATAAAAATAAAACAGCAGGAGACTTTTGCCCTTTGACATATAAGAAGTGTTGTCATGACTTTAAGGTTTGCAAGGAAAACAACTGAATGTCTGCATCTGTGTGTTTCAGGTTTTATACATCTGTGTAAAAGTAATTTTCAAGGTTTTCTTCCCTGGTGTTCTACAAAGCAAATCCTGATATGCACTGACCCAGAGGGAATGCTGTGAGCAGGATCAAATCACAGTAATTTCTGTCTTTGACTTACCAAGACAGAGTGTCAGTACAATTCCTTGCATTCCTGAGGGCCGGATGCTGCTCCTGGAGGCTCTGGGCAAAGATTTCGCTGTCCCTGCCAGTGACTTCTGGGCGGACACACCGCTGTGCTGGGGCTCAGACTGGGCTGTGGGGCCCGGTCCTGAACCAGGGGGTGCTTTGTTCTCTGCACACATCATTTTCAGGGGACAGATGCTGCTGCTGCTCAGGTATCATCACCTTGAACACTGTGATTCCCACAACACACATCGCAGGGCCCTGTGGCTGTGTGAGCTGATGGACTGGGGGACGTATCACAGGATCACAGAATGGTTTGGCTCGGAAGGGACCTTAAAGATCGTCTCATTCCACCCCCTGCCATGAGCAGGAACACCTTCCACTAGCCCAGGGTGCTCCAAGCCCCTTCCAACCTGGCCTTGAACACTTCCAGAGATGGCACAGCCGCAGCTTCTCTGGACTATGTGCTCAAGCACCTCACCACCCTCACAGGGAAGAATTTCTTCCTAATACTTAATCTAAACCTACTCTCTGTCAGTTTGAAGCCATTGCTCCTTGTCCTGTCACTAATGTTCTTGTTAATAGTCTCTCTTAATCTTGTAGCTCCCTTCAAGGCTGGGAGAAGAGTGAAGAAGTGCAAACTATTGGAAAATGTGGTCGTAAAATCTGCACCAAATCAGGAAAGTGCCCCATGGGGAGAAAGATCATTAGGAAGAGTGTGGAGGTTCTGGGCACCTTTCCAACAAGGAACAGGACAGCATCTGGGCCAGGCAGTCTGGCCAAGAGCTGGATGCCAACAGGAGAACGGCAGGCAGGATCAGCAACACCAGTGAGTTCACAGGCAAACATGTGGCCCTATAAACTGCATCCTAAAATTCATTGTGCCATCAGGCACGTGCCACACACCTGGGAGAGCTGCAGGGCCCCAGCAGGGCTGCTGAGGTCTCACAGCATCAGCCCTGGGGTCATCAGGGCTCATGGACCAACCCTTGAGGCTTTGCAGTGGGGACCCAGGGGTTCGAAGTGCCATCCCATGCTCTCCTGATGTCTTCAGTAAGTTTGGGGGAAATATCCGTGTTTGCCATGGACAACGCCCTGGTTTAGCAGGTGTGTGAACGAGGTAAATGTGTGGGCAGGAAAAGGTGTAATTTTATTGTTTATTTTTCCTAAAGAATATATATGATTAAAGTTGAGATGACATGAGAGAGTGAGCAGACAGCAAAAACCGCAAAACTTTGGGATTTGAGCACTGGGAGAAGAAGCCACATTTCCCTGGAGAATGACAATGAGGAGGAAAAGTCAAAGTACCAAGATGGAAGCAATCAATGTTACATATTTCAAACTAGCAGGAAAAGCAATAAACTCTTCCCTTTGGCTGCTTCTCCCAGCAAGCCACTTTGGATGGAAGGTTTCCCCTGTAATGAAAATTATATGATCTCATCTTGGAGGCTGGAGTGATGTAATAACCATGTAGGGACTGTTTTAATGTCTTTCATGGGTCATTGAAAACTGCCTGGCAAATTGGATCGTGGGCTACAGGGAACACTCCTGCTACAGCAGGAAAATGGTCTGGATATAACAAGTGACCGAAGGGTTTTGAAAAATCCCACCATATGCAGTAATAGCTTCTGGTTTCAGCCATAAAAATATACCTTTTATTTTCCCTCTCTTATTTTTTGTTGTCTTTTAATATAGTCTTTCCTTCTCATTCAATAACCCTTCTTATACCTTTGTTCTCCCTCTATATTAAGACTTGACAATCCATTAAGGCAAATCCTATATTTTGAATTGCATCTAAATTGATAGTGGAACATGGACTGCCTGCCTCGAAACCACTTCCATTCTCTTCTGCTGGAGATTAGATGGATTTTCTTTCTGAAAACAAATGAAAATTTTGATTATATGTGTCATTCAAACCGCAATTCCATCTTATTAAATGGTTCCAGGCAGTTGGTGCTGGGAACATTGTAATAAGGACTCCAACATCTGAGACTGTTTGGCTGCATCAGTTGGCCAATTCCACGCTCTTTGTCAGGAAATTCTGGCTGTGGCGGAGTGTGCAAACTGAAAACCACATGACACAATGAAAATAAGCGGTTTATGATGTGACTAATATTTAAAGTGGTTTAGGATGGCAGCTGTTCTTTCCTGCGTATTTCAATGCCTTAAGGAAGGATATTCTTGCACCTCTTGTTTTTAGTGTACACCTCGGTGTTACAGCATCATTCATCTTCCCTCTCTGGCATCCCAGATATCCCTGAAGTCATTGACAAAGGGAACCAGACATGAAATAAATGCTGGCTTAGCCTAAAAGATTGCATTTCAATTGTGCACTAATCTTTTTCTATTTTCCCCAAACAAGTGCCATTTGTCAGCCGTATCCAAGGAAGGATGTGGGCTTTGCAGCCTTCATTTCCAGGCATCGAGGCCTTGAGGGGGACCAGCACCCTGGGAAAGTCCTGGCTCCATCCAGCACCAAAGGAAGGCTCCCTCTGATCTTTTCACTTTTCTCAGACCTGCTTTTCTCCATGGAAAGTCCACAGCCTGGAACACTTTCCTGAGGAAAATACTTCCATCTCCATATTTAAGATAGCACCACTCAGGCTTGTTTTAATTCACACATAAATCTCTGGTCAATCCCCAAATCAGCAAGGAACTGTCTGGGGCGCGCATTATAGAGTCCCTGCTATGTGAAAGTTACTGTGTAGAAAACAGCAAAATTCATGGAGGGAAAGCAAAAGGGCAGCACAGAATCACTGTTGGTTTGTGGAGGTCAGATTAAAATAAAATAATACAGATTATATTAGTTTGCATGGGCCAGCCCTGCCTTTTAGTTAGTTCATCCAACTGAAATGGAGGCAGGTTTTTTTTCTTGTTGTGTTTCTTTTTTGTCCAAGTCTGATCTTTAATGAATGTGAAATTCAACCTCTGCTCCTGAAAGCTGCAAACAGCCGAGTGCAAAGGGGGTGTGCAACACCCCAGCCTGGGGCAGTGGTTGAGTTAAGGGGTCTGGAGACACCAACTGCACAAAATCCGCAGCAGGAGCAGCCTGGTCTAGTGGGTGTCCTTGCACACATCAGGCAGGTTGGAACCAGAAGATCTTTAAGGTCCCTTCTAACCCAAACTATTCCGTGATTCCGTGATTCTGTGATTCCGTGATTCTATACCTTTTTTTTTTTTTTCCTCAATCCAGTTGAAACATTTAGTCTTTATTTCCAGGTCACAGAACACTCAGAGTTGGAAGGGACCCACTGGGATCATCAAGTCCAGCTCTCAGCCTTGGTGTTTTTGGCACCACGCTCTAACCAACTGAGCTAATCTCAGGTAGCTCCTGCCTGGAACCTGCACAACATCTTCCAGCTTAAAATAAAAGGGTTTTTTCCCTGCACCAGCTCTGCCTCCCCCAAAAACCCTTCACAGAAGCAGCTCTCTCCCAGCAATGTCAGGACAGGCTGGACAGCATCAGCTGGTGGTGACACAAGGGTGCCTGATGCAGAAAGGTGCTTAGAAATACCTGCCTGGCCACTCACTCCTCTCCCTGCTCCAGGCAAAGAATGATTTTTAGTAGCTTTTCATGGGGTTTGAGTAAAATCCCATTCAGAGGCCGCCAGAGGGGGCAGCTGCCACTGCTGCACAGCCCCGGCGAGCTGGTGCCAGCACGGCACACATTGCTGCTATTATTTATAGCTCTCTACCTATACTTATGTGAGTGGGGCTAATTAGTAGATGGAATTAGCCTACTGCTCTCGGCAGCGTGATTGTAAACAATTTCCCAACGTTTCACTCCCTGAGTAATGAGTTTCTCCTGGAAATACAAAAGATGTACTAATGATAATCTGGCAGTTTACAGCAAAAGGACAAACATTAATTATATGGGATTACAATGTGATCCTCCAATTTAAGTCAGTTTGGCATTTCTAGGCAGAGTTGGATTTTAAGAGTTCTGTGGACGCTTGTCTGAAGCATTTTATCTTTTTTTTTTCCTGATTTCAAGCTGCCTTTTAGCTTTATCTTTTATCCACAGATCTAACTGCCATCAGTTACTTTGAGGCAGAGCTGCTAGGCCAGGTTGTTTTCATAAGACAGTGGTATAGTTGTGCATGAAAAATACGTACAGTGTTAAACTTAATTTTCATTTAAAGATGACCATGCCACGAGCCTGGATCGCTGTGTGTCCAGGGATGTGGCTCAGCTTTGATTGCATTTATCATGGAATCATTTAGGTTGCAAAAGACCTTTAGGATGATTGATAAGCTGTAGGCTTAAACATGGGATGTGGGATTTATTAAGGTCAGAGCCGGAAGAGTGGTGCAAATAATGCTGGGATTATAAAATATTCTCTGAATAAGGTCATGTCAGCAAACTGGGCTGGATATCTGTGTTTGTCAAGGGACTCCACTGACTGCTGGTGGTCCCTGAGAGATTCCTTTGAGCTGAGGTGTAAATCCTGGATTTTTCAAATTTCAGTCATGTTCTACCCCCTGCCATGGGCAGGGACACCTCCCACTGTCCCAGGCTGCTCCAAGCCCCGTCCAGCCTGGCCTTGGGCACTGCCAGGGATCCAGGGGCAGCCACAGCTTCTCTGGGCACCCTGTGCCAGGGCCTCCCCACCCTCACAGGGAACAATTTCTTTGTAACATTTAATCTGACTTTTTTAACATTTACATTGGCAGCTGTTCCCTGAAAATATTTTGACCTTTACGCTCCCCTTTGTAGCAGGTGAACCCAACAGCTCTGGGTGTGTCACAGCACCCACAGCATCTGCCAGCTGTGAGCTGCCATGGAATGAGTGCTGCAGGGGGCTGGGACTCCCTTCGGGGCCACACCGATCCACATCCAGCACCTGCCACTTCTTGCGAGGCTTCTTCCATCTCTATAGAAGAATAATGGTATTATCTTCCCCTTCCTGTGCCTTTTCAATCAGTGGAAACATCTCTTTCCTCAGTTCACCTAATTAAGTGTCAGGTGCTGATCTTTGGGCTGAAATTCATACCTGAATGTGGGAACAAGTTTTATAGAGAGATTTTTGTTACTTATTGGCAAGTCAAATACAAACACCTGGGGGCTGGCTCAGCTGAAGGTTATGTCACCTGTAGCTTCTTTAGTTGTTTTTTTTTTTTTTGGTTGTTGTTGGTTTTTTTTTGTTTGGTATTTTTGGCTTTGTTTTTGTTTTTTGGTTGGTGGTTGTTGTTGTTGTTTTTGTTTTTTTTTAATGTAGTAACTAAATATTAAATTAATTTATTTACCACTCTGGACTCAACCACATCCCTCCTTTTAGATGAATCATTTCACACCCCTTAAAATCACTGATAAAATCAATCTTAACTTTTATTTCTTTCTGTCTCCATCCACTGTTCAGCACTTCCTCAAGCAGGGTTGTTGCTGCCACTGAGCCCCGAACACATCTCACTGCAAATTCCTTGTGATTCTGCCACACTCAAGGTCTTTGGGATGAAATTTTTCACTGCAGGTCCCTGCCGCCCACTGACTTGGTTAGGAAAGAGTTCAGGCAAAAGGATTTCGATTTTCCAAGAAAGAGGATAAAGAGAAATGTTGTTTTACTCACCCTAACAGAAAAAAACCTGCAGCAGTGTCTCCTTTTAGAAGGCGCCTCTTGCTTTTGAGCTGGGATTTGAAACCCCTTTTGGGGATTTTCCTGTCTTGAAACTACATCAAGCATGTCCCCTCACGCATTTGGAAAAATGCAGCGCATGGAAAATGAAGATTTGCAAGGTCTTTGTGCAGAAAACGCCGAGGCCTTGTTTCATTTGCACTGGAGGTGCTCAGGTGTAGGAAGAGGATCTCTGCTGGGGCTGGGGGTGTGAGATGCCGTGAACGTGCAGAACCCACAGGCACGGCGGGGGCAAAGAGCTGTCCCAGCATTCCGGGCCCCTTGGTGATGCTCAGGCAGGGGGACAGGAGGAGATAAGAGCTCTCTCTCGGGTCACATGATGCCTGGACCTGTGGAATGGTCATGGCCAGACTGGGTTGGGATAAGTGTGGGAATATGACCGAGTTTAGAGCTTGGTGGCAAGGAGGAATAAAACACACACAAACCCCCAGGAACCTGCATTTTCTGTTATCTCTTACCTTCTTCCCTTTGCATTTCCTTTCATCCTGAGAGTGCCACAAGACAAGGGATCCTTGACAACCAAATTGATTCACTCTAACCTGTGTTTAAATGAGGACACTCCAATCTCAGAAGCTGAGCTGTCAGTTCCTTATTTTGTTATATTACTTTAATTGTGTTTATTTGGAATTATAGAGCCAAATTCTCTACTGGCAGAAGCTATTGTCACTAGAAGGGATTTTGGCTATCAAAGTCATGTTTGTTTTAGTGTTGTGCATTATTTATTAGCTTATAAAGCACCATTAGCAAATGCCACTGCACAGTGATGGATCCCCATTAATTTTGCATTAATGCACATCCCATTGAATATATTCTAGAGTGTGGCACTGAGGTTTCTGGGCTGTTTTGCCTCAGACACCCTCTTGTCCTGTCCTTGGGTGTGTCAGGGGTTAATGGTACCTCCCTGAAACGTGCTGTGAGAACAGGTCCATCCACACCTCTGCAGCAGCACTCAGAGATCTTTCAGAGGAAGCAGGATGTAAAAAAAAGGTATTTAAATCTGGATGGACTTGTATGACAGCTCTTGGTATTCTGGATTTGTAAGGGAGGACAAAACAATCTACAGATATTTATTTATGCTAAATATCAAAACGGGGCTGACAGAGGTAGAGCATGCACTGGTTAGGAAGGAAGCTTGGGTGACTTGGAGAGGGATCCCAGACTAGGGCAAAGCTTGTGTTGCCTCTCTCAGGTCTGCCCTTTTTCTTCAGGTGTCTGGCCAGTTCAGGGTTTCTTTCCAGAGCTGCCCACAGAAAATAAAGTTAAAACTCCCGAACAGATAACAATTTAAAGTTTCTTTAATTTGTATCCAGCCAAGAGGGCTGGAGCCAGAGTCTCAGCTGGGTGAGTGCCTTGGAGCACCGTGGAAGTGTGACACGACTGGGGGAGTGCAGTGGTCAGCCAGAGCAGAGGAAATTCAGAATGAAGGGCAGTGACTGGGTAACAAATGGGCACGGTGTGTTCATTGACATTTGTGAGGCGAGTGGAGTCGCAGCTGGCTGAATGCTTATGGCTTGTCTGCATGCCTAAAGGAAAATAAGTATTTATTTCGCTTTTCTTTATGGTCAGTATCCACTAAGAACCATTTTCTGGCTGCTGTTAGCTGTGTGCTGTGGTGTTTGTATCAGGAAAATAATGAGGCACTATTTCACACCCTGGAAATACAGCATGAAATCCTGGCCCTCTGGAGCACTGTGCAAAGATTCCATTAACCCTTGAGGCACCAGGACTGCATCCTCAGTCCCTTCACTGAATGCCTCATCTTTACCACCCCTGGAAAGCTTTCTAGAAATGATATATTTCTGAGCCAAGTTGTCAAAATGATCTTTTCACTCCTATTTGGAGGACAGGAGCCAGGGTTTGTTCCAGTAATTTCTGAGCTGGACCACATGACGTGTTGGGCAGTAACAGCCTTAGGGGATGGTCCTGTGGCCCCAGAGTTCAGTCCCAGTTCTCCCTCACTGGGGCTGCAATGGGCTGGTCCCAGGCAGAGCCTTTCACTGCTGGGACTGTAGGAGCCTTGAGCTGGACTCTGCAAGCCCCCACCATCCCCTTTTGGTTTTGTCTCTCCTGGTTCAGTAAATGCCTTTAATCGTGCCCTCCCCACTTGGAGTGAGGTGCTGCCTGTGCGCAGACAATGGGGCTATAGTTAGGATGGCCTGTGGATGGTCAGGGGTGGTATTTTTAAATAATCTGGCTGCTGGGAAGCCAGACAATGCTTTCTGAAGAGGACTGGTGTGCCCCCAGCTGTGTCCAGGCAGAGCTCATGGCTCCAGGCAAGCTTTACCTGAGTTATTTATCGTTCTCTCTTGCTGCTTGCTGCTGGTGCATCCACAGCTCCAGACATCCCTGACGTGTTTTTTCCACCTCTCCCTTTCCCTGTTTCTACAAAACATCTCACCTCAAACAGCGCAGTGGATCTCCACAGGGGCGCAGGGACACCCAGCTCCTCCCACGCGAGCCCCAGTACATGGAACCAGCCTGGACCTCCAGAGCTGCCCCACTCTCACCTGCCTCCTCCCTCCCTGTGCCCTCCTTTGCCACCTGCCCGCGTGCAATTGCCAGGAGCAGCAGGTGCCCAGTGGCACCACTGGTGCATTGGAGCAAGCGTTCCATGAAATCACGGAGCATCCCGGCAGATCACAGCCCATCTCCTCTCCTCCTGCTGGCGTCTTGCACTCACTTTACACCTCTCAGGCTGCCGCTGCTCTGCATCTCTCAGCTCCTGGGGCATTTCCCTTCCTTCTCGTTTTTATGGGCTGCCACATCCACCAGCTTGAAACACCGGTGTCTCAGCAAAGGGGAGATTTTGGGAAGTCACTTTTTATCAAAGCACAGCTGCTGAGATGAATCTCTTACTTCTGTGGCCTCCTTGGACCCATCCCTTCCTCACACTTTGCTCTACCTCTCACTGTGTCTTCCTAAAGTATCATTGACTTTTCAACTCCACACTTTCCAGAGCTGTCACTGTTGTCTTAGTCCCACCAAGGCATATTTGTAGGGGGAGAGGGACTGGAGGAAGAAGAAATATGTGAAGGAGACAAACCTATTCCATAAAACCTGTCCCAGCTCGGGTTTGTTCATGAGACTAAGCATGGCCTGGGAAGGAGCCTTCGCTTGCATCAGCTCCAGGCTGCTCTGAGATATGCAGGGCACTTTATTTTTGGAGCCATGTCTGCAGGCAGCATGATAATGGGATGGGTCCTGATTGTGCAGATACCCATCCAGCCTCCGTGCTGCTGCGCACGTGGAAAGAACAAGCTCGGGATGGATGAGCCGAGCCTGGAGTAGACTTGCAGTCAGATCCACTGCAAGCACAGATTTATACCAACTAAGGATCCAGCCTGTGCAATCTGGTTGAACCTTAATTTCTGCTCAGATTCCCCTTTCCATTAGCACTCTGTGAGCATTTGCTTGACAGCAGAAATTTTTCACTCTCTTAGGAAAGGCAGTCACGTTTCGGGGAAGGCTCCTGCGTTCGGCTCATCTCCACACCCGCCTGCACTCCCAGACAGGCACAGAGCTCTGCTTTGCATAATCACATTGGTTCTTAACCATGGCAATATATTCCCGTCTTCAGACACCTGGCAGCCAGACCCAGCTCTCTCCAGCAGCCTCCCTGCTGGAAAAGCAATTATATTTGTGCAATTGGTGGAGAGTTTGTAGGAAACTGCCGCTCTAAAGGGAGCTGAGGGCTTTTTGGGGTAACCATTGCAAGGGGAGCATTGCACCCAAACTTGTTATCCAGTGATCAAGAATAACTGTAAACTGCATCCAGCGAAGAGAAAGAAACATTAATTCATGAATGGTTTTGGCTTCCACTTCATGCTTGAAACACATCAACTTCTAGGGATTAAATTCTTTGACTGGCAAAAGGAGGCAGAACCTCTTTATCTGGGTCAAAGTGTAAAAAATTTTTAAAAAACGCCAAAGTAACCAGTTCCTGCCTCTCCTGTCCAGTTTCTTTTCTGTGCAAACCAGTCTGCAGTAACACTCCCAAGCTCTCCCCACTTCTGCTCACTCGGGCTGAGCTGCTGATAATTGCATCTCCTGCCCATGGCATCTCTATTAAAATAGTCCATCTCTAATGAAACAATCCCGAGCACCGGTAATTGCATGTTAAAATTCACAGTCCTTGCTGCTGGATCCCGGGGTACCTCACTGAATTTCAGCACCATTCCCTGTGGCTGGCACCTGGCAGGGAGGAGGCAGGGAGGGCTGATCCCACCCGAGGTGAGGAGATAAACCAGCCCCTGATCTCCTGGGGCTCCCCCAGGGCCTGGGACTCTGCCATGCACGAGTCACACACGTGCTTTGCCTCTCTCTGTGTTTTTATTTAGATAAAAGAAAAAAGCCCTGCCACATATCAGAGAGATGGGACTGCCACAAAACCGAGGAAACAGATTTCTTTGGGAGAAATTAAGTAGAAAATGCAACTGTCTCCAGTTCAAAGTCTTTGTGGACATTGGAAGGCAGCTTCACTTCTTTCATCCTGTGATCCAAGACCTTAAGTGACTTAAATGAGAAACTTAAGTTAAAAGAGGAGAAAATATTTTGCTTTTTTTTTTTTTGTTGTTGTTTTTTTTTAACATAGATGTCATTTGGATACAATGGATATGAAGAGCTGTAACGTTGTCTCTCCCTCTCATCTACATGGAGAAAAAGGGAAAACATGTAGGGATGGAGCCCTACAGTATGATCTTGCTTAATGCATCCAGCTGTAAAGCTGAAGTGAATCTCATATCATAAATCCAAGTGTTTCAGGTTCCCACTTGTGTACCAGAGATAAAAGTCTAACACAGAGGTTCCAAAAACCCTCCCGAACCTTCCAAGGCTCAGTCAGACCCACATGCATAGTCCAAAATAAATTGAATTTACTGGAATAGCTCCAAGATTATGTCTAGAGTGATTCCAAGACTTTTCTTTTCTCCAATTCAAATGAGCCCTATTACACATCGTGAATGTCTGCAGGAGAAATGCAGCCTATTTCATAAAGCCTTATTATATATTTTAATGCACACAAGGTAAACATGAAAATGTCTCTTGGGCATTTTTGTGTTTCAGTTTTATAATTTCATTGTGCTCTTTGGTTACTTATGAAAAGTCTTCAGGAAAAAAACCAAAACAAAACACTTTTGTGATGCTTGTTTTAGCTCCACAAGGGCTCTGTGTCAGACTCCGAGCTTCATGAGGGTGTTTAAATCACTTGGGTGAGTCTGATTAATTGATGGAAGTGTAACAAGTCCCCATAAGTCAAGTAACACCATCTGGGAAACGACTCCCACCTGCAGCAGCTGCTCATCCACCCCAAAACTGATGCTGATTCTATTCTTTCCTGGCTTCACATGAGCTCCAGCATCAGGTCGAGGCTTCAGTTCTATCCCCTGATGGATGTCACAAAGCTGTGTGTGCCTTAACACCACCACACACCCCAGGTCACACCACCAGGCACCCCAGATCACATCACCAGGCATCCCAGGTCACACCACCAGGTACCCCAGGTCACACCACCACCCACCCCAGGTCACACCACCAGACAGCCCAGATCACACCACCAGACACCCCAGGTCACACCACCACACACCCCAGGTCACACCACCAGACACCCCAGGTCACACCACCAGGCATCCCAGGTCACACCACCAGGTACCCCAGGTCACCCTAAACACAACCCCTTCTTCTCTACACTGCCTGATCCCGCTGGTGGCACGAAATGTGTGCCTGAGATGGGAGATCTGTTCCCAAAGCCCTGTTAGGGACTTCCACACCAGCTACAAACTGGTGAACAGGGTACAAATACTCTTTCCTGCCACTGGGATGAGGCACTTCTGGGCCAGCTCTTTAACCTTGTTCACCTCTCTGCAGCTTTTTTTCTGAGTGCTGCACAGTGTGGTGCAAATGAAGGTCAGCACAGAGAAAAAGCCTGTCTTTAGGGGAAACAGTGATGACTTTGCTGTGGACCTGTACTCTGTAGCTCATGGATCAGTTCTGGCCTACAAAAAGAGGGAATTTCAATTTCTTCCAGGATTGGACAAAGACATGAAGAATAAAACCCAACTGGGTTTGCTTGGAACAGGCAGCCTTGAGCAGGATCCATGTCAGGCTGAGCCAGGGGGTCAGGCTGGCCCTGGCGAGTCAAAAGTAAGGCAGGGGTGTCCGTGGACCAGCACAGGTCTTACACCTGAAATGGGCACTGCACAGAGAAAGTCCTACAGCAGAGATTTATGTCTCAGGGACCTACATTTTCCTTCACACAATGCAGAGAAAAATTTTGATCCTCCAGAGAGATGCAGAAACAAAATGCAAATTCCTCTAGGACCAGGATTGGGATTTTAGAGCAAGGCAAATGTGCTAGGATTGCTACTGTCAGGGCCCTAAGAGGCTCTAATTGTCCTGCTGAGCTTCATCTGGACCTCCAGCCCTTGCCTGGGGGCTGCATTTAAGGTCAGACTGCTAATCTCTCCCTTTCCCTGAGCAGGGCTGTGTGTGTGCTAAGCCTGGCCTTGCTCTGCCTAGCCTTGACTCTTCCTCGCCTCTTGTGGGCTCTCCTGGGATGTCTGCTGGACCTGCTTGTGTCTCCCTGGTCCTGTGCCTCCCTTCAGCCTCTCGAGCAGGGCAGCCTGTCCTTCCTGCACCCCCCAGGTATCTCCTCTGGTGTTCCTGCTCCTCCTTTTGAATCCCAGAATGGTTTGGGTTGCAGGCACCTCAAAGACCATCCAGTTTCAGCCCCTCTGCCATGGGCAGGGACACCTTCCACTATCCCAGGCCAATGTCCAACCTGGCCTTGGACACTTCCAGGGATGGGGCAGCCACAGCTTCTCTGGGCACCCCGTGGCAGTTTTTCCCAGGACAGAAAGCTGTGGAGCTGTCACAGGAGCAGATGTGCAGAGCTGTGCAGGTTCCAGTGCCAGGTAGGAAAGCACCCCCAGACTTTGTTCCCTGTCCATATACAGAGCAGGATGCTCCCCTGGGTGAGGATCTCCACAAAGCCAGGATGAAAATCAGAGATGAGCTGTAACTGCTCTCCAAACTCCAGCTGAGAAAGTGGCATTTCAGCTGAGGTATGACTGGGATGTTAACACATTTCTGGCACTGAACTGAGCACTGGGTGACACTTCTGTGTCTCGGCACCGGTGAAGGCTGGTGACCTTTTAACAAGTTCCATATTTAGCATTGCATAGACATGTCTTAAATGCAAACTGCTACCTTTTCCTTTGAGGTGCAGAGAGTTACAGTTCCAGGGCTCTGACAAACATCTGTTTCACTTTGCATTTTCAATTCTGGCTCAGATAATGGGAACTCTTGCACAAGAAAGAGAAAAACAGCAAGAGTCCCCATTATTTACCAGTGGAGAGGTATAAATCGCAGAGCCAGAGCCCTGCTCCTGTGATTCCACTTTTATGGGTCATTACTGTAACTGGCTTGTGCTGCTCTTCTTTTAACATACAAATGGCACCACTTTATTTCCTGTGGGTGGGATTGATTCCCCTCCCAAGGGGTCCCCATTGAACCCAGCATTATTTACACTGAGCATGGAAAGAGGTGTTATTTCTCCAGTCATGGAAACCCTTTTTTTTAAGGCTTAGCTCTGTTTTCTCTGTTGCTAAGCCCCCTCACAGGCTGATAACTATTGTGGCACTGTAAGTTCCAGCAGGAGCTTAAAGGTTTGTGGAGGTAAGGGAGTTAAAGATCACTGTGCATATGTCTGCTTATTTATATCAAAGTGGTACTGCTTAGAGTTTTGTAAGAGTGTTTCAGGTATGTTGGCAATGTAAAGAACTGTTATAAAAAGCAAGGTGTCTAATTTCTTTTAGCCTCTGTAAAAAAATCTGAGCAAGTTCAAGTCCTGAAACTTGAACTCTTTGTCTTTGCAAGAGATTGGGAACCTGTGGGTTCTGCTGCCAGGGAGAGGCTGTGCCATGGCATTTTGGGGATGCAGCTCCTCTGATCAATAGGTCCCGGGGTGTTTTCAGATGCAGCTCAGGGTTTGGTGTGCTCCTGCAGGGATTACACCTGGATGTGCCAACTCAGATACTCAAGGGGAAGATGCTGTTGTGCTTTGCAGAGACCTTTGCTTGGGATTTTAAAAATTTTGCTCCCTCAGCTTGGCACAGTGCTGGACACTTGGTGCTCTTGGGTTTGTTGGAGGAATGCACTCACCTCCAGCTACCTGAAACCATCTATACCTGGCATCAGATTCCTAAAGTGATTGGTTACTTAACAGATCTGTGCAGGTGTTCAGCAGATGGAGTTCTCCTCCATGTCTCCAGAAAGAGTAGATTGAGCAGCTTCTAAAGTCCTGTACTGCAAATTTTGTGTCTCACTTTTACAAGTCAGATCTAAAGAGCAGAACTTTGCTGGTAGTGCCTTGCACAGTCGAGCCCGGCTGAAGATGCCTAAAGGTCTTCCCAGATGATTTTTTTTTTCTATGTGAAACACTGGCAGACAAGAGAAATAAGAAGATAAGTTACAGGAGGAATGAGAGGGGCAGGAGGGAGGCTGCAGGAGAGGAAAGAGGGATGGCTTGGCCTGCAGCTGAGTCAGTTCTGATGCAGCTTTTATCCTTTTTCAGTACCCCACTTGTGTGGCATGACAAGTGCTGCAAATACAAATATTCATTTTTCTTCCTGTAATAAAACTCTCACTGAAGAAAACCAAACATCAAGCAAAAACTCTGTTGCTTTCCAGATGGAGAAGCAGCTCCATGGCATGAACCTTGTCCTGAGAACGAAGTGCTGACGATGGCGCTTGGGGGGCTCAGGGATTTGGGGATTTTCTGTATGGGTTTTTTTGGTTTGTGGGGTCTGTTTTTGCTCTGGAGGCAGCAATGCCCTGCCCATACACAGAGAGGAATGCCTGCAATATGATGCTGACTGAAAGTGAGTGAAGCTGCAGAAGCTGGTTCCCCAGCTAGCAGACAGCAAAGCAAACTGAGGGCATTGGGGGCATAAAGTTGTCAAATAATTGCAATGTTGGAATGTTGCATAGCAACAATAAAGATCCTCTGTGTTTTCATAGTCAGAGTGGGCATTATATACCAGCTTGGTCTGCTGTCCCATCAGTAAAGAATTGCATCCAAACCCCTGAAGCCAGTGGGCACAATAGAGCCGAACACATTTAATGTTGTTTACTTGCTGTGGTCCTCTGTGTTTGCTGTCGATGATTCCAATTGATCCCGCTTAAAAGCCTATCCTTGATAAAGGTGTTAAATTAAAACAGCTCTCTATAACTGATGGACCCTTTTAACCTTCTTTGGCAAGGGGCTGAGTCTTCCTCCACGCCCCTCCCTGGCTCAGAACAGCACTTTATTAATACATTCTGTTTCTGAGGTGCAGGTTCACATGGCCATGACGGCACCTTCTTCACCCCCACCTTCCGTTTGGATTTCCTCCTGCCTTTGGCTGTGACCTCTGTCAAGTTGAGGAATCTCTCTTCCTTCTGCCACGTCGGGTCTACGAGAGCAGTGATTAGAAATAATGTTAATTGCTGAACTGCTTAAATCAAAAGCAGCAGTGGAACAATTCCCACACTGCGCTCACCCTCCTGCACCTCAAGCTCCCTGCCCCATGTTTGTCACAGCAAATATTGGCTATTTTGATTGTTATTTAACCACATGGCTGTGCTTTGGCATGAAGTGTCTTGCTTCCTGCTGGGTACTTGCAAACTGCATGGGGTCAAAGACCTTTTCAGTGGCCTTTTCTCCATTGCAATTAGGGGGTCAAGGTCAAATAATCACACAACAGAATTGCTCTCTGCTTTTTTGCTGTGATCTTTCTGTGCCTCAGCTGGAGATGGCTTTCATGAGACCTAGAACTACTCCAGAGCTCAAAAAAATAAATAATAATAAACCACAAAAAATCCAACCTACAATCAACACACGCACACACGGAGCTTTAAAGGTATTGCACATTATTTTGTTGGACATGGGCTTCTGCCTCCTGTTGTGAAGGTCAAAAAGCAAAAGCTCTTTTTTTCTCTCCAAGTGTCACTCTCGCAAAAGCGAACGCTGTCAGCCTTGGAAATGAAAGCTCAGCTTACATGGTCCAGGTGATGCCAGTTTGGACTTTCTCGAGTGTGCACAGCTTGGCTGAGAGCCGTGACTGAGCCTTGGCTGTGCTTTCCCCGGGAATCAGCAATCCCTCTGGGAACGCATCCCGCAGTTCCTGCCGCAGCTCCGGCTGCCGCCAGCGGCCGCGGGTCGCGCCAGGCTTTGAGTTACGCAGACACCTGCCCACCAAGGGCTCTTTGGAGACCTCCCTCAGCTGCTTTTACGAGCCCACACGTTGATTTGGATTCACAAGCAGCTCAGATGGACTCGTGGCTTTCGGTCCAAAAGCTCAAATTTCTACAGCCTGCTGCAAATCTTTTTTGTGTTGGATCAGGTGAAGTTAATGACACACAAGACAAAACCACCTAGGCTTTTTTATTCTTCCTACTCCAAGCTGAAGGATGCTCAAATACTTCATTCCTTTTACTGCTGGGATCCTTCTAATTTCCAGCCTAAACTTATTCTCCCCCAAGGCATCATTTCTCATTTGTTCTTGTGTCATGGTTATATTTTATATCTGCAGCAAGGACAAATTGCAGATTTAAATAGCGGGGATGCTGCAAAGTTTTGCCTGAGTACAGATGGAACAACTTTCTTGCAATAATTACATAGTAGTTACTGTTTTCATCTGATTAGCTGGAAATATACTGATTTTTCTCCTCCTGTACTTCGCATAAAAGTTCCTTTTCATCAACAGTTTATACAAATGTTGCTCTGTAGGGGGTTGTTGCAGTTGCTGTAGATGTAAAAACCCATAATATCTTGTTTTTAAATAGGTCTGGTTATTTGTACCACTATTTCCCCCTTTATGACATCCTGGAACAGAAACAGCAGAGGAGGACATGGAGATCCATAAAACTTCCATAAAAGTGGAAGGAGGCTGGATTGACATTGATTTCTCACTACTTCCCCCACTCCATGAGCACCTGGAAATTAATATGAAGGTTTCTAAGTATACAGAATTTGTGTCCAGCTCAGCAGAGCCTGAGCTGGAAGCAGTTTGGAGCTGGGAGGGGAAGGGGTCACACAAGTTTTCCCAGTTGTCCCTGTCCTGGGCACACCCCAGGTGAGTGATGTCACCTCTGGGGAGCTTGGGCAGGAGCTCAGCAGGGCTGCAATGGACTTTGTGACCCTGGTCTACAAGAGCCTCAATAAAACTGACACAGTTCGTTCCCCCTCCAAATGTTCAAGGAGCATCTGTGCTTTATTGCATGAATATATCTTAGCTCTCACTTATTCCTGTCTGTAACTTGCCTGAAAGGGAGGCAAACCCCTGATTTTAAGGAATGTTGTAAAACCAGAAGACTTACAGAGGCAGATGGGGAAATGTTTGAATGCACCGAAGCGCCTCCATTGATTTCAGTAGCAGTCAGCTTTGTAAAAGTACCTAATTTAAAAGTGTAAATAAATAATTTCCACAGTGTGACTCACTGAAGCTATATACATTGAAATTCCAACTAGAGTAACCTCTTCTTCTCTCTAACCACTTAAAAACTTTTAAAAGTACCAGAGAGCTATTGTTTGTGCTATCACAGGAAAACAATTGAAGAAAATGGAGTTTGCTGAACCCACTGCAAGGTTAAATCTTCCCAGCAGCATGCAATTGTTCCAACCTTGTTTCTGAATACTCTTGATTTGAAAATGTCAGGAAATCACTTTTCTTCCCAGTGCAAGTCTGCTCCAGGTATCTGCTGTCAAGCAGAGCCCTGTGAAAATGCCATCTCTCCTATGCCACCTTTGACGTCAGCGCGTCGCTGCTGGATGCATTTCCTCACTGCCTGATGTTACCTTGAATTTGAGCACAAAGTCCACAGGAATAAAAGGAGAGAAGTGTTAATTCTCAGCCAAACATATGGAGAGACATGGAAGTGACTCTCCTAGGTACATCTGTTCGGTTTGGTGTTCGGGAAAGGAAAAAGGATGGTGAAGCAAAGGTTTGTATATTGAAGGGTTTTGCTTTTGGGCTCTCTCTTTGCTTCTTTATCCAAGTCTTCCTCTCTGAAGCAGTGAAAAAGGAAGGTGACTCAGTCTTTTACTCTGTCTGGGTAAAATAAGATAAAATAATGCACTCTCTGTGAAGGCAGCTGTGCACCAGGAGAAGCTTGCTGGTTTCTAGAAGCTCCTTGATTGCACCACGTGAAAATGAGCTCAGTCCCAGGTCTGGGTTTGTAAATGGGAAAGTCCAGCTTTGATACAGGTGGGGTAGGACAGCCTGTGCTTGTGAGACTCTCTGCTGCTCCACAGACACCTGGGGAGGTCTGGGGAGTGGTTCAAGGCACAGCATTAGACAGCTGGGAGCTGTGGGAGTAAAGGCTGCCGGTAGAAAATATGGTGGTGGGGCTTTTAATGAAGAATTGCCAGACTGGGGCAAAGGATGGAGAAGTGGAATTAACACATAAATGCTGCTGAGTGAATCAGTGTAAAAAGGCTGAGGGGGCTCAGGTGAGTGACAAAATGGACTTGTCCACTCTGCACTGGCCTCTCTCTGGCCAGGTAATGTTAATTAATAGAAAATGAAGAGTCTAACTCTGGAAGCTGTTGTGCAGGTTAATTTCTCATTGGAAGAATGGAGAATAATTTCAGAAAAATCCTTTGGGAATCTAGAGCTGGTATTTTCAGGGCATTATGACTTTTCAGGCAGTATCCATGGCAGATTTGTGATAGAGCAAAAAAAAGTAAAAAGTGACAGCGTGGTGTAGCAGGACGGGTTTTCACTGAGAGGTTTATGGATTCAGTTTAGAGGTATTGATCTGCTCAGCAAATGCTGAAATCTCTGTGTTTCTTCCTGCAGTCAGGAGATCTAAAATAGCACTTTTCCCCCCTAGATATTTGCAGTATATTTTTTGGCTCACAGAGAACTATCTGCATGTTAAGGAGTTCTTCCCTGAGCCCAGCTATCGGCCAGCTTGAATATGTACCAAAGCCACAACACACAATCGTGCTGGCCCAGCACTCCCCATTGTAAGACCCTTTTGTCCTCTTAAACAAACAGCTTAAGCTGAAGTTTTCTGTGCTGGGCACCTGTCTTAGTCTGTCTCTTTTCTGAAGGACTCAGCAAAAGTGTCTGAGCTGTTTCTGTGAACAGGGCTACGGAAAAAAAGATTATTTTAGGAGTGCTAAGGATACCTTCTGTTGTTTGAAGAAGGATGAGAGCCAGGACACTGGAATAAGGTCCTGAAGTTTCAGAAGGTTTTCCACAGCACACACCTGGCAAGATGCACGGGGAAGGGGGCACGTGGGAAGGGGGCAGAACTCCACAGTGATGGAAGTTTTCATGTGGGTAAAAGGACAGTGGAAACGAGGTTTATTTTTAGCACTTCTGGTGGGCTGAATCCAGCAAGCCAGATGATGCTCCTTGTGATAAGCAAATAAGTTTTAACTGGCTTCGGCAAACCCACATGTACAGCTGAGGAGTTACGTTCCCCTTAAGTAAATTCTCCTGATGTGAACTTCTAGCCTGAACAAAAGGTTTAGCTGCAGGACCTTCTTACTGAGCACATCTGCTCGGCAATTTTGTGCAGCAGCACATCTGCCATTGAATTTAGCACAACCTGCAGAGCTCTGGGAGACAGGAAAAAATAGGATGGGTCAATTTCTGGCTTGGAGAACGAACTCAGGACAAGTTGTGACTTGAAGCTCCCTGAAAGACCAGCACTTTTGACATTATGCAGCTGGCAGGTTTGGCTGAGCAGCACTTTGTAGGGAGGAGGGCTGCCAGTGGAGAGAGCTGAGCCAGGATCTGAGCCTTAGGGACACTGCTGGAGGGAGATCCTGCAGCTTTGGAGCAGAGGAGCAGTCCGCTTTGATCTGGCCCCGTTTCTCACGTGCTGCTGTTGGTTGTCTGTAAGAAACCTTTTAAAGAAATAAAACCAACACGAGACCAACAAATCTCAATTAAGAAACCTCCGTGTGTTGCTGCCACAACTGCCACCCGCTCTCAAATTTTGTGCCTTCTTGCTCATTCCTTGCTTCTAACCTCAGTCCTCCTCTGGGTTGTTAACATGTTTGTTTTCAATGTTCTTCACTATCTTGGTTCTTGTGGCAGCAGTTGCTGATCTGCCAAGGCCAGAGCATTACTGGCACATAGTGAGATTGTGCCTGGCAGCAGGGCCCTCACCTTCTGCAGGTCACTGACATCCGCACCGGTGCTCGTCTGTGGCACCTCCTGCTAGTTTTTATTTGTGTTTTTGCTCTTTCCATTCTGTAGGTCTCCCAGTTCCATGCTTAGTCACTTCCTGCTGCATTCCTACATCTCCCATTTTCATTGTCCCTTCTGGCCAGTTGGTGGTTACACCACCTTATCCCAGCTTGGCTGCCCCGTTGCCTCTCTCCATTTGTCACCCCCCTCTGCCAGTGTCCTGTGTCTGCTGTCACACTGCAACAAGAGCCTGTGCTACAGCTTCGTGGCCATGCCCTCAGCTTCTTCTTCCCATGTTTTTTTGTCCCACAGCCCGTGGGCAGCACACACCTGGAGACGAAGTGGTAGCCAGGTGGGTGTACAGGGTTCTGTGTGCTCCAGAAAGTGCAGGAATTACCTGCAGGAATTACTCCTGTCTGTTTGGCCAGCTTGTGACCATTCTCCACTGTCCTGAGACACCTCAGTGGATGTTCCTTCACTGGACCACAGCAGATCTAAACGTGAGGCTGTGTCTCGGCTGTCCTGCTCTCCAGTGTCCCCAGGCTCTCCCCTTACTCTCTAACCTCTTCTTCAGCACAGTTGTTGGAATCAGACACAGGAAGAAGGAGGTGGAAGGTGCCATTAGACACAGGAGGAGGAAGGTGAGAGCTGCAGGGGGGTCCTTGGGGCAGAGCTGGTGGCACTGGGGTGAGCAGTGGGCTCTGTTGTCTGTGCAGGGATCTCGGAAGGTTTCTCATCCGGCTGTTCCCTCTGCTGTCCTTTCCCAGCTGTGCACACAGCCCCTCCCAAGAGCTCCCGTGTCAGTGTTTACTACAGCCAGTGATAGGGAAGTATTTCTCTCCTCCTTGGCTACAAGTGCTGACAGTCAGGCCTCGGTGACATAATGACCAGCCAGTGTGAAACTGTTCAAATTACCTCATAAATAACTCCTAATGCACAGAGAACCAGGAGCTGCTGTTGCTCGTAGATAGATTATTCACTGCCATTATGGAGCATTAAACCAAGGCTAATATGGAGGTCTCCATAGGGGTTTCATTAAACACCAGAGGTTTCCTATAGATTTAAGCATCAGGGAGCTACACATCTCTCACTGCGTGTCAGCCCTCCCGTGTTAGAGGTAATGCACTTCTGCACAGGAGTATGGGGATGTTAATGGCCAGGAAAATGTCTCTTAATAGGAGGAAAAAAAATGAAATTCCCAACGTTGTTAACATGCAGTGTCAGAATGCTGTTTGTAGCAAGGTCTTTGATCTCTACAGTTTGGAAGTTGGGGTTTTTTTCACATGAAGACATTAAGTGTAAGTGGAAACATCCTTGTCCAGTCGGGAGCCAGCAAAAGGACAACGCTTCAGACTTGCCTGCCCTGCCAGCAGTGGAGCTTTCCAAGACTCTGCAGTTAGCTTGGCTGGGACAGAGGTGCTGCAGCATGTGGTGGTGGGCTTGGCAGTGCTGGTTAATGGTTGGACTCGATGATCTTGGAGGTCGTTTCCAACCTCAGTGCTCCTCTAATTGAATGTCTGTGTGTGGCCGGTGATGGAGGCACCCTCGGCCTGTCTGCCTGTGCCACTCCCCCAGCCCCACACTGCCTGGACAGGCCCCCTCTGACAAGACTCATCCTCATCCTCGTCCTCATCCTCATCCTCATCCTCATCCTCATCCTCATCCTCATCCTCATCTTCATCCTCATCTTCATCCTCATCCTCATCCTCATCCTCATCCTCATCCTCATCCTCATCCTCATCCTCCTCGCTGTGTGACTCCTCTGGCTCAGGGGTTTGTCCAGCCAGACCCTTCCACCCAACCACACCACAGCAGCACCCAAACTCCCCGCGATGAGCTGACTGAGCCCACGCACGGCTTAAATCACCCTGTGGAGACTCCGCAGCCATTGTGGGCTCCATGGCAAGGATGGTGTTTGCACCGAAGGGCTGTGGAGCACCCTCAGGCCACAGCAGGGCCGTGCAGCTTGCACCATGAGTGGTTCATGTGCATTCGTTTTCCCCAGCCTCTCTTGCAGCCAAGGCCAGAAGAGCAGGTGGTGCCTTCCCAAGGTTTTGGAAGCCTTAATGACCACTGTGGAGATATTTATAGTTTCTTCTTCCAAGAAACTTTTGGTAAGTAATTACCACAAGCATTGCACTAATTATTCCTAAGTGTGTTTCTCCATTTTTTGGTAATCTTTCCTATTGCTACTGTAATATAACCTATTTTAATATTGAAATATTTAAATCACAATTTATTTCTTAATACATTCAGCTTTTTGTTATGTCGAAGGCCTGTCCTTTTTGGCAGTCTGGTGAAACTGCACTTATTCTCAAAGCTGTTGCAGCTGTCATTCACATGTAATTAATGTGTCTACACCACTGATGACTTGGCTGACATTAATTAGAGGCGTGAATAGGAAATCACACCCAGCAATGCTCCCTGTTGGGTCTCCTTTTCACCATCTCAACCCCACCTTTTCAGATGGGCAGTGGGTGGACAGCTGCCAAGTAGCTGTGTCCAAGTGGACTCACTGTGGCTCAGGGAGCACTGCATCCATGGGGAAATTGTGGCTTTTCTTCCGTCTAGTGGGATTTGCACTGGGTCTTAGACCACATGAGTGTTCTGATGGCTCTGCAGGGCTTGTCTGCCATGGCTCCTCTGCCACTGCTTACCTCAAATGAGCTGAAAGGGACCGCGTGTCAGGGTGGGAGTGCTCAGTGGTGCACACTGATCCGGGTCTGCTGCCTGGCCTGAGCAGCATCTGGCTGAAACCTGCCCCAGCTCCCTTCTGGAAAGCAGGAAGGGAGATGAACCACAGTGAAAAAGAAACAAAAATTTGAATAGGACAAGGATGGGCAGCGCTCATAAGTTTTGTGTTTGAAGCACAGCTTGAGTCTCCCTCTGGAATCATCACCTTGTTTCACTGATTATCCAGAGAAATGCAGCCTCTGACATTAGGAGGCTAAATTAGGTGATGTGATTACTCCTTTAAACTCAAATCAGGTACTAATCCTTCAGGCACCCTGATCTTTCTGGCTTTTCTTTCATTCCATCCTCAAAGTACAAATTAAAAAGGTGAACTATTACAACTTAAATGGTTTTCAGAACTCTGATTATTTTTCTGACCCCCATTTCTCGCTCAGCAGGATAGAAATGATGCTCACTGAGTCTGCAGCAAATCCAACCCTTTACCATGATAAAAAAAAAAAAAAAAAAAAAAAAAAATCTGAGATTTAAGGGGAAAAAAAAAAAAAAAAAATCTGAGATCTGAAGGGAGAAGATAGAGGGGAAAATAATTAACAGTGCCACTGAATGATCAAGAATTTTAATCCTTTACCTGCAGCTGGGCTGTGTTTTGCTGATATGGGGAGGAGAACATGATTCAGTTTAGCCAGTCCCAGAGCCCCCCAAAATGTCCTGCCAAGTCCTGCCTGAGTTTTGTCCTCTGGGTCTATTCCCCCGTGCTGGCGTGGGCAGGATCTGGCCTGGTCAGATCCTTCTAGGATGAAAAAATGACCCTTCTAGGTAAATTTTTTTCCTGGTGTGATATACTCATGTACGAAACAGGTAAAGAGAATGTGTGGAAATTTTGACAGTCTTCAAAAAGGTTTTATTCTGGTATCTGCATAACTCCAAGTCTGCGTGGTAAGGTTATTGCTGTATCTGATGAAACAGCATTCAGTGGCCAGGTATTTCAAAGTGGCCCCAATCTCGTTTGGCTGTGATAAAGAGGATAAATAGATCAATGCACATATTCACATTCACATGAAAGCCAAAATCACATGTGACAGAGACAGAAACAATAAAACCTGGGACTGAAGAACGGAAGAGAAGGATAAAGCCTTGTGGTTTAATAGAAAGGGAAATATATGAGAGAATCTTTCATCTCTGACCATGTTTGCTGCAAAGTAATAAGACACGTTGGCTCTGAATGGAGAAGATAAGACACTGGGATAAAAATCCAGTTTCAGTACGACAACCATGGGAGGTAAATTATTACCTTGTTTTTATTACTACAGGCACAGAAATATAGTGGAGAGATGTAGCTACAGGGAAAAATTCCAACAAACCCGCAGGATGGGCTGCAAATGCTTGGGGTTTGCTTTGAAGGGGTGAATACTTGAGACACTTTCCTCTTGTAAAAGTATCAGAATAACATTGCTGGAATGCCTTGAAACTGTGGTTATAGCTCCCAGAACTGAAGCTGTTGGGAAATTGGGAAGCAAAGTAGCAGCACCAGACAGTTTGTGGCAAAGCTAAAGTGGTGTAAAGTCACAGACTGAAGGGGGCTCACAAAGTGACCACCTCCTCTGCCACTGCAGAGCCCCAGTGCCCCCTCCCCCCCCCAGCCCTCAGTCCAGCATTGGGAATTTCAAGGTTTCTTTATCCCCATTTTAAAGCTATGAAAATACAAATCAACACGGAGTGGCTTTTTGAAGTGCAGAGTGTATTGCTGAGTTCCTAAATTTACATGAGGTTTCTTAAACAAGCAGGCTGATTTTACAACATGCTGAGCAGCTGCTGAAGCCAAGAACAAATTCATCTGGAGACACAGCTGGGTCACTAATGTGGAAAGGGCTCGGGATGAAAGGCTCTGTGTGAAACGGTCTGTTGTGAAGTTGCTTTGACTCCACAGACTTCCAGACAGCCCTTGAGGCTTAAGCAAGTCTAAAGATGCAGGTATTAGGCAGCACTAGTTGGCTTTTTGGAGATCACACACTGCAAATCTGAACTCTGAAAGAAGTCCAGTCTTCCTCCTCTTTTGTTGTTCTAGATGTCCTTTGCTCCCAGGGCATGAGTTTCAATTTGTCTGTGTCTCTTATTTGGCTTCTGGAAGAAGAGGTGAGGACATGCAGATGATGTTCTGTCTCCTGGCCACCCTCTGGGCTGCTCTTTGCTCGCTGTGGCTGAGGGGACATCACACAGAAACTCCTGGTCCTGCTCTTGAAGCACCAGGAAGGTTCAGACTTACGGCTGAACATTTTGGCTTTGATCCTTTTTTTGGTAGCAGGTCAGACCGAACTTGGGTCAAGATTTCCATGCTCAATCCAGCCCAGTTTGGGGGATGTCTGGATCCTGAGACAGTGTCCATCTCTGCTGTTAATTCAAGCTGACAGAGGTTTAGATTGGATATTAGGAAAAAACTCATCCCTGTGAGGGTGGGGGGCTCTGGCACAGGGTGCCCAGAGAAGCTGTGGCTGCTCCATCCCTGGCAGTGTCCCAGGCCAGGCTGGACAGGGCTTGGAGCACCCTGGGCTAGTGGAAGGTGTCCCTGTGCATGGCTGGGGTGGCACTGGATGAGCTTTAAGGTCCTTTCCAACCCAAGCCTTTCTATGATCCTATGATTTATTCACACCCCACATTGCCAGGTCCCTGCCCCTGTGCTGCCCACCACACTCAGTGCTAAGAGGTACCTGGATGCAGAGTTTTCTATTTATCTCCCTGGACAGTGGCACTTTGCAGCTCAAAGCAGATGCATTTTGGGATGCAGATTATACTGTGTTCCCCTAGTCAAATATTAAGCTGTATTTCTTTATATGTATTATATCTATCTAAGCCCGTAATGCTTTATGTAGCAGTGACAGCAGCTTCACAGGTTCTTTATTAGAGTAGGAATCCCTGGGTTATGGTGAAAATACAACACATTTTGTCAAAAATGGAGGGTTTTTCTAAAAAGCAAATCTCTCTAGAGCCTGTTTCCCCCAGTTTCCACTAGAGTTTTTAATGATTTGGCCTCTCCATCTGCCCCAAGTGGGACTGTCCACTTGCCTGTAAGCACTCTAAATTTGGACCATATTGGAATCATAAAATCAGAATCACAAATGGTTTGAGTTGGAAGGGATCTTAAAAATCATCTCGTTCCAACCCCCTGCCATGGGCAGGGACACCTTCCACTATCCCAGGTGCTCCAGGTTCCATCCAACCTGGCCTTGAAAATGAACAATAATATGGATTAAAACAGCATTTCTAATGTAGCTTGAGGAAAAGCTTTCAAAGGACCTGCTGAGATAAAAACAGAGTTTCTGGGCTTGAATGCAGTCATAATTCCTAGAAGTTACCCTCACAGGACCATGGCATAATTTTGTGATAGCAGAGGTAGGTGGGACTCTGGTAGTAGACATCAGGAGGTTTCAGTAGACAAACGGCCACACCACCCACGACCTTTCCACAGGCCCTGTTAACCCTGGATCTGTGGTCTGGGAAGGGACTTGGAGAAAGATGACGCAGCTGTGACCTGCACAAGGGATGGAAAAGGGGCTCTTCAAGGCCTGTCAGTTTAGAAGTTGAGTTAATTTTGGATGTGAAAAAAAGCGGGGCTGCATCACACTGATTTCATGGTGGTAAGGAGCTGTCAGTGTCCTGTTGAGGAGCAGGACCAGGAAGTCAACAAACACCAACAGATTTCCTCATTTATTCGGAGTGTCAAAATTTCCAGCATTTCAGTTCCAAGGCACTAAAGCTGAAGGTATTTTTTCGTCTGAAGTGATTGTTTCCATGGCATCAAAATATTTCATTCTAATTACTGGTTTTTTAAAAACCTTTTATATCAAAAGTTGGTTCTTTTGAAGTTCCAGTTTAAGAAAAAAAAGCTCTGCCTATCACTCCAATCTTATCAGATTGCTGCTTTTGGAAAACAAAGTTTTGTGGGGTTGACAAACATGTTTGAATTAAACAGCTTCTTTTGGTTTGAGATTTCTTTAGTGAAAAATATTCCCATGGATTCTATTTGAGACCTGCTGTTATATGCCTCAAAAAATAAAAAAAAATCAACCAAAAAGTGTCATGAAGCAGAATGTGTTTTATTCACCCTGAGATAAATTGCAAGTGTAACAATGCCTGTGAGAAACAGGGAACTGGAGGGAAATTGTCAAGCACTTCAGTGTGCCAAGAAAGCCATACACTCATCAGTTATTTCTGCTACAGCTCGGGGTTTTATGAAGTTGAGATATTTAAAGAGTTCTCCATAAAATCTGGAACCAAAAGAAATCACTTTTTCATTCTGAATATGAGGTGAAGAGCAGGTTTCATGAAAGTTTAACAGAAATTTCTGCTCTGGGTGTGCCTTGGGGAGTGTAGCTGATCCAGCACAGCTTTTCTTGTGATTTTTGCACTGAAGGCCTCAAAAAGGACTTTTAAATCCCTTAAAATACTGTTGCTTGCTGGTGTACTTAGAGAGCTAAGAAAGAAAAAAACAAATTAAAACAACGGTCTAGTGGAAAATCCCTGCCCATAGCTGGGGGTTGGAACAAGATGATCTTTAAGGTTCTTTCCAACTCAAAGCATTCTCTGATTCTGTGATAAGGAGGTGGAACTGGTGCTAGAAATTTTACACCTGGCACTCAAGAGTCAGAGCAGGGGAACGTAAGTTATGGAAATGCTGCGTGGTGCATCGTCAGGGGATAATGCAGATCCTGGTTTTCAGTGGGTAATTATTAAATGGGTGAGGATTTGCCTGCCAGCAAACTCGGATTGGGAGCATCAGTGTTATACACGTCCTCACACACAATCATAAATCAGATTCTCCTTCCTTCAGAGACTTGGCACTAGGTATCCTGGCAGTACGCAAAATATCCCAATTCCGTGGAAATACACCTCTGTATTACGCACACTTGAATGTATGCTTTTGAATTGCATGGAAAGCTGATAGTTTTGTAAAAATTTAAATATATGTTCATGAAAATATTTTGCAAGAGGATTTTGTGAAGTTTGGGAAGCATCTTGTTCACACAGAGGAAGATTGGATACCATCCTAACCTGACTGGAGATTCCATTGGGAATTCCTGTCTCACCTGTAAGCAGAACTGAATACCTGGCTTCTCATTCCTTCCCATGCTCTCCTTGTCTTCAAAAAAGACTTTTTATTTTTACAAATAACTCTGCCAAAAACTTCATCAGGGAAGCAGGAAAGTGCAGCTGTTTGGGTTCTTGTTTGCATGGAGAACTGCAGAGGGAAGGAGAAAGGGAGATGTGGGGGAGGCACCACTGGAAAAAGTCCTGGCTGGGTCTCCACTGAATTTAATGCCAGCTCTGGATGCAAGGAGCTGGGATCTGCTGCTGTTGATTTGAGTCCATTGGTTTTCATATCTAAACAGGTTTCTAAGTGAGTCTCACCTGGGCTACAGCTACTCCCAGAGGAATGGGTGAACATCAATGGTAAACGGAGATTATTTTTAGCCAAATTCTGGAGTCTTGATATACCTCAGTTTTCACTTTCTCAGCACATTTTATTCAATTTTATTAGGTCATTTAGCAAATAATTTTAATTTTCTGCTTAGATCTGAATTTCTGAAAGTAATGTACTGTTGTACAGTTAATGAGTCTGCTAATAAGCTCCAAGAAAATGTGATTTGCGAATCATTCCAGGACATAACTGTCACTCAGACCCTATGCTAATTAGCATAACCATTAGCAACTATCCCTAAGAGGTCCTTGAAATTTAAATGAGCTTTCCTAAGATCCTTTTTACCAGGGAGGTTGCAGCTTCTGCCTCACGTGCAGAAGGCAGCCTGGTGAAAAGCAATAATTCATTAAAGACGAAGCAGATCTTTAGAGGTAAATGCCCACCTGGGCTCTGAGCAGCAGCAGTGTCTCTGCCGGGCACTCGGTGCCTGTTTGCCCTCACGGTGATGTCGAGAGGTGCCATGGCTGAGTGACCACCTGAGCAGCCAAGAGAGGACAGAGCAGCTAAATGAGCAGGTTTTTACTGCACAAACACGTCAGCGCAAGGAGGTGTTTAGGGAGCAACATTTCACCCACAAGGTCTCTGCTAAATCTCGGTGAGTTTAGTGACTCGGTGGATTCAGCTTTGTTGGGGGAAAAAAAAAGGCTGCCTAGAGGCTGTGGATCTGTGGGCGATGTCGCAACGCTCTCGGTGCTGCAGGGACCAGGGCTCCTCTGGGTGCGGGCAAATTCCATCTGGCTGCAGTTCCCACTGCGAGTTGTCCTGAGGGCTTCACTTCACGGGCCCCCCACTCAAAAGAAAGCACTTTTCTCAACACTTGGCTTTTATTTTACTCTTCCCCTCTCTCAGCCCATTGTTCTTTGGGCTCCCAGCACCAATTCCGTCGTGTGTTTTAGGAAGACATAAATCTTCATAAATCTTCAGCACCGCTCCAGCAGTGTTTGCCCATCACCACCGTGCAGCAGCAGCCAGGGGCTGATCTCCCCACACCCCACCTGCTGATGACTTGCACAATCATTCGTTTTCTTATTTTCTCTGTTTTAATGCAGCATTGTGGGGTTCAGAGACTGGGAGGAGGATGAATGCAGAGACAATACCATGCAAAAACCACTATTCTATCTTTAGGATAAGGACCTCACAGGGGTCTTGCCATGCCATGAAAGAGATGTCCTCCCACAGGTGAAGGTTTAGCCGGGGTATCCACCAGGCAGACACAGCACTTCGGTTCAAACACAAGAGCTTCAGACTCAGGAGGAGCCTGCTGTGGCTTGGGGCTATAAAACAAAAAAACCAGGTTGTATTAGGCAACTTTAAATACCTAGCAGAGGTATTGGCTTAATCTCTCTCCTTTTAATCCGGCCTTGTCTCATTGACAAAAGGAGAAATCCCTACACTTGCAGCTGATTTCTGCCAGCTACAGTCGGGTGGTCCATCAGGGCTCTCCCTGTTCCTGGGCCATCCCCTTTCCTCCCTGCAGCCTCCCAGAGTGCAGGGCACAGCTTTTGGTGCAGGGTGTGGAGTCCCAAGGCTGCGCATTTCTCCCTGTGCCTGCATGGACGTGTAGACCTGTGAATTTACTGCTGCATTCATGTGAAAATGCTTCTGTTTGACAAACTTGGATTTGAAACCTCAGGAAAACTGCACAGGAAGGTGCTCGAGGCTGGGGGACAGAGCCTGGCAATGAGGTTGAAGGAGTTCCTCCTCCTGAACTCCTAAGTATTAGACTGACTCTATCCCTCTTTTAACTGAGCAAGTGAACATGAAACACAGGATTAAATAAAGCAATAAAGTTGTTAAAGATCTAAAGCTGATGTGAGTCATCCAGGAGAGATTAAGGCAGTCACACAAATGAACAAAGCAGGTAACACGCTAAGGTAAAAGAGGGGATAAAGTTTGTCAGGATCAAGGAGCTGCCTGAGGAAGGGGTGCCATGAATTAACGGCACAGTAAGGGTGAGCATTAGGCTGAGCAGACGCCCTGGGCAGCCTGGGAAGGGCTGTTTGCTCAGCTGCCTCCAGAGGGATTCCCAGCCATCACTCTCTCCCTCCAGCTCCAGCAGTGTTTGCCCATCCCCCCCGTGCAGCAGCAGCCGGGGGCTGATCTCCCCACCCCCCCCCTGCCGATGACTTGCACAATCATTCGTTTTCTTATTTTCTCTGTTTTAATGCAGCATTGTGGGGTTCAGAGACTGGGAGGGGGATGAGTGCAGAGACAATACCACGCGAAAAACACCAACTGATGGGCATGATTATTCATAGTAGCAGCAAGCAGCAGCTGGGGCCTGACTGATCAGAGGTGATTGTGAGGTGCAGAAGGCCTCGGAGCACTTTCCAGGGTCTGTTTGTGCCTTTTCTGATGGAGCCTGAGCAGGTTTGCACAGTTGGGTCCTGTGAGCCCACGTCATGTCTGGCCAAGGCTCTGCTGGGCAGGGTCCTTTCCGAGCCCTCAGAAATCAGCTGTGTCTCAAAGAATGGGACAGCTCAGGCTTGGCTAAACTCATTAAAAACCAGGGCTCCTTATTTAATATGGAGACACAACGGAAATTCTTGTTTTCACTGGTGAGCCTAGGAAAGGAGGGTCTCAAACCATCCCCAGCTCAGGTTTAATACAAAACTGGAGTTTCCTTGGCTGTGCTGGCTGGTGATGGATGATCATTTGCCATATTTTTTTCCTCTGGATAGGAAAATCTGGGGCTATATAAATCGTATTTCCATGCAAGAGACCAGGTACGGATTCTTTGGTATTTGCCCTTAATTGCCTTCTCGGTTTTTGTTAGACAAGAAAGGATATTAACAGGATTGCACAATGGCCAATTAGTCTTAAAGGTCTTTAGTTTCATTACTTATCTGGAATAATTTGTAATCTTCCTTTGACAAAGGCAGGAGCCCTTTCTGATAATAACACTAAATCAGGCTGCTGGAGCACATAGCGATTAACATATACAGGGGATGTTATACCAAACAGAAATTCAATTTAACAGATCTCACAGCTAAAACCATATCCCAATTACACTCACATCCTTCTGCTTCTCTGTGTTACCCTCTTATCCCCATCTTCAGAGGTCTCAGCATGAATTTATCGTGTTTCCTCATGTTCTTGTTCCTATCCAGCCTGCTTAGTACCCACCATTTTTTTTTCCATAGTGTTCTTTGATCTCATTTCTTTGCTGATCCCTTATGATGCTGCTGGCTGCAGAGGCAGGGACGGGGCACTGGGAGGGCTGGTGGCTTTTCTGCCACCTGAGCAGAAGAGAAAATACTGAAGTGCAGACACTTAGGGCACCAGCTCAAGCCCTTGCCTGTGCTGTGGCTGATTAGATCTTGGGCATTTGCCAGCTGCCAGCTTCTTGCTCTGTTTTAAACCATTAGAAAGGCAAATGGATACCTGTAAAAGAGTCTTTTGAAAGACATATAACATCACTGCCCTCTCTATAATGCAAATAGGAATAATTTTTTTTTTGCCTTTGACCACTGGCGAAGATTTGAGAGAAAAAAGCATTAAGTGGGACAAAGAAAGCAAGCAGGGGTTGAAGACCCTCTAAATAAAGCCAGTTGTATCCCCTAACAGGAAGAACCTCATTAATGAGTTGTTATTACTTTAAAAAGTAGAGGTTGAAATCAGCTCATAAGGAGCTGAGCTGCTTAAGTGAATCTGCAGACAAAGCAGATTCTTATTATAGTACCTTCCTCTCTGTGCTATCTGTGTTTCTTCCCAGCCTTCTCTAGGCTTATCAAGGTAAATCTTTTTTGTTATCTGAGGACAGTGTTTTAAGTGGAGGCTTTTCCTCTGTACGATGTGAAGATTAGATCAGGTTTTTTATGTAGTTGGACCTTTTTATATAGGATAACCTAAATGTTGTCCTGACCCTACTCAATACAGAGACAGCCACAGCAGCATCATGGAGCAAAGGATGAGGCAACTTAGCAGCCAGAAGAGCAGGAGGGACATCAGTCCAGGTCCTGTTCTGCCTGTCACTCCCATAAATCTGTAATGGACAGAGCAGTGATATCACTTCTGTCTTTCTATTTTCTTTCCTTCTGTTTTTATGTATTTATGTATTTTTTTATTTATTAAATTTGTTCACGAGCCAGGAAGATTTCTTCACAGCACTTACAATCATAGAAATATAGAATCTCCTGAGCTGGGAGGGACCCACAGGGATCATCCAGCCCAGCTCCTGGCCCTGCACAGATCCCCCAAAAACCCCACCCTGGGCATCCCTGGCAGCGCTGTCCAAACGCTCCTGGAGCTCTGGCAGCCGCGGGGCCGTGCCCATTCCCTGGGGAGCCTGGGCAGTGCCCAGCACCCTCTGGGGGAGGAACCTTTTCCTGATCTCCAGCCTGACCCTCCCCTGGCACAGCTCCAGCCATTCCCTGGGTGCTCCAGCTGGTCACCAGAGAGCAGAGATCAATGCCCGCCCTACCTCTCATGTGAGTGGCCCTGCTCAGAATTCAGTGCCACCAGGACTGAAATCAGCTGTCACCTCTCAAACACCTCTGCAGTGCTGGAAGTGTCAAACAAGTTTGTCAAAATGTGGGCAGCTGCCTGCACACAAAGCATTCACCTGGGTCTGGGTTCTGGTACCTTTTTACATGCTAAAAACTGTCTCTTCCTATAGGTAGCACAGGCAAAAAAACCTGCCACTTTCAGATAATCAAACAGGCAGAAGAATTTGGAACCAAAGAATCTCTGTCACATAGCAGGTTGTGCTGTTTGTTGGTTATTGTACAGCCATAAAAACTGAAACCAATTTAAACATGTCTGGGTGCCAGTGAGCTGGCAGAGCTCCTCTAGCTGCAGGGAAATGAGGATTTGGGCTGACTCTGTGTGGACAGGGCTGGGCTTTTTGTCTGCGTCAGCTGCTCACCTGCAGCAGCACAGCAGCATTTCCTCCCTTTGCCAACCTTCCTTGGGCTTCTCCAGCCAAATTGTGGATTTCCTGTGGCAGTGACACCTCTGCTAATGCATCTGCCTGGAACAGAGCTTTAGTGGTGGGGCCAGATGCCTGGTTTGGGTCCTGCATCTCACAGGCTGCTCAGAACAGCCCGAGGTGTGTATGTGGGGCCAGGCCTGCCTGTGCCCAGGTGGGAAGGTGCCCTTGGATGTTTTCTTCCAAGGCTCCCCACCCCACGCTGCAGATAGTGAATGTGTGTCTCTGAGCGTGTCCCCATCTGCAGCAAATGCCATCCCTGTGTCTTGTGCAAGTTTCTGGAAAACGGGCTGGTGGATGAAAGTAAAAGAAAGGCTCCATGAAAGTGCTCCCAGAAAGGAGCTGATCAATGAGCTTAACCCTCCTAAAGCACTAAAGAGCACGGTGCTGCACATATTGACTGCAGGCAAAGCTTTGGTCAATAGTCACGCAGACAACAGAAACTCCTCACACAACACACACAGCTGTAGGAATCAGGTCTCACCAGTGCCACGCATCACAAAACTGCTTATTACATACTGTGCCTCGTAGGATTTATTGTCACCTGGTCCACGTCCCGTGCTGAGTGTTGACCTGGGAGTCATGAATCCACAGCTTCCATTTCTACCTCTTCCACAGTGACAAGGTGGACTGATTTCCATCCAAGTGATTTAAATGAGCCACTGAGGAACTGTGATTTAAATCATTGATGTTTGCTTTTTACATTGGCAGGAGAGGCAGCTTTAATGATGTATGGTCCTACTGCTGCGGCTAAAATCTAAATTCCTGGAATATTCCCTCCAGATAATCTCTAAAGTTCATGCATTTGCCTCTGGCCGGCGAGCTGCACGCAAGGGAGAGAATTCTTGGCTCAGCCGGGCAGTTTGGAGCTGCTGTGCTTGTATTGGCAGCCTGGAATAGGCAGCTCAGAGGGAAGGTGCCAAATGGGGTTGTATTAAGCACCTCTTGGCTGCTGCTGAGCACAGAACTAGAAGACAGAGCGCTCTGGAGAGCAGGGCAGCACGGGAAGGGGTTTGGCAGCGCTGCTGGAGCAGACAGGTGTGTGTCTGAGCAGCGAGTGCCCTGCAGCAGGATGGGGCACGAAGTGGTTGGAATGCTCATACAGGCAGGACAGGACAGCGTGAGCCATGTGCAGCCTAGGAATTTAAGATTTCCAATGTGGATGTGAAGGTATCAAAAAGAAATTCAAGTCTGGATGGATGGATGGTCGATTCCTAGTGCAGTTATACACTACACCCTCAGGGACTCTGAGCAGTCTGGGCTCATGGAGGGTGTCCCTGTCCTTTGCAGGGGGTTAGAGTGGATGGCCTTTAAATATCCCTTCCAACAGAACCATTTTCTATGATTCTATACTATTAATTAAAAGATTCTATACTATTACTTAAAATAATACCTTTTCTGGAAAACCTGGGAACTTTTGGATACATAATTAGTGAACAGATGGTTTCTATTCAAGACAGCCTTTCCTTTTTTCTCCTAGATAAAAGAACGTTCTATAACTAGACAAAGTGATTTAAGTAAGTATTTTGTTTAATCTTACATTAAGCAGTCCTTCATTTTCACGTTTTGTAACAATAAAAAAGGGGAATCCCATACTTTACCAGTGGGGAGTCACATGCAATGTTTCAAGTTGCACTTGGATGGACAGTGGGACTTAAAAGATGTGAAAAGGCAGTGTTTTACTTATGAGTCTTATTCATTAAATAAGAGTCCATCAAAGCCCTGAGTGTAAAAGACAATGGATGAGGGCAGTATTTCTGGTCATAATGTCTTTTTAAAGAGGGATCTTATTCTCTCACCCATGATTTATACTCTTGGATTTAACAGATGGCACTTTTTGACTTTCTGCATTGACTGGTCACTACTACAGTGGTTGAAGAAGTTGAAATCAAGAAAAACAGTCCTTTAGTTCCTGCAAAACTGACCATGAGTTTGTGCACTTCTGTGAGCATCAGTTCTGGGCGAACCAGATTAGTTGGTTTGACCTTCTCTTGTCTGCAGTGACCAGCGTGTGACACCCAGATAGAGCCTTTTAGTTTCAGGTGTGTAATACATTGTAATAAGTTTACACAGTGAACATTGAATCTTGGAATCTAAATAGACTCTTTTTTTTTTTTTAGAACAAAAAGTATCTATGGTTTGCAACTCTGATTGTGCTTTCCAAAAGTTCCTTTTTTTGCTGTTGCTTTTATCCATCCCGGTGCGTGTTTGCTGGCAGCTCTACCTCTTTCACATTTTCCTTTCTCTATGCACAAAGTGCAGAAAGGGCTTACCATACGTGCATAACCCAGTGGGATCCTCTAGCTCTAAACCTGCAATTAATCCTAACCACTGTTATTTCTTTATTGCAGGAGGCACTTTTCACACCTTGCGTGGTGGAAGCAGCACGACACACATCCCACCGTCCCCTTTCCATTGTGTGCAGCATCCCCTGCCCTCCGCGATCACGCAGAGATGATTAACACCACCTGACACAGCAGCAGCTCCCTGACACGGCTCCCTGAGGTATTTTGTGAATGCCACGAGCTTCGGGAAACCTGTGAGGGGGGAGAGCTCCGAGCCTGCCTCACCTGTGTGGGTCGATGGGCGCTCGGAGGGTGTGGGGTGCTGCGTGTTTCAAGGCCAAGCGCTCAGTGATGAGTGCTCTGCTGTCCCCCACTCCTGGCTGCTGTAGCCATGGCAAAGGTGTGTCCTGTGATAGGTGTGGGGATTACAGCACACGCCCCTTGCCACCTGCAGCAGGGGCCTGAGGAGCAGGAGCTCTTGTCCCACCACGGTTGGGGTAACGCAGGTGGTGGTGCAGCCATCAGAGCCGGTGCTGCTGCACTGGCCTCCTCTCCTCCCCAGCTGCCTGCCCTCCTCCTCTCTCCTTCTACACACACTCATCTAAGGGAGGAAAAACCAGCCAAATATTAATAATTGCATTATGAGTTCCAAAGCCAGGAAGCTTGACTGGCCTTTTTATCACTGATATGATAAGGTGGTGAGCAGAGAAGATACCATCAGCGGTTGCTTTCATCTCTGCAGATAGTGAATGCACTAGATATGTATCTTAGACATGAAAAGGATCCTCGTTGAAGGCTCTTCTGAAAGTCCTAATCTCTCTGGTTCATATGTATATTTTGAAAGTTGTTAACACCCCCTGCCCCTCCCCTGCACAGGGCTGTGAGCGTGGAGGAGCTTCAAAGAGCTCTGCTCCTGCCTCCTTGTGTTTCTGAGGGAGCCCGGGCACCGGGGCTCGTTTACCGACCTACCTGTGAGGAGAAAACAGCTATTAAAGGATCTCCGTTTCAAACGCTGTGACCAAAGGGAACAGTAACACTTTGGCCTCTGTGGCTCTTTTCATGTGGGAGTCTCAAAGTGCTTTGGCGTCACTAATTTGAAGCAGAAACCTCACTAATTAACATTTATGTCTGAGACGGAGGGATGCGTTCTGCAAGTCAGCGATGATATGAGCAGTGCTGATTTACCACCAGATGAGGGATAATGTGTGGCAGAGTAGGCTGTGATAATTTGCTTTTAAAATCTCTTTTGGCTTTGGTTACACAGAGGGATTTGCAGCAGAGCTTTACACCACAGGATCCTTAACTCAGATGGGAAGCCCAAGCATAGTCCTGAAATATTTGTGCCCAATTCCCTTCTCTCCCTAAAGTTACAGGGATGTGGAGGAAGGGGCTGATGTCTAAGCGGAGGTTGGAATTTTTCCCCTCTCTAATCTGCAGTGTCACCAGTGTTCGACTGAACTCAGAGAAGTTTGATGCCAGGCCTAAGAACCATGGAAAGATCTGCGGGCTCTGCACAGGAAAACGGGATTTCACAGGAGCCATTGAGTCAGAAACATTTCTGGGGAGGAAGGGCAGGGCTGATCCACTGTTTGTGGTGGCCAGTGCCCTCTGGGTTGCACAGCAGCTGCCCTCAGCAGTAACTGGTGATGGGTTTCATGGCACTGGCAGCAGGGTCTGCAGTGCCCTGGGAGCAGAGCAGGACCCGCTGCCAAACAGCTCCTTCCCACTGCAGTCTCAGCAGCAGGAGACTGGGAACAAGAAGTTACTTCTTCACCTGGAAAAAGCTCTTTACATTTCAACTCATTTGCCATATCCTTTGTTGTCAGCACCCGACACACAAACGAGCTAAACAGACCCAAGGCGATCTGTGCTGGGATAGGAGAAGCCTCTGGATCGGGAGGACTGGATGGTGTTTCAAGGTCTTTATCTCCTCCAAGCTGTCCCTTGGGAAGCCAGAGCTGAGCGTGGAGTGCAGTTGTGTAGCAGCTCAGCTGGCAGAGCCCTGCCTGTGCTACTCCTCATCCCAGCCCTCTGCTTCCACTGCTAGACCCAGCAAAGCCTAATAAGTCCCCAAAATGCAGCAGTACAATAATGAAGAATGCTGTGCAGTAGAAAAGCACGGGTAATGAGGGACTTAATTTGGAACATATCATTTGTCAGATAATTTGGAAGCACATCTCAAAACAGTGCATAAGAATGGAGTTTGCTGCACCAGCTGAAGTCACCCCAAATGTTCTTTGTTTGTTGCAAATCCCTTTTTAAATCTAAGCCTTCAGAAAAGAACCTGGAACCAATAAATGACATAAAAGAATAAATGTTCACAACACATATTTTGGATTTGGTTCAAGCACAATATTAGAAAGCTGAATTAATTGTGTTTGTATCAAACCCAAATATATTTTATGAAACAATGAAGCCTCTTAAATGGCTAACTGCTGCCCAGAATATATTTTCCCTGCACCATACTAGATAACAGCATATCCCTCTTAAATTGGACAGGAGAACTGGCTGCCAAATGACAATTCTCTGCTCCATATTTATTCACCATCTGTGACTTCCTCATCAATTTGCTCATTTTAAAAATCAAAACTTGAGGTTTCCCACACCGCCCCCCCCACCCCCATCTCTTTCCCCTTCTCTGCTAGAGTTGCAGGGTAAATCCAGTGATTGAAAATGAAGTTATCTTGTTGTTCCTGCTGCAGAAATGGTTTCTGCATGATGGAGTGTGGCTCCTTCCTCTGCAGGGCTGTTGTCTTTGGTGTGTGCAGAAGTTTATGCCAACTGGTTATGGATGGGCAGCAGCCGGGAGGAATTCCTGTGTTTCCCCAAGGAAACGGTGAAGAATGTGAGAGGGAAAGGGGAGAATCAGAGTTGCCCTTTTGTGGCAGGTTTACCAGCCTAAGAGTCTACATTTCCTTGAGAAATGCTGGCTTAAGGAGGAAGCAACCATCTCCTAAAAATGAGGAGAGTTAGCGAAATTAATCTGGGATTCTAGTGATTCAACATCACTACATTTTTTCTACTTCTGCTCTTAAAAAACCATGATATTTTAGGAGTAAAGAGCAGTCATGGTGCCATGTAAAAAGCTTTTTAGTACATCTCCATGCTCTTCATCCTCCTGCCCCAGGCAGGGAGCAGACAGGACCTCTCTGGGGCAGGGATTACATCTGAGGAGTGTAGCACTGACTGATTAGAGCTCTTTTTGGAAACCTCATAACACAAGAAACACGGGGTCAGTCCAGGGCATGAATGGTAGCTGAGTTTATGACAAGATTTGCAGCTTCCTGCAGAGTGGAATGAGCCAGTGATGCCCCACAGCACTTCTGAGAGATCAAGGAGTCAAACGTGGAGCTGAATTTTTGGGGTGATTCTTGCTCTGCATCTCACCTATGTACTCAACAGAGTACACAAAGCTCAGGCTATAAAGAAGCACAAAAAGAATCAAAATTTCAGAAGGAATTTGTCTTGCTCTTCCACCTCCAGTTTTTGCATCCGTCCCTTGGCAGCATCGCACAGCTGTTACTATAGTAGCAGCCTGGGCCATTTTAACCCTGAGCTGGTGCTGGCCACTCTCAGAGACAAATCAATCCACTGCAGCAAAGCCAGGGCTCCTGCAGTTGAGAGAAGACAGCTGCTATCATGCTTGGCTTAGAGGTCTGGAATTGTAAATAACACCCAGGTACATTGAAATTCCGAGCAGAATTTATGATCGAGCCGTGGATAAATACCTTCTCACACAATTACACGTTACTGGAGGCTGATGTCTTGCAATTCCAGAGGGTGGATCAGTTAAACACTCCTTACATTTGTTTGTCTGAGGAAAGCAGGGTTGCTCAGCACAGGTTTTCCCTGAGTAGCTTGGCATGACCCTGAGCTTCAGCCACTGTTTAGCTTGGCATAAACTGGTTTTGAGGTGAGCAGATCACTGTCTGTATCCCTCTGAACAGCTTACAAGGAATGCAGCCCTGAAACTTAGGCTCAGATTTTAAGAACCTTTCTAAACTGCTCCATGAAATTGATGTAAATGTAAGCATTTTTTGACAAACTCCAAGAACCGAGGTGTTTTGCTTTGGGTTCGTGTATACTTCTGATAGCTCTAAATCAGAAACCTACCTGAAAATTTTTTGCTACAGACGTGGGGTGGAAACTCCACCAGAAAAGTCTGCCTTGTTTCATTTCTGGTACTTTTTGGGAAACATCAGCAGAACCGTTTTTTCTCAGAGGTATTTGGGTATTCCCACTCCTTCCCCTGCCATGGCTATTTTAGCTGTGGATACAAAGAAGAGTTTATCTTTTGGATGAAAGGCCCATTGGGTTGTCCCATTCTCTTCACCCTGTCTTACACAGCTATTCTGCAGATGGCAAGAGAAAGCTGTCACCTGGAGGCAGCAGCTGGAGCGATGGCAGATGAGGGGAGCTGGGTGTGGGGTGCTGCTTTCCTGCCTGAGCAGGGATCCAGGCAAATGAGCAGTGCAGTGAAAGGAGATGGAGGAAAAAGGAAACGCTCTCCCAGGCAATTTGCTTGGAGGAATAAAATTACACAAGGAATGATTGACAAATTAGTAGCACTTTGCACCTTGTTTTAATGGGATCCGATCTTGGGGTGGAGAAATATGTTAAGTTTCAAATTACCCACTTTACCAGTTGCTGCCTTCTCTAGAATCCAAATCAAGGCAGGCATTTGGTACTAAATCTTAAGGAAACAAATTGCTTTCCATGCTACACTGCATTCTTAAAACAGCTTTATTTGAAAGTCCAGCTGAGCAAGTTAATTTAAGCAGTGAGCTGGGCCATGACAGTTCAGCACTTGTTATTGAGGCCAGTTACTTCTATGAGTACAAATCACACTGCCAGGTGAACTTAAGCTAAACCTGACCTTGGGCTCTAACTCAAAGCCATCTGATATCCATGAGAGACTTTCAATTGACTTAATGGCTCCTGGAGTAGATCCTGGGTGACATCAGCAATCAGTGGTGGGATGGGTTGATTTACTGGCCCCAGCGACCCACGTTCACAGGGAAGGAGAAGCAATTTCCCAAAGCCCTCCTTCCCCTTCCTCACGCTGACAAGAGCTGCCTTGTGCCAGCTCTAGCTCCATCCTGCAGCCGGGTTTCTGCCTCTGCCCCAAGAGAACCTCCTGGAGGAAGTGTGATGTCTGTGGAGGCTGCATCCTTATTTTATATTTACATATATATAGATATAAATGTGTTGGTCCCACTGCCAGAGCTTGTGAGGCAGAGGGAAGATCTAAAGCCAGGCTTTAAACCACTCTTCAGGCTGGGCTGCTCCTCAGTCTGTTTTTGAAGCCCTTCCCCATGGCCTCAGCCCTTGCAGGCCTGCTGGCAGTACCATGTGTCCATTTTATTGAATGTAAGTGATCTGAAACTGCAACATCCCAATTTAGTAATGAGTCTTATTGAAGCTTTATGAGCTGCCTTGGCTTGCAACACAATTAAATTTCAGGAAATAGAAAATATTCCAGCGAGGCTGGTGGGTTTGTAATGCTATTTGAGGCTTAATGCATAATAAAACCGTGCCATTTAAGGTTTAATCTAATATGCAGCAGCCCTAAATGACCAGTAAAAACATTATGCAAATTTTTAAGGAAGTTATTGCCTCCTGATAAATGACAATTTATCAATGGCTTGTAAAGAAAGGGCTTTCCTTCTGGTTATGAACCAAAGAAAATACAGAAATGAGCAGGCATAAATGGGTTATAGGAACAGGAGGTCAACAGAAAGATGTGCAGCAGGAATTGTGTCTTCCTGTCAGCCAGGGCAGGAATGTCATGCATTATTAATTCTCTGTACTAACAGACCACATTCAGCCTCCACAACCAAAACAAAACAAAACTTACATTGGATTAAAAATAATTAGATTTTTTGTAGGCACAATGGCTGCAATTTACTTTTTATTCTTCTTCTCTTTTCCACTTCTAGTATTTGTTAAACATTTCCAGGCTTCTGTTTGCTAAACACAAGGGCAAACCCCACCACATTTACTGTCAGAACACCTCTTGCATTAGCAAGGATCTGAATCATGAGGAGGAATGGTGCAAGATTCTCAAAGTGCCCAGGATCCCATGGGCTTGCATCCCCCACTCCTAGGAGCCCTAGGAGCAGGGATAAAACCATTCCACAGAGTCACTTAATGATTCCCAGGCTTCCTTTTATCTGGACAGTGTGGGTAGAGCCTGGCTCCAACAGACAATCCCATCACATGCGAGTGCTTCACATTATAATGGGTTTTGAAAAATGTTTTGACTGTTATGGAGCCCTTTTTGCAGTCATGCCATCAATTCAGTGGGAGAAGATATTTTATTTTAAATGTGCTGCGAAGACACGGAGGCATTTGCATTGTTAATTTCTCAGATGTCAAACAAATACCATTATTGCAAAATGAATGCAGCCACCCAGCTGAGAAACAGATCCATTCACGGCAACTCAGTGAAACTTAAAAAATGAATGAGTTCTGCTGATTGCAAGTATCATCAGAAATTAATAATGCTCCAGGAATTTTTCACACAAAAGAAGATGAAAGCATTGTGACTGTTTGTTTCCACTTGTCGAGCTTCCCCCCTCTCTGAGGTGTAAGGAATCATCACTGGCTTCAGCTGTGAAGGTCCTGAATGGAAGCAGTGGTTTTGTTGCCAGTCTGGGGAATTGATCTTCCCAGTGACATATGATGTGACCCTCAAGTCTTGGCAGCTGAGGCACCTTTGTGTGCCCTGCCCAGCTGGACTCCTGAGCGAGGCCTTTGTCTGCTGTCATCTCCTCCTCTATGCCAGACCCTTCCCATCCTCCCAGCTGTGAAAAGCCTGGTCCCTCTCCTTCAGAACGATTCTCCCTTTTTATCTCCTCTCCCACTGTACCCTTCCTTCAGCAGGTGATGCAGACACTGCTGTTTCCTACCCTCCTCTTCCCGTTCCTGGCTTTTCCTTCCCTGTCAGCTCCATGGCCTCGACATTCTTTATGTCTTCGTGCTGGTAATAACAACTTCAGCTCTTGGAAAATTAGTGGAGATGAACTTGTTGTGTGACAAATTAAACATAAACAGCTCCGAAAAGCCATTTTGAAGTATTTGTCTGTGTATTCATCTGCTAGATGAATCACTTGAGTTATAAAAACTGTGGAAGAGAAATATCTAATGGAAATGATAATATGATTACTGCCCATAATTCTCACCAATCAAGCATATCAGTTACGCACACGTAGGTTGTCTGGATGTTTGTGGGGTTTTTTTATTTTATTATTTAAATCTGATTAAGCAGCTGATTGCAGGCCCTTATGTACCTTTTCACACAGTTTATCCTTGAAGTGAGAAGCAACAGGTATATATTTATTTCATTCTGTTTTATGGCTGTGCAGCAGTCAAGCCTCACAGGGCTGAAGGCTCCGTGCCCTTCTCTGCATCATCTTGGCTCAAATATTGAGAGAACACAAGAGACATATTTATTTACAGATGCACTTACTGAGGAGCTAATAAACTGGTCTCCATGTCAACCTGTATTTTACTTATTTATCTGGCCTTTGTTTGAAAACCCTTCCTCTGTGTGTTGAGCAGACACAGCTAAGGAATTAACATCTCTTTTGTACATTCATGGGAATATCAAAGCACAGGGCTGAAATACAGTGATCACCTCGCAGAAATAGTGACAAGATTCAGGCTTAATGTCTTTTATCAGGAAATCATAGAACACCCAGCAAATGGTATTTTAAAAACCTTCAGGTATGAAGACAAAAGCTGACTATAATGAGAAGCTACTGCAAGGAGATTGGATATTAATTGTTAAGAAGGCTATAAATCCTGAAGTTGATGGGTTGCACACAAAGGAGAAGTGCATAAGGAGCTATTTGCTCTGGGTATTAATTTTTAAGCTGAAAGAATTTATTGCAAAACAACTCAGCTACTCTTACAAACTCCAGTGTTCTGAACAAATTCAGTTCCAGCTTTGTCTGCTCCCCAGAACTGCTGTGCTTCCTGGAGCAGGCTCTAGCAAGCAAGGAAAGAAATAAAAGGCTTAGTTGGTATTTGAATCATAGAATCATTTAGGTTGGAAAAGGGCTTCGAGAACATCCAGTCCAACCATTTCCCTGCACTGCCAAGGCCTCCACTAAACCATGTCCCCAAGTGTCACATCTACATGTTTTTATATCCATCCAGGGATGAACTGAGAGCAGCCATTACCTTTCTCTGGACAGGGTTTTGGCTTGCTGAGAAGCAGGCTTGATATTTGAGATTAAGTTAAAAAAAAAAAAAAAAAGGTTCACTAACAATAGAGCTTTGGGATCCTCAGAGGAAAAGCAAAATATTCTCATTAAATACAGAGTAATTCATACCAGCTCAACTACCAACACTACTCCAGTTGTGTGATTCAGTAAATGTATTTAGCCAAGACAATCAGGTGTAGCTGAATCAATGCGCTATTTATCCACCTGCTTTTCAGAACAGCTTATTGGAGAAGAAATAGAGCCAAGAGGGCAGCAGATCCAGTCGTGCACATCCCAGCCAGGACATCTGCTCAGTGCTCATCTTCTCTTGATTTCAGCAGGGTCAGGTTGGGAGCTGTTGGGACTACTCCAGGTTTATTATTTCAAAACCAACATCTTTTCATTTGGTTTATTGTGCATAAAGTCGCTGGTTTCACCCTGCCAAGAGCTGCTGGTAATGAGCTGTAGGCTGGACCAGCACACACTCATTAAATATGGAGTGGTGTGTTCCTGACCTGGCCACCAGAACCTGGGTACTGCACACCTTGTTCGAGTGCCATGGCACTGACAGAGCATTTTGGAACTGCTCCATCCGGGAGGGGAATCCAGATTTTAAAGCCAGTCTCCAAAAGGTATCTGCTCATTTAATTCATTTGTGGTAATAGCCTCAAATGAGAGGCATTCATTTCCTCTTAATGTAACTATATTATGAAATTCTATTGTGAATGAGGCACTTGTAGGAAATCTTAATTATTTTTTAAAGCTTTACTTCCTTTCAGACAGGCAGATTTAGAAGATACATTTGGTCTTGTACAAATGAGCCCTTCCTGCAGCTCTGAGCAGACTTTCCCAAGGGATGTTAAACTCAAAAATTCCACAGGCTTTCTGGGAAAATAACAACAACTAAAGACAAAACTTCCACCCAGCTTTGTGTATCCCACTGATTTTTAGTAGCCGAAAAATTGGATAGAATACATTATATTCACATAATATTTTTTTTTGCTGTTAAAAAACCCAGCATTTTTTCCCTCCAACTGTAACAGATGCAATTCAACGTTTGCTAATGCCCAGCACCACTCAAGTGACAACAGAGCTTGACAGCAGCCGGGAACCACAGCGGCATTGCTGCTTCCTTGAGGGGACTAGAGAAGTCCCTAAATCTTTTTTGGGGAAAGAAGACCACAAAGGGAAACCTACTGTTGTTGCACAGGCATTATTTTGGTGTGTGAATGCAATGGACTCTTGCTCTCAGCCCAGATCCATTAAGGCTTTGCCCACCAGGCCAGGTTTTTACGTGTAAGTTGAATATTTGCATTGCAATTCAAGACAGACATTTCCGCCACTCACTTTTAAACTGAAACAGGGAGGAAAAGCAAGATCCTGGCTTTGGACTTGTGAGCAAATAAAGTTTAGCATAGACGAGGGCACTGAGGGCCCCTCTGAAAGCAAGGAGTCTTCCTCACTCGTGCCCTGGGACACGCATTAGCTGCTTTTTCCAGACACTGGGGGTAAGTGCTGCACCTCTCTGAGCGCTGTTCCCAGGGGAAAAGTGATTTTCCTTCATCTTCTCCAGCTCCCCATCAGGTGCCATTAACACCCAAGGCCCTGTCAGTGGATCTCCACTGCTGTGCAACAGCCAGGGCTGGGCCAGCAGGAGCAAGGACAGTCCAGGAGTGTCTCCTTTTATCTTTCTGTCTCTTTTTTGTCTTTCTGTCTCTTTTTGCCTTCCAGCCCCTTTGGAGATCCTGTTATTAAGCCCCTGCTGCCAGAGGGTTTGTTGTGTTTATTTGATAGATGTAGGTACACCTAGCAAAGGGAAAGGGGAGGGAGAGGGGCTGGGTAGGAGACAGAGCATTTTCAGCTTGGATTTCAGTGGAACAAAGGCACAGACATGTGTTTATAATCCAGAGGATTTTTTTATTTATTTTAAAAGTGCTTGCAAGATTAATCGTACCCCGGAAAAATCAATAGTAACTCATCACAGGCAAAATCTTCTGGAACACAAAATCCCACTGAAGGGGACAAAGCAAAATTATGGCAATCTGCAGCAGGGTTAATGAGCCTGTGATTAAAACTGAGGACTAGCTGTGACACTGCACCTCTCGTAAAAGCCTCCCGAGAAAAATGGCCCACTGGAGTCCTAGATCTTGAAAATAATTTAGTCGCCATGAAAAAAGAAATAATTTAGATACCATTAAAAGAAATAATTAGGCAGCTTAGAATTCTAAATACAATTTGAGAACCGTGGCCCTTAATCTCTCCCTGCCTCAGTTCCCCCGCTCTAAAGCTGTGAAATTTCCTTTCTGTCCTGTTGAATTTCTTGATTTGCTCAGATTGTAACCCGGGGAAGGGCAGCTTTGGCTGGCTGAGAGACTCCCACTCTTGCCAAGCACCTCAAAGTGCTGCTCTTGACAGAAATACCTCGTGAAGAAGTTTGGGCTGAAATACGCTTGAGAGGCAAAAAGAAAGTAAAGCAAGAAACAGATTTCCAGGAGGGAATTTGTCAAATGAGTCCCTTAAATCTCATCAGGAAAAGCACACTGTGAAGGATAGCCTTGAACTGCTGGGGGATGAAGTCATTTTACAGCATATTTGGAACAGCTCCTTAGGTGTTCAGAGTGCTGGTAAGTCATAGGGACTGGTGAGATGATCTCTCTTCCAAGCAGTCACCTGAAAAGAAACAGCAATTCAAACCCACTGGATGCCCTCATAATTTCTGTGAATGCAAAACGAAGACAGAAACAAGGTTGCAGAGCATTTCTGGCGCAATACCTTGGCAAGGTCTGATTTGGAAGGAATGACAACTGCATGTGTTGAAAGTTATTCTAATAATATTTATCAGAAGGAAAGGCCTCACGGAGGCAGCTGCCAGGGCTGAATCAGAATGCGACAACATTGCACTGCCTCTGATCTACATCAGATCTAAAAGATTTGGCAAGAAATTTGGACCAGAGCAATTACCTGTATGGCTATTTGTTAAGCGTTGTCTCAAGAACAGCACTCAGAGAAATTGAACTGTCAGAAGCTAATACAGGAATAATAAGAAGACATTTCATCTCCATTGGACACTAGAGATGAATAGCATGTAAGTCTGAATGGGGAAAAAATAAATTGAATATGTATTTGGCTTTAGTTTTTGTTAAAGGACTATAATATGAATAATGAATATTTTAAGGAGAGAAGACTGGGCCTTCAATTTCTTTCAATAATGTTAGTGTTGTATATACTGGTTTGAATAAAATACATTTCATAAAACACCTACACACTGCGCTCTGCAATGCATTATGGATGGCTCCTCTTGAGAAATCTTACACTGCTTTCAATTTTGACACAGTGATACAGTAATAATGGAAAATTCAGGCATAATATTCAGACTGCATCTTTTCTCCCCTCTCTATTATTTTGTGCCGCACGGGGTGAGCACAGATGTGCTTTCGCTGTGCTTCCCTAGGCAGCTCACGTGGTGCTGTGGTGCTCCCAGGAGAAGGGCTCTGCTGCACTGGAACGCTGCGTCCTGTGTCGCGTGGGCTCAGCACGGAGGCTGCAGCAGGGGTTTCCACCCCAAGGATCCCACAGGAGCTGAATATCTGCACAGAAGAGGCTGCCAGGGCTGGAGGAGCTGCCACCAAAACACAGACACATGCTGTGCTTGATTAGAAGTCAAACCGTGCAGCCCAAGAGGTGTCCCTGGGAAGTGATGGAGGAACCTGAGTGCTTGGACGAGGACCGAAGGAGCTCTCCACGTGTGGGGAAAAGCAGCACGAAGGCAGCAGGGAGAAAGATATCAAAGAGCTCAACACAGTGTTTGAAGGAGGTTTCCCACAGTGTTACTGATGGTGCAAGATGGTCTGGAGGTAATATGGGGCAAGAAAACTCCTGCTTGTTTTCTGATGTGAGCAAAAAAGACAGCAGGAAACTTCCTGGTGTCCTTACCTGGTTTGATCACTGCTGCCAGCCTCACAGAACCTTTCACAGAGACCCAGGCTGCAGGAAGGAGCCAGGGAACTGGTCAGAAACCTGTTACCTAGTCAGAAACCCGTTACCTGGCCAGCTGGGGTGGGTGCTGAGGCTCACAGTGAGGCTGCAGACAGGTCACCTTTCCCTGTTTTCACTGCACAGCCTGCTGCACCCTGCCACAAGCCTGGGAAAGCAAAATAAGGTCAGGGTGCAAGTGAGGTGTTCACCTGCTTGGCCAAAAGAACTCTCAGCCCCTCTCCTTTGCAGGGGACTTTGCCTTGAGCCCTCTCCCTGTGCATTCTTCTAGATAAATCTTCTGGATTTATTTCCTGTTGGAGCTCTTATCTGCTGTAGGGGTGGGCTCTTGTGTTGACAGCAGGGCAGATGCTTTTGGCTTCCTGCTAAGCGTGCACAGCCTAATTTCTAGTCAAATTATGAGGGGAATTTTGAAATGCTGTGGTAAACAATCAAGCTTTTGAACTAAAAAGGGATCTCTTATTGATGAACAAATGGTAAATCAGGCAGTGCCGTCCCCAGCTGGATTCGAAGAGCAGGAGAACAGTGAGGAACACAGAGAAGGTGCCACAAAGGTGGCAAGGACAGCACCAAACACCATCCGGGGTCATGCATCGCCATCATCCACCAGCACTCGAGGAAGCCTTTAGCTGATGTTCCTGGGGCTGTGATGGCTACCGGCGCTGGAAAAGCCCAGGGACACACACTCACTCCTCACTGCTGGCTTCTGAAATTTCAGAGAGAGAACCTCCAGCTTCTCCCACAAAATTTTAGGCATTATTTTTCAGTTTTTTCAAAGTCCCAAGAGGCACACGGGTAATCTCCAAGCATATAGTGGATCATAAGTACTCCAAAGTAAAAAGGCTACAGAGAATGTCTGGCAAATAAAAATAGCAAAAATAGCCAACAAATCCAGCTCTGCTTTGGAAAGGCTGCACAGGGAGTGAAACGCCTCCGGTCTTGGACCCTGTGAGCCACAGCTCTGAAATCAGGAACAAAACCTACCCACGGACACGCTTCCAATGGTAAAGCGCAACATTCCCCAGAACAATTAGCAATCACAGCACTGTGCTCCTTCCAATTACTGCCAGCCATGCCTGAGCCTCCCAGCAGGTAAAATGAGAGGGTTAAGCCTCAAAGTGTGTAACACTGATTAGCTGAGAGCTCCCCAAGAGCTGCTCTGCACAGCGGGATGGGCACGGAGCGGAGAGCACGGCACCCTTTGGGTCACACCTGCACACACACACACAGACACACGTACAGACACACACAGAGCGTTAAAAACACAACAGAACTGACAGAATTAGTGAGGAACCCACTCTGCTGAGGATGGTGGGGGGAGGACTAGTAAAAGTGGGAAAATGAAGCTGCTTTGAAATGCGTAAATGGAAGGAGGCTGGAAGTGCGTGGGGCCCCTGGTCTGCCTTTGCCAAGTGCGGAACATCAGATTGTAAGGCTTGAAGGGCTTGTTTGGGACCTACAGGTGTCTCCAAAGGACTCAGCTCCTCCTTAAATTTCATAGAATTAGAGAATTATGGAGTGGTTGGGCTTGGAAGGGACTTTCAGCACGATCTCGTTCCTGTCCCTGCCATGGGGTTCCCCCTGGAAGGGCACCTCACCATTCTGGTGTCATGGACAATGTGTGAGACATCCTCACAAGCAGTGCTGGGTAATGTTAAAGCCCAGCAATACTCAGCTTTTCAGGAGCAGGAGGGTGAGATGGGAGCTGCTGTTGGTGGCTTCGTTCAGCCTGTCACCTCTGGTGTCCCTGCTCCAAGCCCCTGGACTCCCAACCCAGCCAAGTGAGGAGCAGAAGGCTCCTGGGTAGTGGAAGCAGTATCAGTGCTCCGGGGCAGAACAGTTTAATAAAATTAAATAGAGCTCCTTTAAGTCCTCTCCATATGTAGGGCAGGATAAGTTTTTCCAAGGAAATGGAACAGTTCAGTATTATTTGTGACAAATTATCTGTGGGGAAAAAATATAATTTCCCAGTCAGCTTTCTTGCTGAATGCCTCTGCCTGGTAGCCAGCTGTCTGCCAGCTTTTGCTAACATCACCAGATCTAAAATTATAGTTGTGGGATAGTTTTTCTTGATGCCTGCAGTTCTTAGGAGTCGTCCAACTAGATTTGTACAGTGGCTAATCCTGTCTAATGTCCTGTCTCGATGGCCACCAAAGCACAGTGCTTCGGAGGGTTGGCTCTGGCCTCTGTTTCTTTATTCCTTTCTACCCAGTCCTTCCTCTCTTTTCTCTCCTGGGTCTTTCGTTGTCTCAAACCTCTCTCATTTTCCATCTTCTTTTTTCTGTCACCCCGATCTCCACTGCTAAATCATTCTGTCTCTTCCATGTCACAGTCCCCCTGCTACCAATAACCGTATTCATTTCTGCACTGATAGTATGGGATGATCCATAGGATTCAAATGGGAACAGAGGCCCTTCTCCAACCTCCTCATGCAGGATGAGACCCTGGTAACAGAAACGGGCAGGGACCATTTGAAAATGGGCAATGAGTTTCATTTCAGGTCTGCACAAGGACGTTTAGAGCCCCTGCTGCTTGGCATAATTGTTGGAGGTCCCTGCAGAAAAAGCCCAGGGGCTGAGCGGGCCAGGGAGGTTTTCATGGCACGGTGGCTCATTACAATGATAGATGTCTTGGTTGCAGTGTAACAAATGCAATCCTTGAGATATCTCAGCTCTAACTTTCTCCAGGGCAATAATAGACCTGTGGCTGCAAGCGGTTTATTCTGTATATTTTTAAAGAACAGAGACTAAATACGCAGAGAGTCTTTCAATTTGTTGTTTTCCAGATACTACTGAAGCTTAATGAATAAATAAGCACAAAATTAAAGGCTCATTACCCACCCCAAAAAGTCCCTGCCATTTGTTAAACCTTTCAGAGGAAGCCAGGAATATGGAGAAGTGCCCATTAGGAGGATAAACATATCACAGATCTGAATGTCAAATCAAATTGAGCAAAAATTAATTAACTGGGTGAGCATTAGAAGGGAGAGTCTGGTGTGTGCAGACACTGTTTACCTGTCTGCACTTTGTGAGCGAGCTCAGACAGCACTGGGGGCTGTGCAGGGATCGATGTGTGCCAGCTGCAAACCTCACAGCTCACTTCCGTGGAAGAAACCTGTTCCTCGTTTCAGAAATCACTTTTCTTCCATCTTGGAAGAAATTGTCTGTAAATGGGCTTCTCCCTGGTGCCAGATGCTCTGAGATCTGAGACTCCTCTCAAGCTGGGGACTTATTAACCCAAAGGTGGCCCTGAAATTGCTGTCCAAATCGTTTGAAGGAGTTTTGGACCAGGCCCCCAGTGCCAGCTGGTGTGTGGCTACAGCTCAGCTTACAAATGATGCCCTGAAACGGAACTATCTGTAGCTGAGAGTTAATCCCCTCAAAATCAATAATTCCTGATCCCTGAAGCTGTTGTTTTGGTGATGGACGGCTGGCGAGCGAGACCCAACTTTCTGAAATCATCCCTTTTTCTCCCCTCTCTGAAACAAGACTTTCTATTATTATACCAGATGATAAAACAACTGTAATCAACTCTTTTCTGCTCCATAAAATAGTTACTGCTAATTGCTAATTATTGGGAATCAGCTTCCTAGCATATCTGGAAGCATTATAGTGCCCGGGTGTTAACAATAATCACTGCTTTTGCAAGAGCCACCATTCACTTGCAGGGGTTACATGTGGCCCAGCCAAGAGTTTTTTAAGTGACATGAGCCAAAAAAACTGCTTGAGAGGGAGTTTGGTGATTGGGCAGATATTAATACACAAACACGTTTTTATTTGTGTTTGCATATGCGACTCTCCACCGCAAATTAAAATTCAAGCCATTGCACCCAGCCGCTGTTGCTGGCCATTTGCATACAAACCCACTTGATTTGGGCAGACAATCACAGTAATTGCATGGGCAAAGAGTTGCTGCCTTGTGCTTGCCTCGTGCAAAAGTAGTTTCTGGGCATTAGGAAGTGCCAGCAAGCAGAATAAATGCAAACTCTCCGGAAAGTTATGTCTGGGAGAAGCTTCCAAGCTTTCTTTGGTAGGATATCGCTGTTTCTGGGGAGAGGAATTCATAAGGATCAATCAAAAGTGACCTAACTAAAGAACAATATAATTTTTCTTACTAGGAAAACTCACTTTATAATCTTTGTGTGAAAACTACTGTCCCTGCAGTGGGGAAAATCAGCCACGTGGACAATGACGTATCAGAACCGGCAAAGCAGTGAAGGGTGCGTTCCACAGAATAACAGAGTCGTTTGGGTCAGAAGGGACCCGCAAAGGCCTTCTAGCTCCAGCCTCCCTGCAGGGAGCAGGGACATCTTCAGCTGGCCCCGGTTGCTCAGAGCACCAGTCCCATGACGGGAGGCAGCACAAGCCGGTGTCACCTGGGCATGCAGGTACCAGCAGCAGCAGGGGTGGCACTGCAGGTGTGTAGGATCCCAAGCACACAGATCCCACCCTTTCTATCCCAGGCTGTCCTCAGGAACAGTCGAAACTGGAAAAAAATGGGTAAGAACTGACCAGAACATTGACTCAAAATTAATTGAGATGAGAGCAAACTTCACTGGGAGCTCAAACAGTGACCTTTTTATCGTGCTCCTTCACCTCCTTTTCATTGGTATTTCCTAAGGTAGCCAAATATCTGGAAGTCCTAGAACTCATTTATAATATCAAGCCTACTTCTGCAGTCCCCAGGTAGACTGGGATTACCAGACTCAGCTGGAATTATCAGGTGCTTACCCAGACCAAGAGACAGCCACGTGTAAAGATTTGTTTCTATGAGCAGGAGGGCAGTCAGTGAGCCTGCTTTGCCCATTTCTGGATCAGGACTGGTTTATGGAGCGTTAGAGTGGCTGGATGCTTTTCCAAACCTAATTCAGAGGTGATGCCTTTGTTTCTTATCCAGAATAGACTGTTGCCAATTCGTTTGCCCTTGCTTCACTTCTATAAATAATGATTAGGTGTTTTTTCAGTTCATTTCCTTCTTAGCCACTCCTATCTCCACACTCAGCTATTCTACCTTCCCTTCTCTGGCCAAACTTTCCTTCCACTCCTCATATAAACCCCACCAAAAGCAAGCCCTTTCCTCTCCCTACCTGTACTGAATAGTATGTAATGCTGTTTCTTTTTATTTTTTCATTATTTTGCAAATATCTGAAATAAAACAGCGCCTTAAACAAGTCTCAACGATAGCCTGAAGGTTCTCTGAGCACTGGCTTGGAGTTTTTTCTCCCTTTATTACGTCTATAAAATAATATGTGGTACTAACCAAAGTGCAAGTAACCCTCTTCCAAAATGTACTCTGCTTTATGGCCTAAAAGCCCCATTAATTCTGCTCCATAATTCCCCCAAAGGAGAACCAGAAAATGTTCATTACAAGCAGAACAAAGGAAAACCCATCCCTTTTCATTTGAGGGAATTAATACAAACCATAGATAAGTCTTAACTCTGGGGAGTGAGATGTGGAAGATCTCTTCATCAGTGGGGAAGGGCATTTCATCCCACTCAGTCATGAATTACATGGGAAAATAAACTTGTAGCTCTTTTGTTCTGATCTGCCCTGAATAGCAATGGGTGCAAAGAAGCACCAGCACAAAGATAAGTTGGACTGAATCTCCCTTTAGATGCATAGGTTTTTTGCAATATTTGGGTTAATTTAACAGAGTAGAAATTGTAGAAAAATGCAGCTCCAGGAGGAAGTTATTCATGCCATGCTTTTTTGTTTTTTCTAGTTTGGCAAACATTTTTGATGTAGAAATAGAAATATATATTAAAAAATTTTCTTTCTTCAAAGATGCTTATTTTTTCTCTCGGACTCCTAAAAATAAATCTGGCACAGATTTTTCGAAGTTTAAAAAAGGCTTCAATAATAGAGAAAAGAAAAACACACCACAATTTTTAACTTTGATGAAGGGCTCTCAGCTGATCTGAAACATTTGCAAGTTATTTTCTGGTTTTTCACACAAAAAAATTATGGTTATTTCATTAACCCTGTCTCTCCCCGTCTCTTCCAAAAAAATTACCTAGAATTTCAAACTGTATTCTACTTCAGTTTGGCCTTAAGTAAAAATTTATTCCAACTGTTTTGTTTTATTTTTGCTGTGGACACTCTCTTATCCTGCCTGCAGAGCAGCTCATGCCAAATTCCACAGGTTATGAAGATCTTTCAAAACTGAAGATGAACTCCACCTCCCTTGAAGAGTGAGCCCAGGATCACTGGGGGCTGGGGTCCAGTTTCCAGAGACCAATTTCCATCCAAAGATGAAATCCTGTTGTGAATCACCCACATCTTAAATTCGACCGAGCCCAAACTTCAGCTGGAAATTTAATGAAATCTGAAAACTCCCTCCAGCTGTAAACACAAGTCAGCCATCGATCTGTGTTGTCTTCTTTATTTTCTATTTGTTCTGGCCTGAGAGAGCCTGTGTAACTCGTGGAGTTGAGTCCAATAAGCAGAGATAGTCCCTGAATCTGCTCCTGTGGGCTCTGCAGCCTCTGCCGGTGTTTAATTTCCCCGTGACTGACAGCTGAGAGAGGTGTCAGCAGGCAAAAGCTCCCCTTGGCGTGGGATGGCTAAAAGATTTCTGTGGTGTGTGAAAACACCTCAAATAAGTGAGGAAATATGCCCCAAGCTGATTGCTCTTCCCGGGTACTCCAGGTGACGGCTCAGGAGATCTCAGCTGGCAAATCCAACCTGCCCAGTGATCTCTTTGCACTGCCCCTCATGCCAGCTGTCTCCAGCAAGTTCAAACGATGAGGCAGAGCCCAAATCAACAAAATCTCTCTGAAATCCCTTTCTTTAAAACTTTTAACAAGTTCAGCCTCACAAACTGCCAAAGGGTGATTAATCAAACTCTTGGTAGTGCTACATCTGAGCTCCTGAGCGTTGTACAGATGTACAGGAATCACTGGCTAGACAGTATTTATAACTGATCCTGAGGCTCATAAATCACCACACAATAAATCCTGAGTTAAGAGCACCACAAAAATGTCCAGGAGCTAAGCAACCAAATAATCATTATAATAATTAATACTGATCTTGTATAAAATGCTCTTTTTCACTAATAGATTTCAAAGCATTTGACAAAGTATGTGATTATAGACCTGGTCAGCATAATTTCATCTAAACTGTTTTCCACTGGGAAATGATGCCTCAATAAACCTGAGATGTCTTATTATATGTTGCCCCTTCTTTCAGTATGTGAAATGCCCTACAAAATTAGAATGATTTAAAAACACCTTTATTTTTCATCTGAGCCATAAGCTGTGTTGGAGACGGAATTTCCAGAAATAGTGAGGGGGAGGGGAGGGCGGGCAGGGAGGAATTCATAGTTTACAACAGATCTCACAAATAGCTGAGTGCCATTCCAAACCAAAACACTTCTTATACATTTACCACAGAAGTATCAGCCAACCATTTCAGCATCTGTCAGTAAAACAGGGGCAGATCAGGAGCAGAGTCAAGGTCTTGCCTGTCCTTGACCTCCAAGGCACCTCGAGACATCCGAGTTCACTCTTCCCTCACACTGGTGCCCTCGCTGCACATCGGCATCTGAGGGTACCTGGTGGAGGGGGTGTCCTTCGACAAATTCCTCCCAGTTATAGTCTGTGAAAGCTTAGGAGATATTGGAGCCTGGTAATGAAATCAAAGACTCCCGAAAGCCCTTTGTGCCCTGGGGCTGTGCAGTTATAAATTACAGAGGTTTTGCTGCACGTTCCGTCTCGCCCTGCAGGAACCAGCCCTGTGCTAAACGTTGCTGTGCAGGGCACAGATAGCTTTTATTTATTGCCTGAAAGACACTTGTTAATCAGTTAGAGAAACCAATTGCAAAATACTTTGAGCCAACTGGATTAAAGTGATTACGGGATTATTAAATGGATTAAGTTCTATCGATAACTGGTTGTCCTCCAGAAGAGTTAAAGTCCTAATCAGTTAGAGAGAAAAAACATGCCAGTCACTTACATTTGTGGCTCACCTTGAACTTATCTGTAACTTCCACTTGATTCAGTCACGTTTCTACGGCAACCAGGGTAATTGACATTAATTACCATATTTTGTCCGTGGTTATTTTGTGCTAAATTTAATCTTTTAATTGCTTCGAATAACGTGAGACCAGAGCAACAGTTTTTCATTCTGTTTCTGGTAAGGTTTTGAGGACATCAGGATGAATTTCCCTTCTCCCCACCATAACACTCGTGGGGTCCACGTGCATACAAAGGGGTCCCAGTGCCCAAGGTTGGTTTAACTGGGACAGGATGAGGTTTCAGGGGGTTTAGGTCACAACAGCAAAAGGGGGGAGGCCAAGAGACTCAAAGGATGTAAATTCCAACAGTAGCTCACACTGGATATAAGGAAAAAAAAAAATTCTCCGTGAGGGCAGTCAAACGTTGGAGCAAGAGAGGTTGAGCAGTCTCAGTCCCTGGGAGTTTTCAAGACCGAACAGGTCAAGTCCTGGACTTCCTGCCCTGGCCTTGCAGTTGACGTTGCTTTGAGATGAACTGGAGAATTCCTGTGGTCCCTTCCCACCTTGATCTTCCTATGATCTCATGTTCCTGGGATACTGCCATTATTTGTTTCTTTCGTTATTTTTGGGTAATCGTAAAAATGATGACTACACAGCATCTCATAGGGTGTAGCAAGATTTATACTGTGCCCGAGGAGCTTCTCTTCTGTTTTTCCTTATTCACTACAGGCATTTCAGTGCTATCCCTATCAAAATTCATGGCTCCATCGTATACGTGCTCACATATGAGCTTTTGACTCCAAATCCCTAAAGGTGTTTAACACACTAACCCCTGCTGAAAACAGTGCTCAGCCATGTTAGGAAATGTCACTCTAGAGGGAGCCCCCAGCTGTAAAACATAATTTCTTTTTTTTTCTGAAATAGTTAATATAGGCCATAAAACAAGGTTACTGGATGACATAGCTGCTGTCAAGCTGGGGGGAAAAATAATGAATTTACTCTCACTGCAAACATTGAATTTTTGCATAAGCATGAAAACTTCAAAACTCCTCTAACAACAATGAATGGGGCTGTGTTAAACTCATTGGGAAAAAAAAAAGACACTGAAATCTTGCTAGGGCATTACAGTCCTACAAGTTGCAGGTTCAAAATATAGTTAAAAGTCCATGTTTTAAAGTATCAAATAATACTTAGAATTGGAATTATTCTAAGGTTGGAAAGAGACTTTCTATTGTGTTATAAGTGAGTGCATCAGGCAAAAGGAATTGTCTTGGCTAGGAATAAGACGTGGCAGAAATATGTAGAGACATGTAACAGTTCACCAAAAGTACCAGAAGGCCAGAACGTTTGCAAAACTAAACAACAAACCCCATAATAATTCATTTGGAAAACATCTGAAGGCACTGCCCATTCACTTCTGATGCTCCATCTAGGATGTGTTGAGGTTCATGCAAATGGCTTTGAAGAAAGGCTGAGAGAATTGGGATTGGTCAGCCTGGAGAAGAGAAGCTTTGGGGTGACCTAATTGTGGCCTTCCAGTGCCTGAAGGGAGCTGAGAAGAAAGATGGAGAGAGACAATTTTAGCTCTGAAAACCAGATTTATGCCACCAGAGCCCCCATGGAGATCATAGGCAACCTTACGAGAAACACTGGGCAAGAACAGTCCTTGCATGGAGGACAAATATTCCAGCCTTTCCTTTGCCAAGCGCTTCTGATAAAATAAAACCGGAGTTTTAGGAGGGAAGGCAGGGTGGAAACTGCTCAGGGTATGAGACCAGATTCATAAGGGATGGCAAGAGGGCCCAACATCTTAGAAAAAGCAAGATTTAAGCTATGATGTTTTGTGCATTCTCAGCGAGTTTTCAGGGTATTCAGATGAGCTGTACTTGGGTTTGCTACTCATTTAGAATATTTTCAAAAAGCAACAATTTTCCATGGCTGAGTTTGTGCAGCTATTCACAAGAGAACTGCAGCCCCAGGGGGAGAGATACTGAAAGAGGAGGTGGTTTTGGATCTCAGGCCTTCCACTGCTGTGGAAGAGAGAGTGTTAGATTTGTTTGCAAGTCTTCACCAGCATTTTCAGAGAGTGAGTTATGTGGTGACCCGGACAGCTGTAGGGATCTGTGGGTCTTCTTGAAATGATGCCCCTGAATCATAAAAAAACGAGGAGCAGGGAGAGGAAGGCAGAGGAAAGAAGGGGACTCTCTGGGCCTGTTTTCAGAGAGTGACCTGGAGTTGTTTCCGTACCTTCAGCCTTGCTTGCAGCCTCCTCTTTGCTGTCTTACTCCCTTGCTTGGAGAGAGCTTTCCTGATGCTCTCTGAGGAGGAGGCAACACATCCTAAACTGCCCCCAGCAGGGTGTTCAGAGGACCCACCCCTGTGTGTGAGAGCAGGCAGGGCTGAGGGGAGCAGAGCTGGCTGACGGCCACCAGGAGAGATGAATGTGACACGGGATAATGTACTGTACAGAACCTCTGAACATCTTCCCCTAACGAACAAATATGACTATTAAAGAAATACATTTCATAATAACAATTCAGCTCTGCAGTCAGGTTCTGCAGTGGCTGAGTGATGCTTTATTAGCTCAGACATTGCTGCGTAGAGAGCACTTGCAGTCTTTGCCCTTACACTTAATAACTCACTAAGCATGAATGGGTTCAGTAATTCATTCCTTGTCTTGTGTGACTGCTCAGAAACCTCATTGGGTTGGAATTTATGGCTGCTTCTTGCAAGACTGTGAGCACCTCCTGCAGGTCTGTGACAGCCCCCTGCTCCTGCCAGCCTGAGCCCAGAGCTGAGGGGAGCTGAGCACCACCAGGACCAGCACCTCCTCCTCAGCTGTGCTGAGACAGGATGAGCACATTTGTGTCAGGCTTTTGTAAGAATTTGGGTTTGGCTGCTCCCTGATCTTGCACTTTTGTCCCCTGTGACTTCTAGGCAATCATCTTTCTGTGTCTCTTATCACACAATTAAGTGTTTTGTGAGGCTGGAGAACAAGCACATTATGACCTTACAAAGACAAGAAAGTAAATCATAGTCAGCTAAAGGAAATAGAGGATGCACTTCAGAGGTAATTACTGAAATTTGCTTCCTGAAGAATTCTTTGATGGACACCTGGACTTAGGGAGAGTAGAACTGCCTGAGCTGGGGGTTAGCAGTGCTCCCTCTCTATTTTGAAGCTGTGTTGTCCAGCGAAGTGGGGCCAGGTTGACCATTTCTGATGGCTGCAAGGCAGAATCATGAAGGGAGGGAAACAAAAACTATAAAATCCCTCTATGACTTAGTGAATGTGTAGTGTAATACAACCTAACAGCACAATTGAGGGCATGACAGGAACAATAAACAGGTGCATAAACCAGAGTGTACCTGAAGTCCATCCCTCCATGGTGGGACAGCAGTGCTGTACAGAGGAGTATCAATTCCTCAGCACTTTCAGCCAAAGCACAGCCTTTTACTGGCAAACCCCTTGATTACTGGCAAATATTGCCCTTGAAAAGCTGCCTGAGACAAGCAAGAGACACAGCAGTGGGCAGCCAACAGGTTCTGCCCACAGCTGCTGATGCATCCCGTGCTCAGAGCTGTCACCCAGCGCCGGGAGACCCCAGTTCTGGCTAAGAACAGATGTGGGCAAATGAGCAGCCTTGAGGGGAAACTCTGGATCCTCCAGTATAAACATAAGGCAATTAACATTTCCTGTGGGTTTTTTGTGCTGTCCTCTTTACTCTTTTTAAAGATGGGAACACCGAGTTGAATGACAGATTCTTCCTTCCTTCTCCGGATCCTATTGCTGTTTCCTTGCAGTGATCTCCAATATCGGCATTTTCAAAGAGACTGAGGAAGTGAGAGTCCCAAAAGGGGCATAAACATCCAGTGCCCTTGGGAAAGCCCAGACTAGACTATCTGTGAACATGAAAGCAGAGCCTCCCAAACCTGTGAGGCAGAGACGTGCTGGGTGGAAACAAACACAGACGGAGCGATGTGATTTATTCAAGGTCATTCACAATGTCAGGTACAGAGCTGGGAAACAGCACTTGTATCACCAGCCTCCCTGTTAGGATTTCAAACACTGAGTGATCCTTCCTCTCCCTCAGAACACAGAGACTCTGTTTCTTCACTCACCCAAGCTCGGTGTAAATCAGGAGCAAACACCTCGCAAGTCCCCAGTGTTACTTCATGAGCGAGTGGGGAGTTGGGCTGTGCCTAATGCTCAGATGCTCCAAGGATTTCAGCAGGAGTCGGATGCCTAAATACCTTTGTGAATTAAGTCTTGAGTGTCTTCATTCATTAATAAGAAAAAGCAGGGAAAAGCGCAGCTGTAATTAGAGCAAAAGGAATGCCAGGGAGTAGCTGCATGAATAGTCTCTGATATTAAAAAGGATTGGCTCCAAGCTCGCTGGTGCTCATTGGCATGAAAGAGAGTTCTGCTCACTGGAGCGTGCAGCAGTGCTCTGTAAATATGACAACCAACATATTCAGTCCTGCAGCCATTTGGAGGGTGAACATTTCAAACTGGAAAGCGTGAACAGAAAGCCAAGTGTCCATCCCCTGGGAGAGCACGTGCAGTGGCAGTGTCCACTTCAAGGGTCACCCTCCCGTGGCAGGGAACAGGCAACTCCGTCCACCACGTGTGACCGACCCTAGATTTTCAAATTCTAGATGTTCAGGACTCACATGTGATGCTTAGGACTCACATTCTGCCCACGTGCAAGGGAAGAGTCTGCACAGAGCTGAGCAGACAGGAAAGAGGGGCACCTTGTGAGTGGTTTATGGGTGGGAGGAAAGGATAGTTGTTGAAAATTGCTCACGGTGAGAGTGCAAAGCAATGCCTGCAGCTCCCCCCATCCAGGCTGGAGCCTGGCTTGCTTTCAAGCCAAACAACTCCAAGAGACCAGACCTTGTCAGAAGATTTTTTGCACACACTCTTGCTTGGCCATGATTCTTGTAACAGGCAGCTCTCGGACTTTCCAAGAAATTATCTCCAACGTGATGATCGTGTGCAGCAGGCCCCCTCACCACCTGAAAGGTGTTGGGGAGCCACATCCAACAGGTCACACCTAACCAGTTTTTCCTCTTTGGAGAACCATAATGAAATACATTTTGGGTCAAACCACCTCTGGGACTGTGGGCACAGTGCTGGTCGGTGCCTTCAGTTTGCTCTCAGAGCCAGCTGTGTGCACACACATCGCTACTGACAAGCTGAAGTGCTCTGGCAGTTATAGGGGGATGAGGAGAAAGAAATTAGGCACCCAAGGGGCTTCATCAGGCAAGAGCTTTGCTAAGTGTAAAGGATGTGGGAGCAGGACAATTTGCCCTGCACTGGAGCCACCAGTTTATTTTTATTTGTGTATATTTATTTGTGAGATGGGCTGAGACTGAATGTTAAGATTATTTTGAGTAATGTCTCTGATGCTTTGACCCTGGCGACGGAGATAAATTATTTGTAAAATTACTGTGATCTTTGCTGGGTATTTTGATTGTCATCTAACCAATACAACAAACATGCTCAAGCACATGGCACAGCTTTATATGTAAATCAGATGGCTTCAGTTAAATCTTGTTCTGGAGGGGTTCTTTCAGCTGTCTCAAGAGAGCACCAGCCCTGCTGGAGCTGGTGTGGATGCAAAAGGGTCACCCCTGCCAGCAGGACCATGACTTTGGTGCTCGTTGGGCAGAGCTGGGATGAGGAACAGCTGTCCTTTGAGCCTCTGACACAGTGGAATAGCCAACTGAACCTTTAAAATCCCAGTCCTTGTTTACATACGAACGAGGAATAGCACTGCACAATGGTAAAAGATGTGTAGGAACAAATTCTCTAAATTTAGTGTAATTACTTAATTTGATCTTTGAAACTACTAATAAGCAATGCTAATTTAGCTTCCTGTTATCTTCTGAATAGAAACTGTGAATTTCTGAGGGAATTGGAATCTGCCTGGTGAGATCTAAATTTAGCTCAAGCAACAAGTGGCAGCCTCTATCTAATCCCACTTTAATCTGACACCTAATCCTTGCATTTGTGCAAAAAATTAGCACCTTCTGCTGAATTCCCTTCTGCCAATGTGCGTGGGGTTGTTTGGGCAATTGAGGCTCTCAGGTATAAGCCTAATTTGTGGATGAAATAGATCATTTTATAAATATTCTGGGGGAGAGCATCTGTTTTATAAACTTGTCACCAGGAAAACTTTTACAGCTTTTTAACCCGTGGTTTGAGAGATCCAAGCAGCGCCTCTATAAACCTCATTCTATTAGCTGGAAACTGTGGGGTTTTTGCCACGGTGGATGAGGACAAATGACCCCACAGACCCAGAAGACATCCCAGGCAGGGTCCACAGAGCAAAGCAGCTGGGCACTTCAGCTGCCTTCTGGATGCACAGAGGGGTGAGAGCCGGTTCCTGCTGCCTCCCACCGAGCCCGTGTCCCTCCGGAGGAAGCAGCAGCAGTTTGTCCCACCGAGATGGCCCCTGGCCAGTGCCTGGGGCTCGGCAGGGGCTGTGTCAGCCCTGCCATCCGCGGATGCACGGCGAGCTGGCACAGGCTGGGGTGCAGACAGCAAAGGCTCCACTTTGTCTTTTAGATTTAAGCCCTGTCCACCGCGGAGTAAGAGGCTGATGGGGGTGACTAAGAAGGTGACAGACGAGCAGGGATGCCTTAGACTTCCCCAAGCATTTGCACAGAAACATGAAGCAACCAGCCCCGCTTATAGACAAAAAGGTTAACTCCCCCCAACCTCCAAAAATGTTAAAAAATATAATAGAGTATAAATACATACCTTGGAGTAGAGTGGGTTTTTCCCCCTCTTGCCTACGCAGTAGATTATAGTTAATTAAACCTCTGCTCACATAAACAGAACAAGAAAGGATGTAAAAGTAATGAGCTGACAACACATTCTGTATTATGTTGGGCTTCTAAGAGAATTTAATTTGGAGAAGAATTATGCACAGGCTGAAAGACAGTCCATTAAACTGAGCCAACTGTCTGGAAAGAGATAAAACAAAAAATAGAAGTGTTCTGCTTCTTGTGAAACAAATACCAGGCTGCACCTTCCTCCTGCTTTGAGGGTGGCAGGGCTACACGGGCAGGGGCAACAAGGCGACCACGAGTCCCTCCACGGGGACAAAGACACCTGGCACCTTCTAAATAAACACTGGTAATTCTGACTCTGGTAAAGCACATTTTACTTAAGCCTCCAGGGGACGATGTTGATGAGAGCTGAGAAATTAAAGGATTTGTTGCCTTCAGTTTTGACAAAAATAATTTTGAGTAGAATGAAACTTTTTTAATTGTCTAAGCAATTTAAAAAAAAAATCTACAATTACTGTTCATTTTAGATTTAATAAAGCTTTACATATAACATCTTCTCCAGCCACTCCTAAGAGGAAGAATTATATTATTTATAAGTTAAAATGTTTATAAGAGAGGCCACCTCAGTTCAACTCCTATGTGCAAAACTGATTTGTTGACTGTTTATCTTTGTGATTAAAATAAACCTTAGTTAATGCAAGAAGTAAAAATAAAAGCACACTACAAACAGGGTTGTTTTCCTTTCAGTAGCCTTGAAGACATTCACCTTAAAGAGCTTTTTATCATTTATTCCAGTATTGGATCTGAATGGGTTCACTGATGTCAGGGCAGGTACTCTAGGTGCACTGAAGTAAGTGAAAAAATTGAGTTGTTTCAGTTTGTCCCTATTGCTTTGTTCAGCACTTTTGCCTCTCCTGTGTTCGTGGCAAACTTCAGGAGGTGCAGGCTGAGGCTTTGTATCAGCACTTAGAAAGGAAGGAAGATTCTGAAAAGAAAATGTGAGGGAACATTTCAATTTGCCTTGTTTTTTGCCAGCTGGCCAGGTGCCGAAGGAAAGGATCAGGGGAGAGCACAGCGTTGGGCTGGTGAATGGAGAAGTTCTATCTGCTCTCTTGCACATCCCTCAGCCTTTGTTTGCTGCCCGTTCGGGTGGGCAGCAGCGATTACTGCTGCAGCAGCAATATCTCCCTGCTTCCAAAGGCATGGAATCTGGCAGAGTCCATTTGTTTTGTATATTGACAATAATCCTTTCGTTTCCGAGAACCACAAAGGCCCTTAAAATAAATACCAAAGCCGAGCAAAATAAAACTGTCAACATTTAGACTGAGATTCTCGGAGAACCTGGGCTCTCATTCAGCAAAACATTTATCACACAGGCAGAAAAAGCTGCTGGAAGTGCTGCCCCACCAGCTCCCACAGGCTGTTTGCTCCCACAGCTGCACGTGGCGGGTTTGGGGACACGGCTGTCACTGCACCCTGGGCTGTCACTGCACCCAGGCTCTGCCAGCAGCACTGGCTCCATCCAGGTCTCCCAGTTCCTCAAATAAATAAACCTGACTGGTGTCTGGGCATTTGGGACTGGGCCTTGTAGGACAGCAGGTGCCTGGTCGTTGGAGGGGTGTGCTCTTCACCCCGTGGGCTCTGAGCAAGGCTGTGGGGCTGCAGCAAAGGAGGGGGTGCTGCTCAGCGTGGCTGTGTGAGGGACCAAGGGACACATGGCAGACCTCCAAGGGTTTTTCTCTCCTTGTGGGCACACTCTGCCCCTCCGCCCCAGCTGCACTGAGTCCCAGCAGCCCTGGAGAGGGAGAGAAGCAGGAGCAGTGGGTGGCAGAAGAGGCTGGGTGCTCCCCCAGTGAGCTGCACTCCTCTGCTCACCACATCCAGAGCCGAGGGACCAGTGCTGAGACATGTCGATGACTTTCCTTGTGGGATTGAACTCCTTCTCAGGCTCCAGAGTTTGCAAATAAGCTATTTCCAGTGAGAGGTAGACCAGCTGTACGAAAGGAATTTTTTAAGCCACACCCATGAGGATGTTCACACAGGAGCTGGTACTTGTTCTGGAAACTGAGCTGGGACTGATCAGCTCTTTGACATGACCTGGAAAATCTACTCTACTCTGTATTAAAGGTGCTATAGGAAGAAGCTGACTTAGCTCCCCAGCCCTGGAAGCACTCCCTCAAAGCCAGATATCTTCTGCCCGTTTCTTTTGCCACTCCTTAGCCACCTTTCCCATCCATCTCAGAAGAGTACTGCCATTAATTCTTTCTTGTGTTTTGTCTACACTCGGGATGCATGGCCAAGACTTGGCTCTTTCCAACATCCCTTTTTTGCAGTCCTACCTTAAAATAAGCTCAGGGTTTCATTACAGCTGGATGCTCTGAACTACAAAGTTATGGTGTTTGAATGCACCTGCAGCCCTTCAGTTGCTGGAGCTCACAGTGTTGCACATCTCTGCCTGAGGGATACTGAAAACAAACAGAATTCTTTTCTGCGGTTATTTTAACAAAATCAATGCTCAGAGGGATCCTGCAAAAACAACATGTCTCATCCTGCTGGTGCTAACTGGAAACCAGTTGGAAATCCTTGCCAATAAACACCGATTTGCAGTTGACCTCTGAGCATGATCTGAATCCTTCTGGGTGTTTTGTTCCCACTCGGTGTGTCTGGGCTCCCACGATTGCTCCCCAGGTGCTGGCACCCTCTCCAGCTGCTGGACATCCCATTAGATCCTGAGCTTGCCTGGCATTGTCTTGTTATTAGTGGGGGATTAGAAGTTTAAGGTCTCGGAGCTTAATGGCCTCAATGGGTGGAGAGCGTGGCACTGGCTGTGAAAATGACAAAAATCGATAGCTAATCCAGTGCAGTCAGTCAACCTTTTCAAAGCCTCATCCCTATTGATTTCCAGGAGCTGCTCTTCCTGTCCCTTGACGTAATCAGGCTGTTTGCTCAGCAGACAGACTCGCTCTCTTCCACTCCCCCCTCACTTTTTTAGGCTTTTTACACTTAGAAATGGATTACTTAGATCCCCCCAGCTTTTCATCTCTGTGGCTGTTGTCAGAGGAATGATTAAACGGGAGGCAGACTGGGCAACCATCTCCTACAAATCAACGGAGAGTTGACCCACGGTGTGATGGATGTTTCAGGGAAGGAGCAGGCAGGCTTTGACGTGGGAGAAATGGAGAACATCTGGTCAGGTTAGATAGTTATAATTCAGGTGGTGAACACAGGAAAAAAAAGATCACTTCCATCTCCTTTCCCCATCACTTTGAAGATGCATCAGAGTCACCACACTGATAGGAAAGTCACTATGGCACTATGTGAAATTAGGGATTGGGATGCAATACCTTGGAGCAAATTTTCCTCTTCCAGAGAGGATAACGGGGTTTTTCCTTCACCCACACTCCCCTGGCTGCTTGAAAGACAAATTTTAGGGGCATCTAGACACCTTCTAAAAAACCACCAATATAAGGACACCTGCTGCTAGAACCCAGTGTGGTGGTGCTGAGCTGGGTCACCCCTGGGCAAAGTGCTGGAGTCTCTTCTGGATGTGTGACGTTCCCAGCGCCGTGCACCCACACCTCAACATCGCCCATCCCCAAAACACAAAGCCACTAACAAAGCAGGAAGGCAGACAGGAAATTTTGGCCACAGCTCAGAGCAGACTGTGCAGGGGATAGTCCAGTCTTTCCAGACTGACTCATGCCCATCCACTGCTCTTAAATAAGGCCTGGAGTGTGTTTGAAATAAAAACACCAATTAACAGGTTTGCTTAGTGATATTTTAAACCAACTCTAAGAACTGAATTGACCCAAAAAGTAATAGCAGAATGAACACATTTTGCATTGGAAATTCAAATAAAAAAAACCAAGAAGTGTGATGGCTATGCAGATGCTGAGGCATGTGGACATCTGCAGAGGGTATATTTGCAGTGTGAGAGTGCTCCAAAAACACAGGAAAATGCTGCAAAATGTATGGGAGAGCCTTTCCCTGTGCATGGCCCTGCTGTCTCTGTGCACTGCCCCGGCAGAGAGGGGACAGTGCAGTCACACAGGGCTGCAGCAGCCAGCAGCGGCTGCACCTCGCAGCAAGGCCCCGGGTGGGGAGGAATCCCTTGCCCCAAACTTGCGAACGAAGCACAGGAGGGAGACCAGAAAGGGTCAGTAGATTACCTGGGACTTCCCAGCAGCTTCCCCAGCCCCGGAGTCAGAGCAGGGCAGTGCTGTAGTTTGAGCTGGGTGGGTGCTGTCCTTTCAAAGGCTGGTTCACTGCTCCGAGCTGACCTGGCACTGTTAGCATAGGGAGATAAGGAAGCATAATTTGCTGTAATGTTTTTCTCCCCAGGCTGTTTTGTCGTGCCTCAAACACAGCAGATTAATTTTGTCTGTCAAATCCAGTTACATTTTATTCCATCTCCTGTAGCTGGGATCAGAGGGCAGACATTTATCAGGCGAGCAATTGAATTACCAAATTGCATTCCTAAACCAACTGAACAAAAAAGCCCCTTTGTGACTCTTTTCTTGAGGGGGAAACCCAAACACCAAGTATTTTTCCTTGGGAGTTCTACTGAAACATCTGCTGTCATTAGACCCACCAGAATGACTCCAGCAAAACAGCAGCTATGGAAGAGCAAGATCTGCTCAGCGGAGGCCCATTTCTGAACAACACTCCTAATGCTGCTTCCTCTGATGGAAATTCTGCCATCCACACAACCAAATCCTTTCCTGAGCTACAGCTTTCAGGAGCAAAACACCTCCGAGCCTGTTGCTCCCTTTTGCCCCAGGCTAGCACCCTGTTCAGCACGACAGGCTGTGGGGTTTGTGCAGTTTTATTTCCAAATTATCACAGTGCTGCACCGCGGCCAGGTCCAGGCTCCTGATCCCTGGGGATGTCACTCCTCCTGGTCCGTGTTTCAGGCTGGTGGCCACACGTATCCCTGTGTGGGGTCTTGCCCACCGGTGCTGTCCAGGCTGCTCTGTCCCTTTTGACACAGAACTGTGTTTTCTGATGACAAAGAGACAATTCTTTCAATACAAAGGATGCTGTGTTTGCCAAGAAGAACAGAAGGATGGCTGCAAGGCACGAGGACATGTAGCTGACTGCATTCTGTTCCTGAAGGCTGGTAGCTCCCTCAGGAGCTGGCCAAGGACTCACTTGTCCATGGAGTCCTGCACTGCCTGAGGAACCGGAGAGTTTGCTCCTTTCCAACTCTCCATCTGCCAGCCTGCCCCGTCTGACAGCCTCCCTGTCTGCTTTCTGTGATCTGCAAGGCTTACTACCCCACTCTGATCCTCAGCTTAGCTTTGGGAAACTCAGCTTTACCAGCCAGGAGGGCGGGGCAGGAGAATTCCCCCGCTTTGTTCTTGTAGGTGTCTACTCGCTGGTTTGACTTTGCTTTTCAAGAGCCCTTCTGATCTCACTCCCACACGAATAACTCATCTGAGAGGGAAGGGAGATGTGTGAACAACACCCATGGGAAACACAATTGTTTCCTTTAGCTGTGAGGCAAACACAGAGGTGCCTTTTCCTTTCGACACATCTCCTCCGACACGGGCACTGCTCCTCCCACCTCACCCACCTCAGCACAGGTGCCTGTTTCAGGAGGCTCAGCCCCTTTGGTGTCCCCTGTGGCCAACAGAGAGTCTGGCTGCCACCAGGGCCTGTTTTGGAGCACCCCAAGCTCTCCAGAGCCTGTTTTGGAGCACCCCTGAGCTCTGCACAGCCTGTTTTGGAGCACTCCTGNGAAGCTCGCCACAGCCTGTTGTGGAGCAGCCTGAGCTCTGCAGAGCCTGTTTTGGAGCACCCCAAGGGCTCCACAGCCTGTTTTGGAGCACCCCTGAGCTCTCCAAGGAGCAGGCAAAGAGAGCAGGTCATCAGCAAAGGCAGCAGAGATTGATAAGTGGAGTAGGCAATGTGATCTCTGCAGTGTTCCTAAAGGTGCCATTTTTCAGCTGAGATGCCAAAGCAAAGTCTTGACTACTCGTAATAAATAAAAATCCTATTTTTAATATTCTGCAAGGGGAAAGTTCTTATCCCAAGGGCAATGACTACATTTTCCTGTGAGCGGAGGTGTTAACCTTGTTGTACTGACTACATTTTAACCTAAGTTATTGTTAAAAAGAATGACTTTTTTATGTGATGACGACCTTTTCCAGGAAGGCTCAAGGCTTTGTAGATGCTGCACAACGCTTAAACTCTACAGTAAGGAACACCAGTGTTGACTAGAACACACTGAAAATAACTTCACAGCTTAATAGGACAAAATGCTCCCGCTGAAGTGCTGAAAATTAGATTCCCAAATCTGTATTTAGGGACTACATAGAAATGCACCTGATTAATGAATGATGCATTTCAGAGCCTGTTTTAGCCACTCAGTTTTGCAAATTCAGTGTTAATTTACCAATGGCCATAACTAACAGTGATGGGGTTAGCTTGCTGCTACATAAACAGTAAACAGGTAATTACTTTCTCATGCGTTCATTAAACATTTAACCAGCATTTATACATGTAAGTGACATATAACAAGGTAGCTTTAACAAGTTCATTTGGGATTCAGATTGCAAAGATGCTAATTGACATTTAATAGGTTTGTAATTGATCTCTGTCATCTTACATTGTGGGAAAATGCTGAAACATAATTCAGCACAATGGAAAATAGTACAATGTAATGCAATATTCAACATATCACCAAGATACACTATTATTGCAGCTACATAAAGCTAAACTAAGCTACACAAGAAGTAATTTACTAGTTTAAAACTGTATTAATCTTCAATATTTTGCTTCACACCACCCACAGAATTTTAGGAGGCGTCAGTTTCATATGGCAATTAAGAAAATGTGCTTATATGTAGTAATGGGGACTACATAGTTATATCCTGTGCATACATGCCCAGCTCATTGCTTTTTTCAATAATTAAGTATGGATCAGAATATTTACAGAAGCCCAGACTGACTTCTGTGAGTGGTGATGTGCCTGAAATAGTTCTGTTTATTATTATAATTGCCTGGTGCTTATACATTTATAGCTCTTTCCAGTGACCCAGAATTACAGCAACCTATAAAGCAAAACCCTGCATCTTGCTTGTGTGGCTATTTCTGAACAAATGTAAATGGATTTTGTCCAGGTAAAACAGCTCTGGAACCTTGGAGCAGGACACTGAGATTTAGCATGAGGTCAGATTTTATAGCAAGGATCCATCATCTGTTGTTTTATGACAATCGAGCACAATTCAGGCCGTGAGGGGCATGGAGACCCAGGGGAGATGGAGAGCCCCTTCCAGTCTACTATAAAAATAGGGAAGAAGGAGAATTAAGAGGACTTGGCTGCATTAATTATTCCAAACAGCACTGCTTGCATCAGAGGGTTCTGGGCACTGCCCAGGCTCCCCAGGGAATGGGCACGGCCCCGAGGCTGCCAGAGCTCCAGGAGCGTTTGGGCAGCGCTGCCAGGGATGCCCAGGGTGGGGTTGTTGGGGTGTCTGGGCAGGGCCAGGGGTCGGACTGGGTGATCCTGTGGGTCCCTCCCAGCCCAGGACATTCTATGACTCTGTGACATGGTGAGCTAAGCAGGCAGGATGGCAGTTCCTGATCCAGGTGCAGTGTTTGCATTTGCAGCCTTCCCCCTTGGAGCCAAGGCCTGGATGGGAGAACGAGTTACCTGGAGGAGGCCAAGGAACTGCCTCGTGCAGAGCATTGGTTCTGCAGGAAGGACTTGAAATTACTTGGCTGCCTTAGCATCCTCTGGAGTTTTCTCATCCAGGGAGACAGGGCCTGATTTATCCAGAGGGGTGTGAGCTGGATCGCTGCTCTGGGGCTGTACCTCGTGTCAGCCTCACTGGTTATTCCACCTCATATCATCAGGTGCACCCAGCTGTCAGGGGCATCTCTGCTTGTCCACATCAAACCACCTTCACTCCCTGGGTATTGAGCTGCGGTCTGATTATGAACTTTCCTTCCCAGTATCAGTAATCTGTTTCTGATGACTTTTATGTGGATTTTCCCTCACTGAATTCGGGTCCTGAAAAATGAGCAGCCAGTGCTGATCACGTAGAGTTTTAATCTGAAAAGCCGTAGGACAACGGCGCCACTCAGACCTCAGAATATTCTTTCTCAGGGATTTATAAGGGATACTGTCAAGCTGAATCTGTACCCACTGAACTTGATTCCTTTGGCATGTGTTCTGAAATTCCCATTATCTGCCAAAGGAAATACTAGCAGAAAAGATTGTTAAAGGTCAGTAGAAGGCAGGGAGACTGATTTGTCTGAGTCCTTGGTTTCTCATCTGCCCTGTGTGGGTGCTTTGCTGATTAGTTGCTAGAGAAAGAAAGCACCTCATGTAACCTGAGCTCAGGCTTGGTACAAACACGTTTGAGATTTCAGCATTTTCACATGCCTAAGCCTGCTTTTGGAGCCTTTGAAGCAGACATATTCAGTCTGTCACACACATGCAACCTACCTGAGCAAGTAATTCTGCAAAACAAACACAGAAGTGCTTACCCACCGGTGGCCATTTGTTTACTTTCAAGAGCTGCCGAATATGTGAAAATACTGACAAGGCTGGCAAGTCCCAGGAGTGGCTTGGGGATGCTGGAAGACTTGAAACTTAATTATCATTTGTGCTTGTTTGTTCTGGAGTTGTTCAATTTTTATGAGTTATGAAACTCGCGTGTCTAGATCTAGGCATAGAGAAGAGTTTTTATGCAAACAAATTATTGTTATTAACTGTTCCCATAATACCACTGTAAGTGAACAGTTACCCAGGGCAGTGCAAACACACAGACATCCAGCCAGGATATCTCTTCTCTCAGCAATGTTCTTTGAAGATCAGCAAACACAGACTATTTTCAGCTCAAGAATGGTCCCACACCTTGTCCTGGATTGCAGGCTGGGCAAACTGCAACTCTGGAAAAAGGCAGGAGAAGGCACCAATCTCCTCATTGTCCTTCTGCTGCTCTAGTGCATATCACTTCCAATGCCAGAATGGCAATACAGCTGGTTTCTGTTCACTGCAGGCCTATATTGATTATTCAAGATGAAAAGGAGGAATAGGATCCAAAACTAGTATTGTGGATATAATGGAGCCAGCTGGAGCATGCCTGTGTTCCAGGGATGAACAAACACCAGGCAAAGTCATCGAGGAAGGGGTGGTGTCACTGATAGTCTGTGTAAGGTGTTAGCTGAGCCTGTGCAGGGCTCTCCCTCCCTTTATTTAAGTTTTCCAGGCAGGGACTGAAGGAACTAAGGAGAAGGAGCTCTTTCAGCTGTGAGCTGTCAGAGCTGGAGCAGAGGAATGGGCTCTGTCGCTGCCTGCCGGCTCCCTGGCAGGCAGGTGGATGCCAGGGAGGAAAAGGCCAGGAGCAGTTCTGTTCTGGCACCTTTTGGATGGGAGCAGTCTCTGGATGTTTTCAGTTTTGGAGATGGGCTCCTGAGAGGGGGCAGTAGTATCTTTCCTTGGTGAGGAAAGCACCTAGCCCCAGTGCTGGTGGTACAGATGATGGGCTTCAGGAGAAGCCAAGGCCAGCAACAGCTTTCGGTCCTAGGGGAGCAATTTCTGGACATTTTCAGTTTTGGTGCTGTGGACACCGAAGTCATTCAGGGCTCCTGTGAGCTCCCAAGGCTTGAGAGCAGGGACTTTTGTGCTATAAATGTGAGCTCATGACCAAAGTGAAGACTGTGGACAGCATCCCTGAGGTTATGTACTTAATTTGTTTTGCAAGGCCTTGCTGATGGGTCATGAGAAGTTCTACACGTTGGTGGGTGTTTGTAGGAAACATTGAAGTGATCCCTTAAGCTACAAATTTACAAAAATGGGAGCCCAATCCTTGAGCCAACCTGCCAGTAAAGTTCCTCCTACAGAGATCTGGATTTGGGCTTATGCATGGCTGGTGGCCTGTGCTTTATACATATTTATACCTACATATAGAGAGAAGTACCTATTCCAACATGCACACAGTCAGAGTGGAGCAGTGTCCTGGCAGTGATGTGCTTTTGGGGTACCAATCACGTCAGCTTCCTTTCCCCCACTGACCAGGCTGCGTTAGGCAGACGATCAGAGCAATGCACACGACGCTGACCATCTCCCGACTGCTCCGGGGGACAGAACGGTTTTGCAGATCAGAGGAAATGCTTATCCTGCTGCAAAACTGTGCAATGATATTTGTGCTAATGCACTGTGTACCTGCAGGAGCTTACTCTGAACCAGACTATTTTGTTGACTTAACTGAGATGAGAGACGCAGAGCCTGGGCAAGCCAGGAACAGGCTCATGGCTGAGACAAAGAATTACACAACTCTGCAGGCTCCAGGAATGAAGTCAGACAGTCATTTACTCCCACTGATGGAGACTGGTTAATTCTCACACGCAAACCATTTGTCCATGACATTTATTCCTTGTGCTGATCTGTGAGGTTTTGGTTGCTGCTGTGACATTTCACAGCTATGTTTACTACTCAATGGGCTGCGTGGGCTTGAGCTTCTGCCAGTCAGGTGGGTGCTACAGAGGAGACACTGATTGGAACAGGTAAAATTAAAATGAGTGATCTGTACTGGAGGCGGGGAACAAAACCACTCATGCACTGTTATTCTTGTCACCAGAACAACAGAAAGAATCACTCCTGTGCATGTTCCCGGTAAGCAAACTGGAAAGGTCACTGCTGGCAGAGGCGAAAATTTGAGATTTTGGATTAAAATTTTCTGCTTTTGATTCATCTTCTGGGTTCAAGACATTCCTCAAGATTTCTGCACAGAACACATTGCCCATCAAAAGGAAAATAATAAGAAAAAAATATGATCTGCTGGTCAGATTATGGGGGTGTCATTTTCTTACACATTGTCCTTTATTGTCCTCCAGTGCCCCACATCCTTGCTCGAGCAGCCATCCCAGGATGCCACTGCACGAGAGCACTTTCTTTGGGAGAAGACCTGGATCTCAGTGAGCTGAGCCCATTTTCAGAGTGTTGTGCAGCAAATCCAGCAGCAGGACCCCCAGCAGTGATCTGCTGCTCACTGCTCTGGTGCTTCTGCAGGTGCCTGCTTGTGAATCTTTACTTCTTGCTGATTGAGGCCAACCTGCCAGTGATTCATCTTGCCTCCCTGAAGCCCAGACCCGAGGATTTAGCAGAGTTCTGCCCAAAGAAGGATCATTCAGCAGCACACAACTGTAGCAGCAGGGGATCATTAAATACTTCACTTAAATGAAAACTTATGAAAGTTGCTTTGAATATCAAATTTCTCCTCGCTGCCTCACCAAGTACCTCCTGGTGCAGAGCTTTCCAGAACAGGTTTGCTCCTCTGATTTTTGCTACCTCTGTATTTCAACTGTGACCAAAATGACTGTAGATGGATGTAACACAGCGAGTAATATTTTTATTCTGACATGATTTGAAATGTAGACAAGTAGTCTGGCAGAATTTAAATATTCACTGGGACTTTGTCCTTAATAAACACCGCTGTGAAATGCTCCAGTGCTGCCTTCTAAAGGGCACACCACAAGTTTTACAAGGTGCACAGGCTAAACGTAAATAATTATCAGTTCTCAGATTCTCATCCAGGCAGGAGAGATGCCAAGAGCTTGTGTGTTTATCCTCAGATCTATTGGGAAATTTCCCAGGAGCACGAGCTCCCAGACATTTAGTCAAAACATCTAGTGGTAACTGTCTCCAGAACATTCAGCAGCTCTTTGATTGACATATTTCTCATCAACAAGTTGGCTTTGTTTACACGGCTCTGAGAAGTACATAGGCAATGAGGGAAAAAAATACAACCAGACTTTTCTGTTCTTAGACTTTCTTCTTCTGGCAAGACGGGTTTTATTTCAGGAGCTGTTACCAGCCCAGATTTGCTATCATTAACCAGCTGGGCTGTGCCCAAACGGCCACGCAGAGCAGCTTGCAAATACTCCTTGAGGAGCTTTCCAGCAGCTCAGATCTGAAGCAGCATCAGCAGAAGACAAAGAAAGTTGTTTTGTTTTGTTTTTTCCTTCAGCACACCTCTGCTTTCTGGGCTGAGCAGGTTTTTGTCACTTTTGTCAATCACACTTTTTAGGAAGTAGATCCCGTGTCTCTGCAAAACACAGGCAGAAATCCCGGAATCACAGAATGGCTTGGGAGGAACCCTAAAGATCATCTCATCCCAACTCTCTGCCATGGGCAGGGACACCTTGCCCTGGACCAGGTTGCCCCAAGCCTCCTGATGCACCTCCAGAGCTGTCAGATCTCATTTTAATTTGCTTAATTACATAGAATTGTTTCTTATCAAACTGACCAACGCTAACAAATACTCTTCTTCCTGAGCAGCCTTGATACTTTTAAAATCCCAGCAGGGATTGCCGTGTTCTACTTCTGGCACGCTGCTGAGACAATTCAGCACCACCTGCATCTCTAGGAGTCTAGTTTCTCCACCTCAAAAATATCTGTAATACTGACTTGCCTCCTGGGGTTCTTGCAGAACTTAACTTATTTATGGACACACAGAATTGTTGTAATGGATCACCTCCCAGGCCCTCATCTATCTGTGTTTTCTTGTAACTCCTCTCATGATGACACCTAAATATGCGCACACCAAGCTGCAAGAGGGGAGAATTTGGTGGTTCTTTTCCTACCACATTAATTCGTGCAGTGGGACTCACACCAGTCTAAGGAGAATAGAAGGAGGAGGTGAGGTAACTTAATCACTTACCTGCTCCTCAGTCTGCGAGCACACTGTGACATTTTTTTGCCCCATGCCATATGGGTTTCCAGCTGCTGCCACTCTCCCCGGTGAGGAGCCTTGGATTGGAGCTGGTGGCTCGTGTCCCGGAGGAAGGCAGCACTTCTTGTTCAACCCACACTCCTGAGAGTTGCACTGTGTGTCAGTCTAACAATGAGAGCACCAGAAACTTCTTTAGCAATTATTCCAATTGCCCTTGGCCACCTCTGGGAGCACCTCACCTGCAGCCTGAGCAACTGCTCAAGCCAAGGTGCCTGTCCCTCGGAATAAATCAATAACACCTCAGAGTTAATGACTGTGAAACACCTTAGCAAAGTCTACCATATTATCCAGCAATTAGGAAGATTTCTGTTTTTAAATCCACAGCTACTGAGAGTTCTCAAAAAAAAAAAAAAAAAAAAAAAAAGCTGTTTTGGAAGAGAAAGAAGGACAAGCTGTTTCAGTCATCATTTTATTACTGGCTCACAAGGGAAATCAGTGAATCTACCAGTGGTTCATGCAATTCTGTTGCCAGCTTCCCAGAAAGGAAATGTCATGTATAGCAACTTGTTTTTCTATTGCAGCAATTAAAGTACATAGGAGGCCACAACAAAATCAATACAAAACTGGTAAATCCGTAATGAATGACAGCGAAATACTGATCCTCTTGCCTAAAGAAACATCTGTCTAAATGCCACCAAAGGGTTAGGCAGCGGAAGGCTTTTATGGTTTCTTTTTGTAGGGTCTGCCATTTTTTATCTCTTTCTTTATACACGGATCACCAAATGGCCTCCTGCTTCCTGTGTTTGAGTTTCCTCTGAGGAGAGCATGTGCAAGTGCAAATTTTCAAGGCTGGAGCCATCCCTGAGGAGAGTGCAATTTGTGCTCTATGAGACGCTGCTGGTGGAACCCCTCAGAGGCCCCCCTGGAGCCCACGGGGCAGAATTCTGAGGGCTGTGGGGCCGCCTGTCGAAGGGAGAACCCCTCCTTTTGCTGCAGGCTTTGGGATCCCACGAGCCACGGTCCCCGTCAGGATGACGCCCATTTCCATCCATCCGTCTGGATGAGATGAGTGGCAAGGGGGCCCTGATCAGTGGTCCGGAGGTGAATATCAACTACTGACCTCGCAACAAGAAAATGGCAATTTTTTAATACTGTCAGGAAAATTAATCCACAAACACCAGAGGTTTATGTCCAAAAAGGAGACAGAGGAGTCCTGTAACTTTATTTGAATAAAGGGAGAGGCCATGGGGCATTCCCCATAGGGTCTCTCAAATTTTTGGGAGGATGCAGCCTCCTTTTCATCCTGATTTCCTGGCCACATTTCCCTCTCTTTTTCCCCACTGGCTGAGGTCAGACTTCCCAAAACACCTTTTACTGTAAACCAGCTCTTTTTTGTTTTCCTTGTGTCAATCAGTGGAATTCCTATGGAATTTATGGTCTTCTCATTGTTTCTTTCATCTGTCAGTACCCGATTTTATTTATCAGCAGACTCACAGTTTGTTTGTAAGGACAAATCCCTGTCATTCCATTCATCAATCAGTGGAATCCTTCCCATTGTTTCTTTTATCTCTCAGCGCTAGTTTTATCTAGCAGCAGGCCCACGGTTTGTTTGTGAAGACAAGCTTCTCCTTCCTTTCAATACAATAAGGCATTTTCAGCCTGCTTTTTCACTGTTTCAACATATGACTTTTCTGTATCTTGCCACCATGTTGATGGTTTAGAAGGCCCAGCTACTGCAGCCTCCTCCACGGGGGCTGTGTCCATGTGTCCTGTCCTTTCTGAGCCACCCTTGCTCCCATTTTTGCCCTCTGCAGTTACTTTCAAATCACGTTTTTCGCTTCTTTTCAAAAAACTCAGGCCGAGTCTCTTTTGTACTTCTTGTTCTCCAGAGCAATCTTCACAATTAATTGTGCACATGTAATTTTTTTCCTCCCCATGGCATTTTCAGGTAATTTACTGAGGCAGAGGCCTGCCAGTGCCTCTGACAGCTTCCTCACTGCCCAGCAAGGCAACACCCAGCGAGAGGTGCAGAAAGCACCATCCCAGCACCCAGGGCACATACAGTGCTCATAAATAATTGCAGATCAGCCCTATAACCCTCACAGATGTGACCTCATCTGTGGGTGAGGTGTTTTGTTTCTTTTTATTTTTATTTTTTTTCTTTTTAATTTCCACCTTCTCTTCCAGCAAAACTGTGTCCAAATGCTTTTGTAGCCAGGATGTTTGGTTATCCATGATATTGCTTTTGTGTCTGCTGGGGGGTTTCGCTTATAATTTTTATCAAGCAAGTTGTTTTCTAGTGCTGGAATGGCTTGCTCTGCTGTGCTAAACACTCATTGTGTCTGTCACATGCTTATCCTATTTCAGCAGTGAGAAATCAATAGGAATTGATTTGAGAATGTCCAATCTTATCAAGTATCGAGCAGGGCGCTGGGACAAAGGCTGAGCTGGTGGTATAACATCTAACGAGGCACGTACCCCGAGTATGACAGCCTTGTTTAGAAGGGTGGTTGGGCTCCAAGGTGTTAAGTGCTTTTGTTCCTCCCCGTGCCCTCGGCTTTCAGATGGAGCCAATTTCCACAGCAGCTCCCTCCCAGCTAAAAGCAGTGTAAGCACACTTTCTAGTCCTAGCAGAAGATTATGTAGGGGAGAGAGAAAGTGTTGCATTTAGAAACAGAAACGCTGCCAGCAAATGCTATTTCAGCAATTACCTATGTTTAGTAATTATGCTAATGTTGATTCTCAAAAGGCTGTTATTTGCTCAGCATGTTCTTCATACTTTATCTCTTTACCTGCCTAACCCTTTATTTTCACTCTAGCTATTACTGGTTGTTTGTCAAGTTAAGTGATGTTTGCAGTGCCAAGTGTTGTCAAGGTACTGTTGCTTTAGCTGAATTCGTATTTTTCTAATACTGGCTGCTGTAATTTTCTGCTCATCACTACTACAAGGCTTTGGGGATTGGATTTCACTCCTTACAAGAAACCTTGGGTGCTGCAGGTGTTATTGGGCTGTGGGATGAATGAGCAGCTCCTGGGGGCTGCAAAAACATGTTTGATGAAGTGTGATGGGCATCAGTTTGTAAGTGTGGAACTGACACACGTGGGGGACCTGTGTGTGCTCCGGTCCTGCTGCAGCTCCAGCCAGGGTGCTGGCAAATGGAAACACCCCAGCACACACCCCTGCGGACAGGCCCCCACAGAAACACCACACCTGGAGCACCTTCCTGAGTTAGGTTTAAGGAGAATCCTACAGAAATATCAGCACGTAACGGAGGGACAGCCTGCAGCCTGCACAGGGGGATCTGTGCGTAAGAGAATGCGGGGGGTGTGTGTCTGGATGTGCAGAGCAGGAGGAAAGTGTTCAGTTACTCGGAGCAAAGCAAAGCTGCCCCAAGGCCAGCACAGTTCCAAGGGGATGAGGCCAGTGGATCATTTGGGCCAGCACCATGCCCTCAGGAATGTGCACACTGCCAGCCAGTGGCCTCAGCATTGCTCGCCAGGAACACCCAGAGACAGGAGAGAAACAGGCAGTGTTGTGCGTGGGACAGAGAAATCGATCTGAGGGAGGAAGAGGGAAAAGCCCTACTCCAGACAGGGGTTCTGCATGCACAAGGCTGGGGCTTGGAGCTTCAGAAAGAGCCAGCTTTGGAGGCAGGTCCGAGCCTGTGCTCGCACAGTGTGACACTGTGTCTGAGCCTGGAGACACTGGGAATTTATCCGGGCTCAGTGGTCCCAAACGTGCTGCTTCCAGGTCCCAGCCAGCTCTCCGGCATGGTCCAGGTCCCAGCCAGCCCCCCAAGATTGGCCAGGTCCCAGTCAGCCCCCTAGGATGGGCCAGGTCCTAGCCGACCTTCCAGCACAGCTCAGCCCAAGGTCACTTCTGTCCCCTCTCCTTCCTCCCCCAGCACTCATTGCAGATACCTGCTGGCCAAAATTTTTGGCAATAATTCCCAAATTTGACCGAGGGTAACAAACCTGTCTCTAGACAATTCCCAAGGAAGATTCATGATTTAGCATGCTAGAGCTATTCCAACAAGCATCCTGCAAGCAGCAGCCTACGCTGCAGGAGAAGGGAGCTGGATGTGTGCAGATGAGCCTGCCAGCCCCAGAGGCAGACGGTGCTACTGGGAATATTTAATTTACCAGTGCAGGCACAGCTTTGAGAGCTTGACTCCTCATTGCAGCTCCTCCCTAACATGCAACAGCCTCAAACACACGGTGCAGCATCACACATTGATAAATTAATTTGCTCTGCATTTGCTGCCGAGTGACATTTGCACCTTCTTTGAACTTTTTGGGCTCCAACTTTCTTTTTCCACTGATTTTCTTTTTCCTTACAATTCTCTTTTCTTACGATTCTCTCAGTTCCTGCGGTTCAGGGAACACATCACGAGCCCTCCCGTGGTTAATTTAGCATCCATTAGCTTTTCATCAACTTATTTGTAAATTAATCGTTAGGATTTCCTTAGAAGGAAGAAATTCCATCTGATCTTGCGCGGCCGGCGTGGAGCGAAATCCTCCCTCCGCCAGCCTTGTTTAATGGCCAAGGTAAGGCAGGTACGAATCGGGCTGNTGGGCAGCAAGGAACAGCACGGTACCAATGTACACGCCTGCAAATTCTTAACAAGCCAAGCATTCCCCTCCTGAAGGCGCAGTCACACAATTAACTCATCTATATTGCTTTCAGGCCTACTCTTGCTACTATAATTTGAAACATTTTAACCCTATGCTATCAGGCTGACTCGGCACAAGTGTTCATTGGCCGAGATGGGGGAGCGCTGAACTGCGGAAAGCGATGATTAAGCGCTAATTGTATCTTCTTTAAGGGGGCATTTTGAACAGCTCACCCTTTTGTTAGGAGGCTCTTCTCACACACATCACGTCTCCCCATGGATAAACAGCCCTTTATCTCACTTGACTCTTCTGTTTTCCTTTCCCTGTGAAATGCTGGATCTGATTTAAGTTCCAGCGTAACCACCAGCATCCAAAATTCAATACATCTTCCTTGTTACCTCTTTCCTTTCGGAAAGTCTTCATCAATGAAACCCTTGCAGATGATTTAAATGACCAATACGGAGTAGTGCTCTTTAGCTGTGCAATCAGAGATGATTTACTGAATGCATTTCGGGATGATTGTAGCCGTGTTAAGGGGTTGCTCAGGAAAAAGAGGAGGAAGCGGCTGAGGTGTTCTGCCTCCCCCCAGAGGGCAATGCACAGCGGCAGGAACACCGACTGCGTATGTCACTGATATTACGGAACAAGGAGTATCCATTAAAAGGCAGAAAAGCCAATATGTCACGTATTTGGAAACCTTCCACTTGCTGCAGAACCATCACAGAGCACAGGCCACGGAGATAGATCATGCTGACCTAATTTCCTAGACTGGAAGCTGAACCTCATGTGCTGTTTGCACGCTCGTTATTTTCACCAAAGGCAGCTGCAGATGCAGTTCTCCTCCTTGCAGCTTCTCTGGAAGCTCAGTTTAATGCTGAAACGTTCATCTATCTCGTATTAAACACGAGTTCTTCCTCCAACTTAAGTTATTCTTTTGTCTCAGACCCAGCTGTTCAAGTCTGGACGTGTAGAATGTGTTCAGGATAACAAAAAGGAACAACAAAACATAAAGATCAGTGGCAGATCTCACTGGTGTGCTGCAGATTTACCCCACCTGCCTTTGCTCAGTACAGTTATGCCAGTTTAAACAAACTGTAGGTTTAAATTCACCTTCTTCCCAGCCCGTGAGAGCACCTCAGAGCAGGATCTCACATCCCAGGCCAAGAGATTGCTGTGCTCACTTTCTCTTTGCTGTTGACTTCGCGTATCTCAATCAGCCCCGGAACATCATACGCTTGAACCTTCCTTCAGCTTAATCAGTTTCAAATATTTATTTGTCTTTCTAATCTAAAAGTCTTTCCGTGCCTACTGATCAGCTGAACCGAAGCCAAGATCAGGCTCTCAGCAGTCTATAGCTCACAAATGACCTCGTGTAAACAAAAATAAAAGAGAATTTCAGTGATCTGTGTGAAGATTTGAGATTACTGTAATGTCATGGAATTTACAAGGGCTTGAAAACGTAGGGGAGGTCTGTTTCAGAGAAGAAATATGATAATTTGTGGCCAGAGGGAATAAGGGCGGGTTTAGCCAAAATGGAAATTACCCTTTGGTGCTCCTTTACTATAACCCCTATAACTCCAATTGTAGTAACACAATGAGTTGTTGAACTCTTGTCCTTTAACACCAGCCCTTGTGCATGACTTAATCCATACAGCACCTCTTAATGAACTCATCACTCTTATGATGATGAATTATTAAGGAGACCTTGCTCTTGTTTAAGGGGAAATGTTGAAGAAATGTATGTTTAGGAAGCAAAAGAAGATATCATGGATAAGCCATTGCAACCCTTTGGGGATCCCGTGTGGCAACACCCAGCTCAGGAAGATTTGATGCCAGGGAGACACTGGGGTTAGAAACTGATTTGGGGGTTCTGGGCTGATCTGGAAATCCTCAGGGTACCCTCAAACACAGAGCTCATACTCTGGATATTAATCTCTCTGGGACTTTCTAACATTTTTCTGAGCTTGAGACAACGAGGCAATAAAGCAGTTTGTAAAAGCTTTGGGTTTTTCTCTGTGGTGCTATTTTTCTTTACTTTTTGTTGAGTTTGTGAAGCCAGTTCTGGTCCTGCAGGAGCACTGGCCTATGTGCACGGGCGTTGAATTTCATTCTGAGGTGAGATTCATTTTTTTCAATGAAAACTGAGAGTTTCTACAGAAATCTGATTCTTTTATCAAAGAGCTTACAAAAATAAGAAAGTTCTCTACTGGAGAATGTTGTGTGGGTTCTCTACCTACACAACCCACCTTGGTCTCCAAGAATCAGAAGATGGCTTAGGGACTTTGAATCTCTCTCATTTTTCTTTTCCTGTAGTATGACTCGTGTGTTTTCTTCTTTATACACAGAATCCACATTAGGCCCTTCCATAAATGTACTTTCTCATTTATTTTCTGCTTCCCCAGCAAAAGGATTTCTGTGGCTCAAAGTCACATCTCTGAGCCTTCACACCTCGTCTCCTGGGAGGTATTCTCACACTCTCCTTCCCATCAGCACTGTTAGATTCCAAAGCAGTTCAAAACAGTAAAAACCCCTCCTTGGGTCTACAGTTTCGATGTTTTCTCTCAGAAGATCCCTCCCAGCCTCAGCAGCCAGCCAGAACAGCTCCACCTCAGCCTCACACTCCGCTTTGCTTTCAGCCATCTCAGGGTTTGTTTCATTTTTATTCTTTTTTAAAGCCTCTTTGTCTGCTGCTGGATGGCAGCAGAACAGATGCTACAGGACTATGTTTCATTTCTATCTTTACTCTCAGGCAAAATTCGATGTTCAGGGGCATGGTCAAAATTATTTCTTGATGGCCTTTGGATATTTGTTAAATACACACAGCACTGGTGTATGATGTCTTTTCAGTGATGTTATATTGCTTTCAATAATAGCTACAATTTAGCAATTGCACATACACCAAGGCAAAAACACACTACAAAAGCCTAAAGCTAACCTGTAAATCCATGAATTCAAGGGCTAAGGTAGGCAGAGATTTTATGGTTGTATTAAGCTGCTTGGTAGCTGGGAGTTCCAGCACGGAGATCCTAATTCTGAAAGTATTCAGCCTGTGGAAGTTCACAATCTAATGGAGGGGTTTTTTTTAACTGAAAACCTTTTTCTCTTGTTGAAGCCTATTAAATTCCATGTGTTAAACTCATGCTTAAGCTTTGTCAGGATGAGGATGCTTAGGATATGACTAAAAACCCATTTGAAATGGCCAAAGTGCCCAGCTTTGGAAAACAGGTACAAAACCCAGACAGGTGAAATCATTAAAACGTTCAAAGCATTCCCTCCTCTTCTTTGAGTAAAATCAATACCCCTTTGAAGCAGTGAAATCTGATGTAAAATCTTGCAGTGAACTTCTGAATTTCCCATTCTGGAGTGGGTGTCCAGACACCTCAGTGATTAAACCCCTCATGACTGCCCAGGCAGATGGGAGCCTGATGGAAGACAGAAACATAATAGCCATGTAAATAAAAATGTCTTTACTAAAGGCTCTGCCAAGGCACTGAAATCTCCGGGCCTGAAAGAAAGCAGCAAAGCTGGGGGCGATGCAGTAATTGTCATATGAGTGTTCCCAGAGAGGGAACTCAATGAAAACACTGAACACGCAGAGAGAGGTGGGAGGCTTTGTTAGGGATCTAATATATTGTTGTTCCATATTAATTGAAAACAGGACTTGTTATATGGGGCTGCTGGAAGAGCACCAGTGAAACAAATAAGCTGATCACCTGGGTGGAGCTAATGAGGCACCAGAGAAGTGACTCCTTAATATTACTTAAATCAAATCTGCCAGTTTACTGATATTGTCCTTTAACTTTTGCAGTTTCAGAGTCTGCTTCCCCCAGTTTCCTGACATTGTCACGTACCTTTTACTATTTTGGGGTCTGCTTCAGCCCCTGGTCTGGGCTCAGTTATCCCTATGTGCATATACTAATCTTTCAGGGAGAAATTGGGCCTTTCTTTTTTTCACAATTCAACAAAGCTGAGTTATTTTCACTGAATTGGGAGTCCTCTGAATAAGGATCCTGCCTGTCATCTTCAGAAGTTCACTTCATTAATCTCACCAGAGCTGTGAAGCTCAGTCCTGGCCGAGTTACTCATAAGCAGACAGGACTGGACTAAGTGTGCAACCCAGGGAATAGAAACAGCACCAAGAAGTGCTGGAATCCTCCCCCACGGGTTGAACAACCAACTGTTAATATGAATAAGTGTGATTTTGCAAGCCAGGCCGTGGGCTAAACTGTGTGTGAGAGAGAGCACAGATGGACTTCAGAATTCCCAGGCAGCCGTGAGAGATGAGCAGTTCCACAGCCCCAAAGACAACCTGCTTGCGTGCAGGTAAAAACCACCAAGCCCACGTCCTGCTCTGATAATAGCACCAGCTCTCATTGCCCATCAGTTATATTTCTTAACAGGTTTTTTTGTTGTTGTTGTTGTTTTTTTTTTTTTTTTTGATATTACCATGCAGTCCACAGGAGGAATGAAAATGTTGTCCACCTCCAAATATCTCATTAAAATTTACCTGTGACAGACGCCTACAAAACATTTGCAGAGCAGGTTGCACTGCGACAGTCGCTTACCGCACCAAACCCGATTGTCCCCCTAGCTCTCCTGCCCCACACCTGCCTGTTTTACCACCCTTAACTAAACATTCTCTTGGTGCTGCTGTGTGCAAAGCTTAACCCTGTGGAGCCCCAAGCTGTAAGGACTCATTAGGGGCTACAGCAATATAAACAATACAGAAATCATTCATAACAACCAATAGCTGTATTCCTCAAATGCTTCGTTTCCAGTGAATAATCCCATCAGTTCAAGTTGTCAGGCATGGCAGCAGGCAAAAAAGCTGCAAGCAGCTCTGAAAACTTCCCAGATTATGGCTTCCTGCAGTTCTTTTACCTGTGGCAGCCTTCGAAGGGCTTTAAAAGGTGGGTGAAGGATGCAGGAAACCCACTGGCAGAGTGACTTGGGTGTGGTGCTGACAGCCCAGACTGGAGGCAGGAATGGCATCAGTTGAGGAGAAAAGGAGTTGGCAAAGATAAAAGGATTTCCCCAAAACTGAAGAGAAGGAGATACAAACAGAAAAGGGTGGATTAGGGCGGAGTGACACAGCCAGTATAAACCTAGAATCACTGAATGGTTTGGGTTGGAAGGGACCTTAAAAATCATCCCGAGCCACCCCCTGCCGTGGGCAGGGACACCTCCCACCGTCCCAGGGTGCTCCCAGCCCTGTCCAGCAGTACAAACCCACAGCCCCCAGGGCCCAAGGGGGGCACTCCAAGCACTCCAAGCAGACATGAACAAAACGAGACTCAGCCCAAAGTCTCAGCACGACGCAAAGACCCTGCTGCACCCAGCGAGAGCACCTGCCTTCCACTTACCTTTTTTAACCACTTACCCACAATTTCTGTGTAATTGCACCTGCCTAATAGCCTTCTGTCAGGCTCCTGCCATTCATTCATCATGCATTAACAGTCTATTCTGATTTCTGAGGTACATTTCATCTTCTCTGACACCCATAATTTTCATGTAACCCCTTTATTGAGGCAATTAAATCTTCTTTCCATCCATTCTTTTCGGTTTCAAATTTACATTTTTAGTACTAGTTTTGCAACAGCCCTCGCTCCTTCACAGTTGCAGGGTTTAATTCATGTTTATGTTCAGTTCATGTGGCACCCTCACCACCTGGTTCATTTCTGTCAACTACAAAATTTAGATTGCAGCTCAGGCTCACTTTGCATTTCCACCACGAGAGATGTGAAAACACAAGATCCAAAATAGGATGTTTCCTTCTAATTTTGACAATTTGCTTATGTCCAATAACATTTTTGCATGAAGATTTAAAAAAAAAAATTCTATCATGATTGTAGCTATTCTACTTATAATGCATGTAAATGCATAGTCCTGTGTGGGTGGAAAACAGAGACAAGGGAGAAAAATCGTAATGAAAAACTCAGCAGAGCATGCAGCGCTTCTCTCTAGCGTTTCTAACAAGTTGTCCATCTTTATGGTCTGTAGGACCATTTAGAGTTTATGGAACAGGTCAGTGAATGCTTTTCCTTGCATGATTTTGATAACACAAGAAGTTAATAGCAAAGTTTATTGCTGTTTGCTGAAGAGGAGAAATGCAGGAGAGTCTGGGCGTCAGCAGCAACGGCAGCCTCAGCCGGCTGCTTCTCTTCCCACAGCAGCCCTGGGAATGCTGGATATTGGCACAGACCTGCCAAAAACCCTGAACGGAGCAGGGAAGCTCCAGAAAAACCCTTTTATTTCCCATGAGATTCCACACGTAGGTGCTAAACCTGACTTTTGGAAAGGCTTTGCTGCCCACCCCTGCCCTGCTGGCTCGCTGTGGGATGGCAGCAGCAGCTCCCTGGCCTTGGCCATCCCTCAGCCCCTGCGCACACCAGATCTGCCAACAGCCAGGGTCTGCCACAGTCAGGGTGTGATGGATTTGTGTTCATTCAGAGGGAAGGGTCAGGCTTCCCGAGGATTAGATGGGAGCAGTGTGAGAGGGTCCCATGTGTGCTGCCCAGGCATGGTAAAGTCCCAGTTAAGCAGCTATATTTCCATCTGTAGGACAGTGACCAGACCCCTCAGGGAATAATTTTGAAGTCACTTTCACATCTGGGTGCAAAGAACATTTATAAAAATGACTTTCTGACATTTAGGCACTGCTGGATCCCAAAGCAGTGTGCAAGGATTTGCACAAGCCACGGTAAGGAGTGGGACCAGCCAAACCCAAGCACCTCACTCTCCAATCCATCTCAGATCCTAACGCAACCCACAGGGTTCTGGAAACAAAGAGGAGAGCTTGGAAACCTTGATTTGCCGTGTGTCAGAGCATATTTCTCCTGATAAGATCCAGCACTGTCGATTCACAGAACAAATGAAAAACAAACAAAAAATAAATCAAGACAAAGGCAGAGCAGAATTCTTTCTAGTTTAACTTAATTGTCTCAGTCCTTCAAAGGAATCACCCTTGTGAAATGGATCTTTGTTCCAAAGAAGTGATGTTGGGGCCACTCCACTGTGCAGGACTGGATGCCAGACGTGGATTTCCAGCAAGGAGCTCCCAAAGCTCCCACAGGACCACGGCGAGGAGCCTGGTGCTCTCAGCTGAGCCAGGAGGGACCAGGGGAGATTTGCAGATTACACTGAGATGAGATGATCTGAACCCAGCCGCAGGCTCCTGGGCTTGGGGAACGTTTGCAAGGGGACAATGGGACAGTGCCCAGCCCTGCTGCAGCCCCGGAGCAGCGTGCACTGGCCCCAGCCTGTGATGCCTCTGCCACCCCGCCCTGCCCGGCCTGGCACAGGACAGGAGGGACTGTGGAAGCAGCACAAGCAGTCCTGGCCTCCCCTCAGGAGGGTGTGCCAGCCTTTCTCCCGTGGAGGGGCTCAGGGAGTCTCCGTGGGAGCCCAAACGAAGCTGCTCTGAGCCAGGTGAGCGCGGCTGTGGTTCCAGCCGTGCCCGGGGCAGAGCCAGCTGCACGCTCGGGCAAGCAGGGCACTGCCAGGGCCAGCAGCAATGGCCTGGATTTGCTGCCCACAGCACCTGTGCCAGAGCCCACAACAGCCTGGCTGGCTCCTGCTGCTCGCTGGCATGTTCAGGACGGTGTTTACCAGGGAACATCCCTTCTGGGATGGGGGGCAGCAGCTCTGCTCCCTGCCACATCCCTCCTTGCCTGGCAGCAGCAGCAGAGCTGCAAATGTCACCCTACCAAGCTGTCCCCTCCTGGCTCTGCCCTGTCCTTGTCCCACACCCAGATGAAAACCAAACTGCACCTGTTAATCATTTTCCTCAATTAGTGAGAACAGTTTTCGAGTACTAGAATATCGACAGTGCCTTTTTAAAATTGGATTGGTGGTGTTTAGGAGCCTGTCGTTACTTAGGAACACAGGCTGTTGTACTGGTATTGTCATCTTGTCATAAATTAGCTTTTAATTAACATGAATTTTATCTTTTCCTCTACTAAGTGGGCAAGAAGAGAGCAACAGGCAGGATAGGAGTAGGCAAAGCTGCCTCAACAGCAATTTCACTGAGCAAACTAAGAGCCACTAAACACTGACAGCACTTCCTAATGTGCACTGTAACCACTGTGAACACGGTGAGTGACATTAATTTCTAGTGCCCCTCTACATTTTTGACAAGAGCCACTACTTGAAGCCAGGATTCACTGCACCACCAGCACAGCCAGCACAGAGCCACCAGGCAATGCTGTCAGTGCAGTGGCATTCTCAGCCTGTAAAACCAGGTGGTCAGACATTTGGTGGGGTTTTTTGGTAGTAGACAACCCAGAAATAGGGAAATTTCCTCCAAAAAGGGGAAAGCAAACACTGAAAGAGAATAAGGTAAATCTTCTCCCACCTTCTCTCCCATTCCTGATTTATTTGTTGCTCCACTTTGTTGTATTTCCACTGCCTAAATGGGCTGCAAGAGTGTTGGAGAGGGAAAGGGGGAATTGCTTCAAACTGACAGAAGGAAGGGCTTAGATTAGATATTAAGAAGAAATTTTTCCCCTGTGAGGGTGGGGAGGCCCTGGCACAGGGTGCCCAGAGAAGCTGTGGCTGCCCCTGGATCCCTGGCAGTGTCCAAGGCCAGGCTGGACGGGGCTTGGAGCAGCCTGGGACAGTGGAAGGTGTCCCTGCCCATGGCAGGGGGTGGAATGAGATGATCTTTAAGTTTCCTTCCAACCTCAACCATTCTGGGATTCTGTGAGTTTATGCTCATCGTGGGTGAAGATCTCTCCATTACTACACTGCCCTACGTGACCCAGCTCTCCTGTTAAATCTTCGCCATGGATTCCTGTTTGTGCAGTGTCAGAAAAATAACACAGAATTTTGTGTCTGTTTGTGGAGGAAAAGCTCCACTGAGAAGGAAAGTAAAAGCTGGTGTTTGTGTGGAGTCCCAGCTCCCTGCCTGACAGGATGCTGGTTCCAGTGGAGTGAGGGATGGCTGGGGAGGTGTGAGAACCAGCCCAGAGGGTCTGGATTGCAGTTCAGAGAGGGTTTGAAATCCATTAGAGGGGACACAGTAGATGTAGAGTCATTTGTTTCTTCCAAGTGAAGCAGTGGGTTTGTTCCTGTCCTTAAGCACTATTTCAGGGTGAAGGAGAGAGACAAAGCCTGAATTTGTGGGAAGAACGAAACCATTCCTAAACCCTCTCAGTTTAAGGATTGGTGGTACTTGCAGCCTTTGTTAAAGATGGTTGAAAAAGATCCCTGGTCCCTCTACAGTTATACACAAAAATCAGTGTATTACTCATCTTTTGTTACATGGCCAGACTTACCAAAGCCTTTATCTTGAAAATAATACTGATTGCACCTCTGCTGAATTTTTTTTTTTTGCCACTCTAATTTCCTTGCAGGACTAGTCCACAATTCCTTGACCATCCAGGCAAATCTGTCATCTCCCCATAGAAGCACCTCCATCAGCCTGTTTTTGATGCAAACCCTGATACAGGGCAGAATTTAGGCCAGCCAGAGTCAGAATTAAATTAAAAGCTGGGGTTCTGCCCACCTCTTTTTTTGTCTCATGAAATTACTTTCCAGCTCAGTCCCAGACTGAGTAATTCAAAGCTGATGGGAAATGAAAGTCATGGTCCGTGGAGAGCTAATGGATATCTAAAAGCAGCAAAAAAAGTTAGGGGAAAATTTATCCTCTCCTCGCCCCTAAATCCACCTGAGTTGCGAAGTGCAATGCATCAACAGGTCTGTTGATAGGTTGTCTTCCAGCACGAGCTTATCATCCCGTTTTATCTGCCTCATCATCTTGTGGACCTACACACTGGCAGCAGACAGATAGCTCCAGAAAGAGTCAAGGTAACATTAAAGAGACAAATGCCTCCCATCTCCCTGGGTTTTTATGCGCACTGACTCCACTCCAGAGTCATCTGTACAGCAGTCTCCTCTTGCCACCAGCCTAAAATAAAACAAAACAAAGCCCTAAATAAATGTCAGCACGCTGAGGTGAGGGGAGGCTCAGCAGTGTGAGCAATGACAGCAGGCTCTGACTCAGGGGAGGTGACCCCAGAGCCTGCCCAGAGATGTTTCCTTCAGTGACTCCCTCAGGGGACGTCCCCTGCCGCTCTCCCTGCTCACAGCTGACTGTGCACATGCCCTGCTTTTCCCCAAGGACACGCTGGTGGGGAAGATGAGACATGAGGACAGAAGGATGTCACTTCCACTTTGGCCTCTTGTCTTCTCTCTCTGGCCTTGATTTTTGTCACATCTGCTCTCAGACTTGTCTTTGTCAAGGCTGCAGGGAGAGTCAAGAAGGTTGAGACCAAGCGTCCACCCAGCCCCGTGCGCTGGCCCTGGTACCACTCCAGCCTCACCCTCCTTTATCTCAGGGGTTTTTTTGAGACGGATGTGGCCTGTGAATTTAGCAGGCACCAAAGAATCCCCTGCACTCTTCACTCTACAGTTAAAACTTTATTCTGTCCAAGCCAAGACCTGTTAGCAACACTAAAGCCCTCAAGCTGGAGTCTGCAAAGTCTCACTTTAACACTTGCTTTGCCATATCCTATTCAGGAAAAAAAGAACCTATACTCATCATGCAGAAATTTCCATAGAAGCAAATATTCATCTATTACATGATCTTTCCACGTTGGGATATTCCTGGGAAGAGCCTGTTTTGGTAGCCATTCATCTCTTAGAGCCTGAGGAACAGCTTCTGTTAAACAGATGAGGTGTGTGGTGCACACAGGAGCAAAACCTCCCCTGCACGGGCAGGTGTTGGAAACCATGGGAAGCCACTACAAATCCTGCCTTTCCTTTGCTGAGACACTCAAAAAGGGAGCAGGACAGGACACGGCAAAATAACTGGATGCAACAAAGCCTCATTTTGTCTAATATGCTGCTCACCTCCAGGTATAAAACAACCATCACTCACAGATGCAGGGGATGGCACACCAGGGACATCGGCCTGTTAGAGAAAGCGCAGGGGATGCCACCAAGATGAGCAGGGGAATGGGGCAATTCTCCCATGAGGAAAAGCTGGGAGGATTGACACTGGTCAGCCTGGAGAAGAGAAGGCTTCAGAGTGACCTAATTGTGACATTACAGCACCTGAAGGGAGCCTGCAGGAAAGATGGAGAGAGGCCATTTGCAAGGGCCTGGAGTGACAGGAAAAGGGGAAATGGTTTTGAACTGAAAGAGAGTAGGTTTAGATTGGATGTTAGGAAAAAACTCTTCCCTGGGAGGGTGGGGAGGCCCTGGCACAGGGTCCCCCGAGAAGCTGTGGCTGCCCCTGGATCCCTGGCAGGGTCCAAGGCCAGATTGGACAGGGCTTGGAGCACCCTGGGACAGTGGAAGTGTCCCTGGCCATGGCAGGGGGGTGGAATGAGATGATCTTTAAGTTTCCTTCCAACCCAAATAATTCTCTGATTTCCATTCTGGAGCTCCTCTGAGTGCCTTTCCCACTCCCCAGAATCATGAGCACATCCCAAAGACTGAAGCCATCAGTGGTTACATGCAGTGCATGGCCTGGGGGAGCTGAAAAGTGAAAGAAACAGCAGCACCTCATAGCTAGGGACAAGACTTTTCAGCCCAGGTGTTTTGTAAGAGCATCATCACTGTGAGGACAGCAGAGCTCGTTCTGTGTCTGATGTGTGGGAATGCTGGAAGCACACCCACTCCAGAAGGGAAGCTTGCCTTGGGAAAAGGCACAGTGGGATACCAAAAACCCCAGCGTACTCGGGGTAGATGCACAAGCCTTTGCCATCAGCAGGTCTGGCTTTGAACTTGCATCCCTTAGACAGAATGGTACATTTCTCCCTGAGAGCTCACAGATCAGTGGGGCAGATGCAGCCCTAGACACGAAAAGCAGGGCAGAAGGCATTTGAGAAGTAAGAAACTAAAAATATGGCAGCCCTTGTGAGGGTCAAGATAAAGGGAACATGAGCAGGCATGAGAACAGGGGGAGGAAAAGAAATAAAACTTACAAAGCATTTCCTACTGCTGTCTTCCAAAACATGTGAGAGGTTTTAGTCTCCAGGAGCCTGTTGGAAAGAAGTTCTCAGCTCTGCCTCTGCTTCTACAAATAGCTTTCTAAAAATACCAGAAGCCAGAAATTATCACTGGAATTATTTGATATTTATCGTCGTTCAAATGCCGATAAATACCAAATGTAGACAAAATGAAAATGTAGATGTCAGCCAGACCCTGGACCTCTTCTTCCCTCTTTCTGTGCTCTGGATGAGTTGAGCAAACGGAAATCCCTGTCCCTGGCTGTGTCCCTTCTATTGATTAGGCTCGGGAGGTACCAGACAAAGTCCGTAGCACACTTGCTCCAAATTTTACTTTTTCCTGATGAGTTGATCCTGACAACTTGAAAACTCAGAGAACAGTTTTGTTCCCAGATACACTGCATCGTTACAGGCTAGGGAAGATATATCCACTTTCCTAACTACATTTTACACATTAAGTGCTGTCCACAGAGTCAAAGTTGTGGTAGGAACAAGCCTTGCAGCAGTGGGGCTCCGCTCTTAAATCCCAGACTGAGGCTGTGCCCCTTTGCACAGCCACGTAATGCCAGATGACCCTCCGAGTGCTCATTAAAGTGAGGCCCGATGGACAGCAGAGAGAACAAGGCAATAAATCCTGGCTGGAGCCTCCAGAGCCCAGTGAAGAGGAAAGAGTGAGTCAGAAAATCCTGCTCCTTCCTCACAACGTTTCCTGAGGTCCAGAGCGAGCTCAGAGGTGCCGCTCCGCACGTGTTGCTTTGCAGAGCAAGAATGGGGAAGAAAGCAAAGCTCAGACAGAGCTGCCTCCTTTCGCTGAGATTTACTGCACGCAGGGACTGGTGGTGGGCATGAGCCAAGGGATGCTGAAAAAAGAGAGATAGAGAGATATAATCATAGATAGAGAGATATAATCAGGCTGTTCTCAGCCAGGCTGGGCTTTCACAGCCCAAAGGAAAAGAAAATTGCACTCATGTCCACCTTCTAAGTTGGACCTTCCACAGATTCACACCCAGCAGTGTTTCTCACCCACTTTCCCATTGCTTTGCACTGAGGTGAATGGAAACGTGGTGGATACACAGTGGACTGCTCCCTGAGAAGCAAAAAACAGCTTGAGAACCATTTTTCTCAAGTTTAACAGAGTGGGGAAATGATTTTCACCTAGCTCACAGTGAGTTCACAGGACCATCAGTCACTGCCTGCGCTGCAGCCCCCGGGGCAGTGGGAGAGGGATTAACCAGGAGATGGCACAAGGTAGAGCAGCACAGAGTGCACCAGCAGCTCTGCTGCACGGCAGAGGCAGGAGCCTGGTGTTACCCATTAGCATGAGAAACTGAGGGTTCCTGCAGGTTTTTGCAGGGTGCAAATTGCTGTAAAGAGCGAAGAGCTCTCTGCCTACTTTGCAGCTTGAAGTATTCTGAATACATGCAAGGGAGAGCAGGGAGAGAGTCGCTGAAACGCAAAGGGAGATGGATACCTGTGAAAGATGTCATTTTCTCTGCCACAGTGGGTTATTTGCATGGAGTCACTTTATTAAATCACCTTTTTGCCCCTGTGGCCACTCTCCAACAGAACAAACCATGGGAAAGCTGCCGCCTCCCCATGCCATGCACAGGTTGCAGGGGCATCCGAATGTTTGTGCCATCCAAGCCCTCCTAAGTCACGGCACCGAAGGCTGTTTTCTTCAAATCCAGCCACTCTGGAAAGCACTCAGTCTTTTCATAATCTGCAGTTCCTAACAAACCTGTCCCTCCAGTTTCTTGAAAGAAACCCCACATGTCCCAGCATGAAAACCCAGTCCCTGCACTGGGTCCTGGTGGGGTTTGACAGCCAGTGATGCCAAGGTGCAGCTTGGTGATCCACAGGAAGCTGGAGCACAGCCAAGAGCAGGGTCACAAGGACAGACAGAGCAGGGAACAGAAATTCCCCGGGGATTCATCTGGGCTGGTTGTTTTTACCATGGCCTGCAGTAACAGGGTGAGCCAAACCCCCTCAAATATTATTTTACACTAAAAAATGAGGGTCAAAATCCTGAGCTTCACTTGAACCCTGTCTAGAGATAAAGGTCAGAGTATGGTGGTATCCAAAGGGAGGCTCAGGTTTGTGAGATGTGGCTCACTTTCCTCTACAAGAGCAAGGAACACAAGAAAAAATACAGTTTAATCTGTCTTCTGTCTTGTGTTTTGCTGATAGCTCCATAGGGGACCTCAGGAGCAGAGTAGCCAAGATATTGCAGGTACAGCTGTGAGTGTAATGGGTTTTTCAGTTCATTTGGAAAACAAAACAAGAACTGTTCTGTGTTGACCTGAAATATTTTTCCACTATAATGAGAGAAAAGGAGCAAATACTCACCTTCAATCAACCGAAACATTCTGTTTGACCCAATATGAAAGCTTTCATTTTGTTTCCACAGTACTCAACCACTTCTTAATCCATGCTAATTTCAAAACAAGAAATACCAATCAAGCAAAATGCTTTGTGTCGAGCTGAATAGCTTTTCTTACCTTCCTGCCCTCACCTGGGGCACTGTGCACTAATGCAAGGTGGATTTGCAAATTATTTTGGGTCGTTTTTTAAATTACATGGAAAAGTGAAGGGGAACCTCTCTGCGGGTTGAGCCCTCCCGCCCTGGTGTGTGGCCAGGCATTAACAGCGCTGCAGGAACCCGCTCCTGCCTCCCTGGGCACGGCTGTAATAACAGCACCAGCTCCCTCAAATTAGCAGCTTGGAGCTCCTTCCTGCCCCATCCAAATGTCTGTAATAAAGGCAATTCCCGGCTCGGGAAAGGTGCGCCCTGCCTCCCCGCCGGTGGCTACCTGCTAATCAGCGGCAGCCGTCCCCCCTCCATCCTAAAAGGTGTCATTAACGGGTCGGCATCCCCCGGAGAACAGCGGGAGAGCTGCAAGTCAACCATCAGGTTACGTCAGGATTTGAGTCGCAGAGCGGCTCTAATTGAAACTTCTCTGTCATTTACTCATCAGGAATGTAGAGCTCCTTCTTTGAATGAAACATTAGACACCGGCCTGACAGCTCCAGGTGGAAGATTATCCGGCAGCTTAATCGCTCCCTGGCAGCCCTGGTTACTCCCACATCAGCATCTATTAACCTTCCTTTTATTCAGGCCCTTTTATGCCTTTTTAATCAGTGGCTCTGGGTGCTTTGGATCAAAAGCCAGTCAGATCTCAGGCAGGATGTGAGAGCTGCATCTCGCCATCGAAGCTCTGCTGTTTGAGGGGCCAGGGCTGCCTGCCAGGTCACCTCCTCTTGGGTGGAAATCTTCAGAAAAGGGGTTGCCTTCTGAAACCACTAATCCAGTTTATCTCTGGGAAGGAGATAACTGTTTTGCCAGAAGCTGGGCTCTTATCAGAAGCTTCAAATTTTGGGGTGCACTGTTTAAAGCCCCAAGTCATGGATGTGAAAAAAAAAAAAAGCACTGTGAAAAATTCAGCTTTAATTTAATTTATTTGCTGATAAGTCAGTATCAAGCCTTTAGGTTTTCAGAGAGAGCTCAAAGCCAGATGTGAGTGCACCCTCAAGGCTCAGACAGTGGAAGACAGATAAAAAGAACCCAAAGTTTATCCTCTCTAAATCAAGACTGGATGTCTCTTGAAAATTGATGCTATAACTCAAACAGAAGTTATGGTCTTGATGCAGAAATTACTAGCTGAAGCTTCCTGAGCTGCATTATGCAGGAAGCCAGCCTAGATGATAATAGTCCCTCCTGGCCCCCAAGTCTATCAATCCTTCTCCTGTGTTGTCCCAAATTGTCCTTTCTTGCGTGATATGTTTGGGTCCAGATTCCCAACAGCATTCAGACAGACAGCACCGGGTGCGCATTTTCAGTGGGAAATAAAGGGATTTTAGCACCTCCAAAACTTCTTGCACCGGTTCTTTCTGCGTGCTCTGAGTCCCCAGCGCAGACCCAGGGAGACAGAGAGCCTGTGCTGACGAGCACGCCGAGGCACTTTGGGGTTCCCGTTGTCCCAGCGCGGTGACACAGGGCTGTCCCACGCTGGGTGTGGCTCAGCCTCCCCCCGGTGACACCACGGGAGTGCCATTCCTTGCTCAGCACCTCGGGCCCGGGCGGTCCTGCTGAGCTCACCGCACATTTGCTGAGCAGATGACGGGTGGAACGGCCACCTCAAGCTCTGTGTTTGTGAAAAGGCTTTTCCCTTTCTCTGCCACCCTCACCCCTTCCAACTCCATTTGCTGCAGCATCTCCCTGGAACACCCCGAGCTGGCTGGCTGCTGGCTCGTCCCAGTTATCAGCGTGCTGCTCCTCGCTCCATCCACGGGCCCAGATGCCCAAAGATTCAATGCTCCTTTCCCAAGCAGATCTTGCTTCAGCCTTGGGCTGGATTGCCTCTGCTGGCTGCAGCTGGCTTGGCAATGCCGTGGTGGAACCATCTCTGGAATAAATAAATAACCCTCACGTGAATGGACACTTCTGCTGCTCTGAGGGATGCCCAGGAGCAACGAAACGTGTCCTAAGTTGTCTCAGTGGGGAGAAGAAACAACCTTCAGGTGGCGATCCTGTATTTCTGCAATGCAGCCCTGGAAACCTGGAATTCATCCTCCCACCTGGGGTTCCCAACCCCATTAATAATCTGAAATAAGACAGAGTCCGTGCCCAGCAGAGCTTCCAGCAATGTCAGACAAGCCAAAGCAGCATGCTGGATAATAGCTGAGGGTTGGAGGGAGTGCGGACACCTGGGTGAAGGGGAAGAGATGGAAAGGACCATTGAAGGGAATGTGGGGAAAGATGGATGTGACAGAGGAGAGGGAAGGCTGTCCTGGGAAAAGGAGAGGAATGTGTCCAAAACAGTGGCAGCATGGCTGAAGGAATAACACCGACAGAGAAGAGATTGAGGGAATTGGAGAATAAAAGGGCTGGGAAATATAAAAACGACATAACAGCGGAGATTTGAAAAGGTCTTTGCTGGAGATCACGTGGAGCTAACCAGATGTAAGAAGCAAAAAGTCCAATGGTTGCCTTCAGAATGGTACCAGTACAAGACAATAAAATGGAATTGATGATCTGGGAGCAGAGACAGAGGTGTAAAATGTCAAAAGACAGAAAAGGCCAATTCTCATCTAATGAGGACCGGAGGTAACTTTGTGGCTTAGGACCTTTTTCGTACTGTGAATAAGGTAAAAGGGGGATTAATTGAGTTAATGAGTGAGGAGTCTCCGTTTAACTAAGTATGTATACATTGTTAGACAGATATTCCACCATCAAAACAAAAGAATGAAAACACCTCAGGGAGAAGTCGCTGCCTTTCCAGAGCAGCTCTGGTGTGACAAGGCACCATCACTGTCCAGGCAAGCACTGAGAGAGCTGAGCTGTTTGATGTGTCAGGGTCAGGGGAGGGAGAACAGGAGAGTGGTTGACCCTAGCTTTAACCCACTACAAAAAACCAAAAAATTAAAAAATTGAAGATTCTTTGTTTTCCCAGCTCGTATTTGTCAGACAGGGGTCAAGGCACTGTGCAGCACAGACTGCAGAGCAGAAATGCTGCTGCACGGATATCAGCTGTGTTCCTCCTGAAACACAACTGCCACTTCCTTCCATCTCCCATTCCCCTGTGGCAAGGTGCAGAAAAAAGGTGTTAAACTATTCCTTCCTTGACACCATCGTATTTTATATTTGTATCAGCTGATTCACGGGAAATATTCCGATTTTACACTGTTAGTGTGGCAGCAAGTTCCTGCAAGGTACCCTGAGACATTTAATCATTGGATTTGTCTTTATTTAATAGGGGTTGTTTAATAGAGTCTGCAAAGCTGTTCAAACCACAGTGGATCAGCACACAATAAACCACAAGGGAACTTGGGGGTTTTCGTGCCAGTTAAGCATCGACAGCCCTGGGTTTGGAGGGCTTTCACAGCACAAGGGTTTGATTTTGGCTCTGCTGGTGAGCAATAGCATGAACACACACCCCTCTGCTTCACCACGAAATCAAATGAGGCCCAAGCCATCACAGGCTGGTAGGGATCCAAACCTTCCCAAGTGTCGGTGGTGCTTCTATGCCTGAATTTAATTCAAACCTACAGCTAGCAAGAAAAGGCAGGGTACTAGAGCAGCACTCCTGGATTTAGGCATGCCAGCAGCTGGAGGAGGATGGAGACCTTCCTGAGAACGATGAAAGAAGGTCAAGCCCACGTATGGAGCACGTGCTGACAGCAGAGGATAATTCACTTGCCTAAAGTGCTGGTGATCCCAGCTCTGCCCCTGCATATGGTCAGGGAAAGGAGGAACACGCTTGCTGGCAGTGGATGTGGAGATCTGAACCACGGGAGTTTGACAGGCTGGGAACCCCTGCGGAACAGCAAACCTGGGAGCAGGGTCAGGAGTGTGGCCTGTGAGGTGACTTGAGCACAGCCAGCTCTATCTGCATAATAAGTGTTCCGTTTCTAATCATTATTTATAACCCCCACTACGCCTCTCACCTGAGCAGCACAAAAAAAAAAGCTTTAAAAGATGGTTGCAGCTTATTTACAACAGCTCCATTGGCTCGTAGCACTCTCCAGATGCATATTAAAGCAGCAATAAAGGAAGCAAAAGCATTTTTAAAATCTGCTTTTAGAGCTGCGCATTGGTGACATGTATTTAAATCATCTGCACGCCATCAAGCATGGGTTCAAATTTAAATGTCACTATGAAGCTCCTTCTCTTATCCCTTCATAGAGTCATTTGTCATCTTCCAATTCATGCAGTGAAAAGGAAGTGAACAGAAAATTAGGCAAACAAATAAAAATCTATGTTTTTAATGCAAAATGCAACTCTTGAAGCCTCTTGTTTTAAATTTTTTAAAAATATCATTCAAGACGAAGAGGGACAGAAAACAAAGCAAAACTGCTGTTAAAAGAAATAATAGACAAAGCAAAAGTCTTTCTCTTTGCTTAAATGTTAGAAGTAATAATGAAATGAAATAATCATTATTGTTGATCATCTGGCTGCCAAAGTGGGTGTTTACTTTCCTGTTTATTACCCACCTTGTTGTGATAAATTTGAATAAGCGCTGGGGGGACTGGAATTAAGTGGTAAGGCTTTTTTTTCCCAGTTTTTAATTCTAAACTCATGAGAGCAGCTTCATTTCCCAGATCACTGAAATGTCTTTTTTTTTTCTGTCACTCTGACAAAATGACTTATATATTCCAGTATATATATTAGATATTCCAATTCTTTTTTCAAGAATTCCCAGTTTATGCTTCCTCAAATTATAGCATTCTTCTGAATATGAAAACCTCTGTCGCTCTAATGCTTCTTTTGACCAGTAATCTTATTTTTTGCTTAGACAAAATATTAAGAGCAGAATCCATAAGTAATCAAATATGGTTTCTATAGCTGTCAATGCTATTAAAGCGTTATTTCAGTTCTCCATTGCAATGGAATCTCTAGAACAGACACAGATTATATGATATCAGTGATAAAATAATTATTGTCTGCTGTCATAGGGCCAGATGTTTGACTTCTAAGGCACAAAACATTGGTGCTGATGGCAGAATGTAATCTGCCTTTTCACCTTCAGGGCAAAAATATTTCAACTCAATTTTAATGTTGGTTGATGCTAAGCAAGAGATTTCTGATTACAGTCCTTTATTATCGAATATTTCTTTTGTCTTATCAAAGTGAAAGTTTTGAATTTTCCCCCAAAAAACAAGGCTTGGGGTTGAGATAAGGATCACTGTTCTATAAAAAGAACCAAGGCTGTAAGTTAGACCCAAATGTAAAAAAAAAATAAAATAAAAAAATTAAAATATACATCTCTGGTTATAATACCAAAAGAAGCATGAAAAGGACTCAGACTGTTCTTTTACTCATCATCCAATGCCAGACCCAGGCTTTGAGGAAACCTTGAGCAACAGATGTACTCACAAAATCCATAAACTTCAATAAAATTTGTTATGAGATTGAATCCCAAAGCCTCTCAAACTGGGACATTTAGTTTTTTTCTGTGGGGTTTTAAGTCAGGATTAATTTGTACCCAAAATAAAATATGCAGTTGCATCACCAGAATAAGTCAACACCAGTACTGGAAAGGGGACCTGGAGAATCCCGCCCGCTGCCCAAATCCTGCCACTGGCACAAAGGCAGGACCTGGCGAGCTGTGAGGGCAAAGGGAAATGATCTCACACTGAAAAGGAGTACGTTTCGATTGATTATTAGGAAGAAATTCTTCCCTGTGAGGGTGGGGAAGCCCTGGCACAGGGTGCCCAGAGAAGATGTGGCTGCCCCTGGATCCCTGGCAGTGTCCAAGGCCAACAGAACAGCGAGCAGAACGGAGTAGCAAATGCTGGAAAATATTTTTCCAGGGTTCATGGATGAAAAAGCCTCGCAAGGAACCTGAATGGGTGTGTAAACACATTGGTTAACTAAAGAACACAGGTTTAGGGGCCTGGAGTCAGCTGAGGTTCTTAGGAGTTAATTTGGTGTTCATGGAAGTAAAAGATGATTTGGTCTAGAAGAAAGAATAGTATGAACAGCTCCCATTCAGCATTCCTAACAGAGCTGGAGGAATAATCTGCTCTGTGAATTTGGCCTCTGGTTCTGTTTCCCAATTATCCTCAGGCAGATGGTGATTTTGTTTTATTTATTCACTGTTGGAATTATTTGCTGGATAGCCTCAGTAAACAACTCTCACTGGACGCCTTGCCAGTGAGCAGTTTCCTCAGGATCTTCAGTCCTTGCTCTGCTTCAATAAGATGCAAAGGCCACCTGGAATCACTGTGGTCTCTTCTGCGATGAGCAGATGCCTTACAGTCAGGTTTCCAAAGAAAAAAAGGGATGTGATTTCAGTTTCAACATTCCCTTTTCTAGGAATATTTCTGTAAACCGAGCTGTTTCCCATGAGCATGTCTAACAGTCATTCCAATGCCCAGAATTAGCCCAGGTACACAAAACAGCACCTGAGCTCCCAGCCCAGCCACACACCTGGTCCCTCAGGTCTCTGTTTTCATTTCCCTGCTCAGGGCTGCGGCTTTGGGCTCTTCCGTCATGTGACAGACACTCATCAGCACAATGGTCAACGTGGAGGAAATTTTAAGCAGCCCACCACTGCATACTCAGCCTTTTCAAATATTTTACCATCCATTAAAATAAAAGCTTGTCAGAGCAAAGTGACATTAGAAATAATAAGCTGCTGTATACAAGCCTGCTTCTCCCCTCTGCCCGGGTCCTTCGGGCTGTCCCCAGCCTCTCTGATGACCCATCATCTCTCCACACCTCTCCTGCTCCCCCACCTCCTCCTTCTGCTGGCAGAGGCTTTTAGATGCTGAATTCCTTCGACCCCGAGGTTCCCCACTTTGGAAAACCCACACTTGCCAGCCACCATTTAGCAGAGCTAAAAGGCACCCTTGAACGGGGAGGGTTGTCCTTTGTCTGTCAGGAAGATGGATAAATAGATAATATTGGAGAAGCTGTTTAGCTTCATGCTTGGATTCCACTGCATCTGAGCAGCACTGAGATATTATAAATACTCCAAATCAATAAAGCATAGGGAAATTCCCATCAGATATCACATCTCATATAACAACTGCATCTGTCTGAGCAGGCAGCCTAAAATATCCACATTACAGTTCTGTTTTGAGGGATTATTTACCCAACCTAGAGGAGCCTACTGATCCCATGGATTCTTTTAAAAAGTGCACACTTATTTATGAAAAATATTTTGCAGTTTGAGTTCACCCTATATAAGTTGCCAATGAATTGCGAGCCTGCTCCACTTTTCCAGATATGGATTTCCACCAGGCAGAAATAAAGCACAAAATTACTTTTCTTATTTTATGGGCCATGAGAAAAATCACTGATCTCAGGACTAAAAAGCTGGCCAGCGAAGCAAATGACAATTCAAAGGAGAATTATAGAAGCATAAGGAATTGCCAATAAATAACACACCGATATTGAAAGCACAGGGTGAGCTACCAAGCACATCAGAGGAAAAACCAACGTTCTTAATGCTGAGATCCTAAACAACCCTGGCAGCAGCTCCCAAGAGGACAAACCCATATATTCCAGTGACTCTGAAAAGGTCATTTGGTTCCCTGATGAACAGCCTGGAAATCAGCATCTGTACATAAATGCAGAAATATATAAAGCCAGGAGCTGAGGCTCATGACAAGCTTGTTGAGCTTTGAAGTAACGTTGAGCTGGCATTTTCCAATGTAGAACAGGGCAGGAACTGAAATTGGTGAATCAGTGAAAACTCAGGGGGTTGTAACTCAGTGTTCACAGAATCCCAGAATGGCTTGGGTTGAAAGAGACCTTAAAGCTCAGCTTGTTCCACCCCCTGCCATGGGCAGGGACACCTTCCACCAGATCAGGCTGCTCAAAGTCCCATCCAGCCTGGCCTTGTGTTGCCTAATCGTGGATGTTAAAACTGAGAAAGACCAAGTTACTTCTCTTGGGAGGCTGGGTTGGGAGCTGTGAAAGCCTGGACATGTGTGGAGAGCCACCAGCACGTTGTCCTGACCAGGCTGTGCCTTGTCTTCTTGAGAGTAACTTCATTGTTAAACAGGGGCTTCTCACAGCATCACACTCTCCTGCTTTTGCCTGATGGAGCGAGCCACAGAGGAGTCTGGAGTGTGTTTATGGAAGGACTGGAGAGTTGAGATCTTCTCTCATGTGGATGCTGCAGGGAAGCGTGGAAAGGCAGGAATTCACACCGGCCAGTCTGAGATGATGAGCTGGGCTAATTTGACTCTCTCTGTAATTACAGGAGAAGCAGCCTGAGTGCTGTGAAGCAGCATTTCAACCAGGAACCTGATTTAGCTGCCCCAAGTCACACTCTGGCAGCTCTCCCCGCTCCCCATTGATTACAGAGGGAAGTAAAAGAGATCAGGTAGCAAAGAGAATTGATAAAATTATCTGTCTGAATTTATGTGGTACAAATACCCTGCAAAGTGCTCTAGAACAGAAAGATTAGCACAATTTCCAGGGAGGTGTAAAAGACCTTGAGCTGCACCCAACAAGAACTGCACAATCTTTCCAACTGCTGCTGGTTTTTGGCAGCTGCTGCTGCTAAAAATTCGCTGCACAAAATGTTGTTCAAATGCTGTAGAATGGCTTAGCAAAATAAAGCAAAGTGAAAAGTGACAGCACCCAAATCCTGGATACATCTGTTTTTCCTAGAATTCAAATCAGAGCACAGGTATGACAGAGCAGCACGGCAGAGGTGTGAACTTCTCGTGGCAAGTGTAGGTGTTTGCAATGGAAAATTTGGACTTTAGAAAATAATTTTACAACAATGTTGGAGGATGACGTCCCCCTTATAGGATAAAAAACCTCGTGAAATAAAGATTAAATAAATACCATTCAAAATAAAAATAAGAAGCATAATGATTAAGTTTTCAACTTCTTCCACAGGCTGACGACAGTTCTGACAAGTTATCATAAAGGCTGAAAACAAACACAATAATATTTTTTTCTTCAATAAAAGAAGTGGGAAAAAACCAAAATTTGAAGTCACTGAAAAGTTTTCTTTCAATTTCAGTGGTACTGACTCATGAATAACCTTTGGCTAAGAAGTTTTAGATATAACTTCATGACCATAAAGTTTATCAGTCCTTCAGATGACATAAAATGGAAATCTATTTTCTTCCACAAGCAGATGCCATAGAGCAGTTTGACTCTTCCTTCTACAGCGCTTTGGTGTAAATTCTGCTTGGAAACAGGGTCTGTCCTACGTTCAGCTTGATGTGTGAGAAAAACCCTGAATTCACAGGTATTTAGGGACACAGCCTGCTTGCATTAGCAGAGATTCTTTATACTCAATGTTTTCCCTGTTTGGGCTAATTGAGCTGCCCTGGCGCTGCAGAGACACTGCCCCAGAAAAGCTCTCCCAAGGTGGATTTGCTTTCATGGCTCTTCTCCTCTTCTTGTTTCTTCCCTGTAGAGCTGTCGCTGGCAGAGGCTCATTTTACAAAATCTCTCTCTGTTGACTTCCGTGCCCACCATGTGGTCCCTGCTCACTGGAGCAAAAGCATTTTCCTGCCATGTCCCAGTCCTCCAAGTCCTGTTACTGGAAATGAAGTTTCGATGTCTCGGGCACTGGCGCAGTTGCTCCTGCCCATGGAAGATGGAAGCACTAAACTGTTAAATTAACAGCTGCAAACAGCTCACAGAACTGGGATGAAAGCAAATGAACGTGGCTCCAAATCATTTCTCCTAAGCAGAGCAGGCCCCTGGTGCTGAGGGCACAAAGCAATCAGCCTGGCCAGGCTGGAATTCTGCACCAAGCCAGATTCCACCTCCAAGACCAATCAGCTCAGATGAAACACTTGGAGAGAGAAAAATAATCTTGCAACTGATGGAGAAACCTTAAAAAACCATTGTGAAACGGAGGGGTTTTTTAAGGCCCACATTGCTGCTCAGCTGGCGGTGTTTCTTTCTGGACTGTTTCACCCATCCCTACACGATGATATAAAAGTCAGCGCTTCATTGAACTTCCTAATAGCCAGGACATATTTCCTTCACAACCCCAGCGCTGCCTCTCGCTATGAGCTTTCTCCTAAGCAGCATGACACAACATATTGTAAAGGGAAAATGATAATTAGAAGGAACATTCGAGCCGAGGAAGTTGTCTGGAAAAATGCTTTAGTTAAATGAAGCGGTGAAGATTGTTTTTAACTTAATCTGTTAAACACACTCGCCCGCACGCGCACGCGGATCTGTCCCAGCTCAGGAATGTCTGCTCGCAGCACGGGCGGAGCACAGACCCGGGCAAGGAGGAGAAGTGAATTCTTGGTTTGATTTTACAGAGGTTAAATGGAAATGCAGAGGGATTAAAGGCACATGAAGTACCCAAGTTCAGGAGCGAAGTGCTGCCGGAGCCACCGCTGTGACCCAGCTCTGTCACACCCTGTGCGTGCACTGGCTGCCCCTTCCACCAGCTCGGGGGCATTCCAAGGCTGTGACCCATATTCCCAAGGAAAATCTGCCTCACCATTGGGAACACAAATCAGTTTGGGTGCTTGAATCTTGCTTTCAACACAGAACCGTTCTTCACATGGACTGGTGTTTAAACCATTGGTAATTTCAGACAGACGTGTTAAGGATGGATGATAAAGACGTATCAGTTACAAATTACTGATACTGGAGAGAGAACTGAATAGAAGAGGTTGTCCTGAGGGAAAGAAAAAAAAAGCACACCACAAAAAAGAAAAATCTATTGCCGTGACAGTCGAGTTATGTTTGAGTCTTTGAAATATCTTGTGGGTGGGGTGGTGGGAGACAATGGAAATCTAAAACATCCCATTTATTTGATTAACCAGACCACTGCAACACCAATATCTCCTCCACTCGGAAATGTTTTGCTTTTGCATAGATGAAGGAGCCATAATTTTATTTTAGACCCAATTAAAGTGTGCTCCTCCTAAATGGAGGAGATGAGCATAGAATTCCATTTCTTGAACAATGAGGATCAATTTTGCTTTGGGAAAGTTCACTCTTCCAACAGTGCTGGTTCTCTTAGAGCTACAGGGATGCCAGGCTGCCAGAAGCACCCCCAAGTGAAAGGAGGTTGCACAGTGCAGGCAAAGGGGACAAAATTGTTTAACAGAAGTTGTTTTTTCAGGTAAATCTCCATCCCATAATTGTTGTGAAATGACTGGAGATCCAAGGATGAGATAATGAACTGCCAAGCAGGGAATGACCATGGGATAGGGAAAAGAGCAAGTGGTGCTGGAACTGAGATGGGATCGTGTGGGAGAGGGATTTTCCTCCTGCTCATAGCCCAGCCTGAGCCTGCAGGTGTAGTGCAGAACGAGATCAATACAACACATGTATTCTCCAGAACTGAGATTTTTTTTCTCTTTTCTGTTAATACAGAAAATATTTCTGCTAATACAGGAAGATCTCTTTTCTGGTAACCTTCTACTTTTCTCTTTCTGCCCTTGGTTTCCTTTTGTCTTCAAGCACAGAGAGAAGAATTTGAAAGCAGGGCTGGGTTTCAGCTCTTTGCTGGTGGCTCAGGGCAGTGCAGCTCTGCTCATTTGTGCTCAGGCTCCTTTCCACAGTGCTGCAAAGTCAGGTTGGGACAGGGCAGCCGTGGGTCACTGTTGCAATCATTTTCCTTCACACTGCTTTTCAAAAAGCTTTTAGAGTAACATGACAATTGCCAGCATGGATAAGGATCAGTGACAGTTTCACCGAGTGACTTACCTCAGGAAATGATCAAAAAAGAAACTTCATAGGGAAATATAAAACCTGCCACCCAAGAAAATAACGTAACAAATCCCTAGTGTAATAGAGAATAAATCTAGGGAAGAGCCCTGAAACACTTAATGCATTCCGAAGCTTCCCTTTTGATTAACTATTACAATTTTGGATATTTTAATGGTCCTCTTTGAATCTAGCTAGAAATGATGTACTTCTACACAGGCAATCCAATGAATCTTGGCACTCCTGGCCAAGCCTCACCCTCTGCATCCTTCCACCTATTGCTCAGATAAACTGCCTCGTCCAAGAAGGTGTTAGAGACTGCTCACCGAGAGCAATGTCTGCCCACAAATCTGCCCTTCACATCTGTGTAAATCTCGACTCCTCTCACCCTGGAACAGAAGCCAATTCCTTGCGGCCAAATGAGAAGACAAGAGGATAATCCAACACTGTGACGATGGGCCCTGATTAATTAGCTGGTCTTTCTGGGTGGAAATACCAGGGGCGATCCTCCATCAGAAGGAAGGGAGTCGTGGGAGGTAATATTCTCCAGCAGAACCTCTATAGCAGACTCTCAGCACAAATGATACGTTTCTCCTCGTTGGGTTTTATGTTTCCAGTAAATTTTGTGCAGGTGGAAAATGCCACCTTCATTGCCCTGGAGACCCAGACACTGTTGCAGGGGTTATTTCTCTTCCTGACACCACCTATAAACAAATATATTTCTTTTTTTTTTTTTCCCCTATCCTTTTAGAAACTCTCCCATCACAATGGAGTCCAAACATATCCATACGTGACAGGGAGAAATACAGCAACTACTCCGTGAGGAATCTCAGTGCTTTTAGCCAGGTTGCAGTTTGGTTGACTTTGGCATCGATATGGGCTCGCTTGTTTGTCTTTCCAGCTTAAGCATCTGTTCTTAAGGAGAATGGACAATTTTTGGTCTTTAACACTCAGCTCATGGATAATCTGTCCCTGAAATGCCTTGCTACAAATCTTGAAGCAAGTGGAAATTGTCATTTTGCAATGTCTAATGTGAAAAAAGACAAGTTTTTCTTTTTTCTTTTTTTTCCTCTTATTGTGCTTGTACCTAAAAATCAGAACAATGGTTTACATTCACATGGATCCTCTGATATCATAAATACTCAAAATTGGTTCTTTGGGTTTTTTCACTTCTGGAGTGGCAAACTGGCCCGTGGCACCATGAGGGTTTCATGTGGCAGGAAAACATCCATGGGAATGGCAGAAGTGCCAGCAGCAGAGAGTTCAAGCTCTGGCACCTGACTGTGCCTCTGCCTTTGCCAGTCCCTGCAGCACATGTGAGAACTATGCAGCAGCTAGGTTTTCTGATTCGTTTTTCTGCCCTTGAACTTTACCCACTGCTCTCGGTATCATTTTGAGAGCTCAGAAGACTCAATATTTTAGCTTTTTTTCTAGAAGAATCTAGGTGTAACAGCACCCACTGCCCACATGACCCATCCCTCATTTTTAAGGACAGTACATCAGCCAGCCTGAGTGAAACACAGTTCTGAAAGTGCATCTGGCACTGTGGATACCAGGCATTATCTGAAGGCTCAAAAAGTCCATTTTCTGCATCAATGGCAAAAAAATAGGGCAGAGAACAGTGGCTGACTTTAATAGGAGCAGGACAGGCTGCAGCTTAAAAGGAATCTGCTCCAGATGACCAGTCTGAGCTGGTGATTTATTATTACTCCTGCCAGCCCGGTGCTGTAGTAGATGCAGTGTTTGGGTGAAAGTCTGTATGGGCTGTCAGAATTGTTGCTTGTGTGCTTTCTCTCCTGTAATAGGACTAAACACTCTGACACCTCCTACCTGGGAATATTTACTGCTACAGCCACGGAGAAGCATCAAATTACATTTTCCAACCAAGGCAGGCTTCCTCCAGCCCTATTAGAGCATTACAGATTTCCTCAATGACAGTTAAGGAACTTGAGACCATCAGCATTTATCGCTAGCTTTGATTTCTGGGTAAAAAGTAATAAATAAAATCCAGATTCAATAATTGCTCCCCTTGCAAAACATGTGTCACCTGCGAGGATCCATCACGTATAGGCAGGTGCTACAGCACTCTCATTTGTACTTTGTCTGCAGGTGGCAAACTAAACCCAGGAAATAAATGTACTGTAACAGAAAAGTTAAATGTTCAAGAAAAAATTAAAAGCTAAACAGGCATTTTCACATCAGAGGAACTGTGACTTTGCTACCCACATCTCCACTGTACAGAAAAACTTCGAAAGGACTTCAGCCCACGCCATGAGGATTTTTTCCAGTTGATGTAAAATACTTTCCTCCTCTTCCAGATCTCTTTCTCACCTACATTAACCTCCATGATGGCAGTGTAAGCCACTGTATCACTGTCTTTATTTCCATCAGGGAGTCGTGGATGCTCCTTCTCCTTCCAACTCCTTGAAAGTCAGGAATGGCAGACACGAAACCAATGTGTGTTACAACAAGATGTGCTCTCCTGGAGACATTGCTCATCCTTAAAGGATAGTGACTAATCTCTTCCATTGTTTCCATTAGGGAAATAATTGTCTGTACTGGACAGCTTGTAGCAGAATAATAAAGCAAACAGTAAGTAGGGATGTGAATAAATAGAATGAGTCAATATTGGTTTTGTTAAGTCAAATTGCAGCCAGAAATCTCCTGGAGTTCTTTGAGCGTGTTTATGAGCTTGTAAACAAAAAGGATTGGTCAGCATAGCATAGTTGTATATCCAAAGGATTTCCATTAAATTTCCTCACTAGGGACCTTAAAGAACTGAGACCTCCATGGGATAAAATAACTTCTCCATTTGTGCATTAACAAGTGGTTATAACACAAGGAACAAAAGGTAAGGATGGATTTTACTGGTTTCCAACAAGGTTGCAAAAGGTTGTCTGCTTGAACTGTTTTCCTTCAGTAGTTCTACATAACCTCAAAATGGGGATGAATATGGCAAATTGCTGAGGGTAGAAATGTACTCGTTATAACCAGACTTGGAAGTTATTTCAAAGAAGTGTATAAAGCTCCCAGGACATATAAAAATAGTAGAAGAAATACACTGGGAGGGAGTTTTTGACTGGATAAATTATAGGAGTCTGGACTGTGTTAAATAGGCAGTGATGATTCAACTGTGGTGCATGAAGAAGGGTAAAAGATGAGATAAACTTATGAAATTATTGGCTGTGGGAAGAAGATGAACGTGGAGAGATTATTCTGTTTCTTTCAATATAAAACCAGGGATGTATATAATGAAAAGAGTTGGAAACAGGGTTAAAGTAAATAAAAGATATATATATATATTTTTAGCACAAAATAAAGAATTGCTTTGAGGAGCTCATTGTCCCAGGATATTTCAGTGGCTGAAACTGTGAACAGATTGGAAAAAGATTCATTGAGATAAGCTGCTGTTGTTGCACAAAGCTATTACACCTATTACACATTATGAAGCCCAAAAAGCCCTGAATTCCAGAAGCCGGGAAAATCATCAATTTAAAATTACCTTTCCTCTTGCAGAGTCCATCCTAGAGAACCTGCTATCACTCCCATCAGTGGGAGACAGGGAGCTGGTCTTTGATCCAGCATAGTACAGCAGTTCTTCCATTTTTATGGAGTAATTCCATAGCACGGCCACCACCTGAGCCTGCCTGGCGCGTGAAGTGCCTGGAGGGGAGCTGGGCCACAGCTGGACCTGGATGGGGTAGGAGGCTCCAATAATTCTGCATTTTATACCCATTTATACCTCAGATTGCTTGCATTATGTCTTCAATATGCCTTGCTTTATATCGGAATGGCATTTTCTCTTTGCAGTGACATGACATAACACCAGCTAGAAAATGGTCTGCTTTAATAAAACATTGCCTATCTGTATATAAAAACAAGATTTCCCTGTCTTAATGGTGCCATTGGAGAGAGCTAACTGGTTGTTGAAAGGACAAGATCGTGGTGGAGTCAAACTTAGTGTGGAAAACCAGGGATGTTTATCAGTAGAGAGACTTGGGGGCTAAAAATGTGAGGAAAAAGAGAGTTGATGAACTGTGACCATGAGCCTCAAACCTGCCCTCTCTTCCTTTCCTGATACTTTAAACGGATTAGGAGTTTTTTGGAAGGTGCTTGGCTGTGAGGGACATCCAGAAAACATCCTGCTCTCGCCCCTGTTCAAAGACCACTGGAGTCAAAGGGGCCCTTTCCTGCAGCGCTTTGTGTCCAGGCTTCAGCTCCCAGAGCAGATAATCCACGGCAGATAACTGGCAGGGAAGCAGCGCTGTGCTGCCTTCCTCAGCCATCGATTGCAGATCCAAATGCGCCGCCCAGATAGCAAGGACAAGAACAGTTTGCCCCTCCCTGAGCCTGGCTTAGCCCAGCCTGTGTCCTGCCCTCCTGCCCGTCGCCCCTCAGAGCTGCTAAGCTGATCCAGCTGCGTCCCTTTCTTCTGTCTCTGTGGCTCTGGTGTTTGCTGGAACCCAAACCCCTGGCAGGTGACCCTCACACGTTATCAATGAACCATTTTCTGTGTGCTGGCTCCCAGCTCCATCCCACAAGGGGCTGCAGTTTCAGAATTGTTTGGGAGTGTGTGGGTTGCCTTGTCACATTGGTTGGGTAATGAAAGGGTACAGAAAACAGCCTGAGATCTGCTACTGGAGATATGTAATTATTGCTGATCTCAAGGGAGCTTGTAAGTTGGGGTTTCTTTATTATTATTTGTGCTGTGACAGTTGTATCTGGATGTTTACCTTTCAGCCTTATCTCGTATTTAACAAGCTGAAGAGATGGATGTGTCAGTAGGGTTTCTAAGGGGAAAAGAGTGTGGTACAGTGTTCAGTGCCCTGTGTGGGTGTTTCTGAAAGCACAGGATGCAGGTGATTGCAGATTACCTGAGGGTCAGTTTGAGTTTGTGCCTGTCCTGTATCTTTTACCACGTAAAAAACACATCATGACCCAAAGCTATGTGGTGAAATCACACCCTTAGAGCAGCAAAACCCATATTAATGGATAACACTGCTAATGCAGGAACATACACCTTTACACTTCAAATGGATCCCCACTTTCATTTAGCTTTAGCAGAACACAAGGTCAGATGATTCCCCAGCCAGCCAGGAACCCTCCAGGTGCCAGAGGCCACGTGTTTCCCACCAGAGGACTGACATCCTCATGGTGGTTTGGAGTGAGAGCCAGCCTCCCAGCCAGGAATAATTAGAAACAAGATATCAGCATTGGTCTATATATGCACATTAAAAATTATAGCAATTTTCTCGATATAGAGATTACTGCTCTGTGTATCTGCTTGGAGGGGAGAGCACTAAGCGAAGCTTTAAGCCCCAACCCTGTATCCCCATCACACGTCACAACCCTCAGAGACCCGGCAACATCCATCATCTGAGACTTCAGCCGTGTGGAACCCAAGGATGAACCGGTGACTTCTCTTTTGTGAACCTCCTACATCTTGAGGCAGACCAAATTTATTATACACACAAAATTACCTCAGCAGAATTACAGCATCACAGTCTGATTTCAGCTGCTCTTCAGCAGCAAGCCCTCTGCTGAGTTGTGACTTAAGTCTGATAAATACTGAAGTTTAGATGAGTTTGCTCACTTTTTCTGATTTGTTTTTGGAAAAAAAGAAAACCCAACAGGAGAACAACCCCCTCCTTTTTTTCCATTCCTCTTAGGAAACGTTTTGACACTCTTAGTGCCAGAAAATTTCCATGATAGAAGAAATTCTGCTGTCTGAAAATCCACAGAAAATCTGAGAGAAACACCACATATTTTTGCATTCAGACAACCCTTTAATGAAAGTGCCCTACTGTGGGACTAAAATAGTGCACCCGTAAATTGTTGCTGGTTTTGAGCTGGATTCCACTTGCACACTTGCTTATCTGCAGCCTCGTGGAGAAAGGGTAAGTTGAAAAGGCAAAGAATGGTGTACATAAACTGGAGATGGATTGTGAGGGCACAGTGCATATTTAATTTGCTGGAAAATACACCAGAACCAAGAGCTGAGCACACAGGTTTGGTCCCCAAAAAGCAGAGGCTGCTGTAGCCCTTGTCAGGTTGGGAGCAAAGGGGGAAGGAGGGCTCAGAGTTGAGAGAAAAGCAGATTGCGTGACTAAACTGCGGTGAAAATGAGCTGTGATCCATCGGGAGCGAGAGTCTGGCACTTGCCTCACCTTCATCCGTGCTGCTTCCTCTCCTGCTGCTTGAAGATAGCCAAGAGCTTCCTTTTTAATCAAGGACCATTGGAAAGCACCAGCGGGCTCCCACTCACAACGCATTGATTGGCTTCCAACCGCAGTGACAATTGCATCCTGTAATCAAAACAGCAATCATTAACGGCACGGTTATTCCCCCTCCACACGCACACTCACACACTCACACACACGCTCCTGTAGCAGGAGGGGTGGCTCCGAAATGCAGAACACAAACAATGCTCAATGTTCTCCTGGCTGGGCCTGGTTCCAGGCAGATCCTTTGCCAGAGGCCCCGGGAGGGCAGGTGGTGGTGGCGGAGTCTGCGGATCAAGACTGGAAATCAAAAGGCAAATCCAGTGGAATCCAGAGTGATGCAATTGTCATTTTCCCTCAGTGCACCCCCATCTCATCCCCGCTGCTTGAGCATCTCTCCTCAGGCTCTGGGCTGGAATTGCCTTCCCACAGGTTCCCTTCCCCATTGATTACAGAGCGCTGTGGCCAAGGGGGAAGGTGGAATTTTGGGGGTGTCTGACTTTCTGAATGCTTGGAACACAGCTGGGACAGTTTATTCTGGAGACACCAAACCCTGCTGCCAGATTTTCTTTCCTTTCTGTGTCTTTACTTGCTTTCAGTTCCTTTTTAAGTGTGTCATTGCTGCACTGACTGTTTCCTCTCCACACCCAGGACATGGACACGGTCTC
>VZTF01002414.1:339319-393093 GCA_013397755.1 Cnemophilus loriae
TAGCACATCTGCCTTTCCCTTTATTTTTTTTTTTTTTGAGTGTGAAATAAATCTCCACAGAAAACTCATCCAGATGAAAAATTAATTCTTTTAACCTTTACACTTCCAAATCAGAAGAATAATACAGATATTAAAGAATCAATGCCATCTTCAACCCCAATTTCTTGTTAGAGTTGGGTGGACAATGAATCTCACAGTTCGCTTTAAAGGCAGGAGAAAAAAAAAAAGAATTATGTAAAATCTCTATGTAATTTACTTTGAGTTGTGTTTGATGAAATAAAAATGAGAACTTTTTTTCACCAGCCAATATCTGGTATTCCTTTAGAAATTTGGCTTCATTTTACTCCCTAGTTATTCAAAAAATATTTGCAATGAAAGTTAATTTTTAAAGGTGGGTATTTTAGAATTGAGATGTTGCAAAGTGGTGTTCTGAAATGCCAAAAAAGAAAAGTAACGGCAGTCTCAAAATCCACACTGTACTTTCTTTCTTCCCATCAGAGGCATGCACTGAGTGGGAGCTTATTTTGTGTATAATTTTAATCCCTTTAATTTTCAGTTTGGGGTCTTTTTCACATTTACTCCTTGTAAACAGCCATCCATTCCTCATAGTTATATATTTTTTCCCTTAACCATCCTTGGAGGAGTCAAAGTCCAGAGGAGTCCAGCTTAGAACAACTGGCACATTTCTCTGTGATTATAGACTGGAGGTGTTTATGGAGGAGTGGAGATCCCTCTAGTACAGGATGCCTGGTCCCAGTTTGCATGGATATTTTGTAAGGTTTTGCCAGCAATGTGGGGTACCTTTGGTGGGAGCAGAGCTGTGGATTGGGTGAACAAGGCTGGGTTGGACAGGGCTTGGAGCAGCCTGGGGTAGTGGAAGGTGTCCTGCCCGTGGCAGGGGGTGGACTGAGATGGGCTTTAAGGTCCCTTCCAACCCAAACCATTCCATGATGCTTTGAACTGCTGCCAGACCTTCTCCTTGCTGACCTGCCACTGGGTTGGAAAAGAGATCATCTGGCATGGCAGACAGAGAAATCTTCCAGTGTAACCTGTAGGTAACCAGAGGCCGTGAACCAGCTACAGCATCTCACCAGCACCAAGCTAACTTCACACATCCCTTCGTAGAAAACCAGGATAAAATACTGCTTTATTTTCCATTTCTGGGATATTATGAAACATGGCTCAGACCTGGAATGAGATGGAGATAGAGTTGACAAAATATTATTCTCAAGCAAATATCTGGACAATAGGAACGTGAATTCTCTTTACTGCAAAGTATCTTCTGGAAATGCTGCATGGCATCATCTGCTGATTCTTTCTTTCTGCTCTCGCCTGGTTTCCAGGATTTTAGAGGTGAAGAAGATTCTTCCATAAAATAATCAGTATGAGACAGAAACACAAGAACACAAACCCGTCACATTGGGAAAAGTATTTGCCTGTCAGCCTGCATCAGGCTGACTTATTAGCAAATCATTAGCAACAAGCAAATCTCCAGAGTTCAGAATTTCTTTCCATTCATTCCAGATAAATATTTAAATGTGTTTGTCTTTATTACATTTCTCTGGGCTTATTCTAATGTATTTGGCCTGGAAAGCAGACTGAGGATTTTGGAGTCTGAAACAGCTCAACAGAGCCCACAAACTAAATGCAGAATAAATTAGTGGTGCCTCATGGTTGCGCTGGCTTCACAAGGGATGGTGTTTGAAAAGTTCCTCAGATTCAGGACCTACTGGGGAAGAAATTAGAAAAGCAGAATCATAGAATCACAGAATAGAATAGATATTAAATCTCATTTCATCCCACCCTCTGCCATGGGCGGGGACACCTTCCACTACTCCAGGTTGCTCCAAGCCCCGTCCAGCCTGGCCTTGGACACTTCCAGGGATCCAGGGGCAGCCACAGCTTCTCTGGGCACCCTGTGCCAGGGCCTCCCCACCCTCCCAGGGAAGAGTTTCTTCCCAATTTCCCATCTAACCCTGCCCTCTGTCAATTTAAAAACCATTCCACTCGTCCTGTCACTCCATGCCCTTGCCCAAAGTCCCGCTCCATCTTCCTCATAAAAGGAGGGAGTTTGTTTGCTGTGGGGCCTGCAGCGCTCCTCGCCCTCCTCTGCACTGCCCTTCCCACAGGTGATGCTTGCTCCTGCTTCAGGTGAGGCCAAGGGCAGGGAAAGCCAACCCCATTTTTCAAGCCCAGTAAATGGTTCAGGCCAGTTTTGAGAGTCTCTTTTGTTACAGCTTGTCCAGCTGCCTCCGGAGCCCTGCAGCAGAAAGGAGGACCTGAAGTTTAAGAAGAAAAGAAAGCCTTTCCCTGGCTGATTCTATTAATAAGTGCATTTATTTCCAGGTACACACGTTTCTATTCTTCACAGCTGGTTCTGACCTATATCAGGGACTTCAGCCAAGGATGGCTATCAACCAGGGCACATCCCAACTCTCAAAGAGCAAGCAGCTCCCTAAGGCACAATTTTCCAGCAGCTGGATCGTTGGAAAGAAGGCCAAGATCTCCACAAAAGCAAACACTGCCTTGCAGAAGCTTTGCCTTGAGGGGAAACTCGCGCTGCTACAAACCACTCCAGCCACTGGGTTCAAGGCAATTCCCAGTGGAGGAAAAAAGAAATAAAAATTGGCTGGCTCTTCTACTACACAAACAGACACAAAAGAACAAACATGTGCAGCACCGCCTTTTCTAGAAGTGCATTATTATTAACTGGAAACAGCAGCCAGATCCATCATGTTCAGCATGCCCCACATCACCGCTTCACTAAACACCACAGATTATTTCCTTGTAATTGCCTTCCTGAGCTGTCTAGCAGCCTCGATTCATTTCCATTAAAGCTTGGGAGGATGAGATCATTTCATATTCCCACATTTCCCCTTTTACTTTTCCCTCTTTTTCTTTTTTTTTGTAGATTTAACGATTATGTGCTCACTGTCACCCTCAGTCACTATAGTTAAAGTTTAACACTTGGTACTGCAGGGGAGCAGCTGAAACAATAGTGAAGTAACGACTGTAATTTTCACCATATGTGTCTTCTCCTGAACTTAAGAGGGAAATATATTTATGCCCTGCACAATTCAACAGACAACAGCTTCACTTCTGTCACGTTCCTTCACTTTGCACAGGACAACGTGGTGGAGCAGACACGAGGAGTGAAAAGAAAGCAGAAGAAAGCCCTGTAGCCTGGTCTCATCCAAAGGCTGACACCAAACTGATAAATCATCCGCTGATTTTTCTCCTTTTGTAGCTGCAGAGTGTTAATTAAAACTATTCTGGATGTAGATTAAGTTTCTGCACTCGGAAGTTATCATCAATGCCTCACCTGCCTTGAATAAGAACTGCACATCCTGTGATAAATGCAGTGAACGTTTTGCCTGGTTTCACTGAGTGTCTGCAGCTTCCTCTGGAGGATTTATTCCTCACCAAGTCTGTGTCATCTCCTGTGCTGCCACTGAGCACAGTGGGGTCGTCCTCCAGTGCGAAACAGCCTCCACCTGCTCATAGCAACAGAAACACTCGGATGGCTTCGGATGAGATTGGATTTGATGCCAGGATCATCTTCTCATAGAAAAATAGATATTAAGTGAACAATCCTTCCATCAGACATGTACAAATCCTTGAGCTTCTGCCAGTCTGGAAGGACTGCTAATGTCTCTATTAGAGTTTCAGTGCTGGCTTTGTCTCACCGATGCTCTGCTTTTGAGAACAGGATCCAACATGCCATGTTACCATTTCTGCGCCTTTTCATTTTCTGCACATAAGTTTTTCAGTTCTGGTTTTTTTTTTTTTTTCTCCTTTCTGATAGCTGGTAATCTTATAAAGGAGCTATCAGATATTTCAAATCTCTCCTGTTCTGGTAATTACTACACTTTGATGCAGCAATCTTTTGATGTTGCTGCAACCTCATTTTTTCATTAGTTCCCCATGTCGCTGCTGTCAGAGTCTGACCTGATCTGACCCTGTGCTCCCCCAAAATGTTGACTGCCAGACAGGAGACAAGAAAGCTTTGGACAGGGCTTCTCATCCTCATTCCCTGCTCAGCTGTGTAAGTGCCAGATAGAACCTGGAGCCACACAGCCTGTGCTCATCTCGGCTCTACCACAACATGTGCCTGATCAGCTCCAGAAGTAAAAGCTCACTTAAAAGGCCTGCTGAGGAGATCTTTGCATAATTCAGAGGATCCCAGTTAGTGTGGAAATGTGTATTCCACATTGACAGCTCCATGGGGACATGAAAAGCAAAAATTCACACACTGCTGGTAGATGAAACGGCACAGAATAGGAAATATGATTAGCAAGAAAGACAATTCATAAAGCAGAGCAGCCCCATGTTATCTTTCCAGTCTTGATCTCCTAAAGCAGCTCTGGGTCTTTTTTTTTTTTTTNATTGGTTTTTGCAGCATTTCTGGGTTTTGCAGCATTTACTGCAGCGTCACTGGGCTCCTCCTCAGCTCTGCTGGGCTGCAGAGGTTGTGAGCATCACCCTGGGCCCTGCTCTTCCTCCGCCTGCTCTAACAGAGGCTCAGCCCCAGCAAGGCAAAAGCAGGAGAAAAATGGGAAATAGGGAAGTTCCTGGGCTCTAGGCAGGATTATGCCCGATTCATCTCAAAAAAGAATTAAATCAAAATAAACAGCCTAACACAGACTTATGTAACACTTGGCCAGCTCCTAATTTTGATTTCAGGGGCACGTAACGATTTCCATCAGCTGGATGTCTATCTCTACACACATATATTAAAATCTGACACAATTACCAGTTTGCTACAGCTAAAACAGCCTGGGCATGAGGAGGAATTCAGATAGAAGAGAACTAAAACATCCAACTAAGCTGCCTCAAACTGCCTCTCTGAACCCCCAGAGTGGGAAGCCACCCTCCAGGCGCAGAGCTGCTCATTACTTGGGGAGCAGCTGAGTGAAGCACCCCTGAGATCTCCTGGGGGTCAGACTGCAAACAAAGGGGTGAGGGATTTATTTAATCCATGTCTTTATCAAGGAAACAGGGGCTACTTGCTGTACTGAGAGAGAGACACCATTCTCTGAGCTCAAGGAAGGGAGGGAAGGAAAGCAGGGACATCATTTCCCATGGATAGGCAGGAAGGAGACGGAGCAACACAGAGAGACAGGAGAAAGCACGTCAGTGTTTATCAACACATCCACTGATGAGAGAAAAGCAAGGCCTGCTTCATATGGGATTAAACACACTCAGGAGCTGCAGGAGACTGAAAAACTGGAAAGGGTTGCCTGTGCCACAGCCCCATGGACACGAGGGAAAGTTTAAATGTGACCAACATGTGACTGAGCCAGTGGTGCTGCTCAGGTCAGCCAGCAGCCACAAAACAGCTCCGAGAGCCAGAAATGAGCTTCCTCTCCCAGGGAACCTGAGGGCTGGTGAAGTTACTTTAAATGTTTGGCTGCAGATAGCACCTGGCAGGGCAGGCTGAGGTGGGAATATGCAGCTTAAGTGTGTTCCCTGCCCAGGTCCGACCTCAGAGTCACCCATGCCTGAGGTCAAGGCGGGGAGCAGAAGCAGGGGAAGGTGCACCCCGCTTCCCTGGGGCCGCTCAGCCACACAGTCTCACACTCCTCCAGGGCACTGGGTGTTGCCACCCTGTTGGACCCCCCAAACTATCCCTTCCACCCTCTCCCATAGCTCAGGAAATTCTGGGATGTGCTCCTACAGCCGTCTTCTCTTCAGCCCTCTGCCTTGGTGCCACACCAAGGCTCCCGGTGGACTGAGAGTCCCAAATTCAGTGTCAGTCTGACTCATCTAATGACTGACAAGAAGGATGCATTTCCACTTTTGGATGCACAGACCCTTTTATTTATCTTTTCAAGGCAATCAATAAGGCCCTGATTACAACGTTCCCTGCCTTGCCCTTGTTCAGATCTGTGTAAGCCTGGTAACGTCACTGAGTGCAACAGATAAAAGTTTTACTGGTCCTTCAGGGCTACTGTGCCAAATGAGGAATTGCTACATATTCACCCACAAACAGCTGTTAATGTTTAATTTTTTTACGTAAAATGCTCTGGAAATAAAGATGCATTGGGCTGAGCAGCTGTTAATGCCCAGTTTTGCCTTGCAGTGGCTGCAGTGTGGAGGGCAATGCTTCTCTGTGGCATCACCTCTGCCACACTGGGCTGAATAGAGCAGCAAAGGGTGAGAGCTCAGCTAGAGCCTTGTTCATATCAGCTCCAGCTGCTGGGCTTGTACAGCGTCCTGGAACTTGGGCTCACGTTGCAGAGAACATTCGAACTTTAATCCACTGTCAGAAAGAAGAAAAAACCTCACTTCTGAGCAGGGAATACTTTTTACCTTCTTTTGTTTCTGCACATCAAATAGAGTTGGAGTTTGTTGCCCATATCACAGGAAGCCAAACTGGTTTTTCTGCTTACCTGCAGGATGTCTGATTTCTCCAGATTTCACTTCACAGCTTTTTAGACAGGGGCCAATGGCTGAATGAAGCTGGACCTTGCCAGCAGCCTCCTGGCACAATGCACTTTCACCTATTCCTCCAACAGCACATATGAAATGAAACCTTCAGACAGATGAGAAGCAAACTCCAGGTCTCAAGAGGTCAGAGGAAGTGGAATTAGTCACCCTTTGAAATATGGAGGCCATAGCAAATGAGAATAGATGGGGTTTGATGTCAGGAGGAGAAGCTGGCAGTCAGGCTCAAACTCTGATAGCTCCTTCTCAGAACATGGCTCAGCCTGGCTTTCACCTCCCAAGGTCTGGAACAGCTCTGTGCTTCAGAAAAAGCCTTTGGGGGATCTCCCTGCTGTAAAGGGAAGGGAACTGAGAAAGGCAATCACATCAACAAGTCCAGCAGTGCTCAGCCTGTGGAACTGATGCCACCCAAAACCTGCCATGTTCTGTCAGTAAATCCGTGTATTAGACCTGGAATTAGGAAGCTCCAGGTTGATAAATGGCTGCTGATGCCCTTTCTCTAAGAAATGACTCCTTCCTGTTGTCTTGACGTTATTTGAGCACACCTCATCTCAAAGGACATGGCAAACTGATTAATTAAGCCTCCAGTAAATAAACCCATAGGAAAAGTTTTTGAAACCAAGGCACAGAGCCACAAAGTGATTTATGCAGGGCTGTGGCTAAGGCTGATTCCCAAATCCACTCCCTGCACACCACTAGACAGTGCTTTCTTTTCACTGCCACCACTGCTTTTGTACCACAAAGCTCAGCCAGCCCATAAAACTGGATAAAACAGGTCACTTAACACACAAGCACTCTGGACAACTTCCTGCTGGGTTTCTTCAACGAGGAGAGCAGAGTTTGGCTTTGATGCCTCGGGGCAGAAGCCTTTGAGTGTGTGCATGTGAGTGTGCATGACACCGGATAAATGTGATCAGATCTGGTGTGACAAACTATCAGGGAGACATTTGCATTGCCATTTCTGCAGCAGGGCTGCCCGTGCAGAGCAGAGAGGGAACATGTTCGGGGTGTCGGGCGGTGCTGCACAGTAATGGGAGGTGACATGTGAGCTGGAGAGTAATCAGTGACTAACAGACATCCCAAACTGACAGGGACAGTGCCTCCTCACCACGGGCAGCTCCTGGCTCTGCACCTCCTCTGACTCCAGCTGCTGCCTCAGCGAGGCTTGGGGCAGTTGGGACGTGGTGGGTTCGTCCCGACATCCTCCCTTTCCTGTGCTGTGCCCTCATGTCCAGCTCAGCAGACCCAGACTGTGGGCACAGGAGGCTGAGGGACACCACAGTGCACCAGGGAGAGCCAGAGCCTTCTCCTGCTCTGGGCCTCCTCCAGGCCAGGGCAGCACCAAGGGATCTGCAGCCCATTTCTTCCCTGAGCGGCTCCAAATGCACCTGGAAGTCAGAACAACAGATTTAAGACCCTTGTGAGCAGGAACTCACTGAGATCAAGAGTGATTATTTTAGGATGTGATATGCACTAACAGTTTTAAGAAATTTTAGGTGTATTGCCTTTTTCCTTCCACTTTTGTACCCAATTATGTGCCTGGGGAGAGTGGTTTATATTACACCCAAGGGACTTTGTGAATGGAGGAAAGCTGGAGAATTAATTCATTCTGCACACCTCTTCCTCAGCTAGTTTGTGGTGTAAGAGCTTTCATCAAGGAAAAAACTGTCAGACATTCAAACCTGGGCATTTTGCATGTCTTTAACCAGTTCTTCCTTTTTATTTATTCCTATAAATACAGAAGGATTTGGCAGGGAGAACTGCACGGGCGGAACCGAGTAATGGCTCTCAGGGTCTCTATAAATTAAGAACACCCAAGCTGACAATGTAAATGTCGTCTTTATCAATTCACTCCCCAAGCCCATGCCAGGCGCTCTGCAATAAACTTCCTCTCCGTTTCACACCTAATCATGTGCAGCATAAATCCCACAGATCACAGCCTGCTCGCAGGGCTGAGGAAGGATCAGTCTGGGGTGTTTATCCTCAGATGTGATCAAGCTGAGACAACTTTTGTCCCTTGCTCACTCTCCAGCATGGCAAAGGAACCTACATGAGGTGAATAATCAGAGTTCAGCTTGTTTTCTAATTCAAATGCAAAGCGCCTGGACATCCCCACTTGCTATGCTGCCCACCACCTCTTCCTTTTCTGCTTCCCTTGTAAACAAGCTGCAGGTGAATCGTGCTGCTCAGCACTTTCCAGACTTTATCCCGCTATTTTTAAATACAGCACAAATGTGATTAGCACATCAGCCTGATTATCTCCAAAAGGATTCAAGAAGAAGACTGCCAGGCAGCTTCAAGTCCTTGGGAATCCTATTAAGATTAAAGAAAGTGTTCACGGGAGCGAGGGGTGGTGCAGAGGGTGCTGCTGTGGTTCTGCAGAGGTGTGCAAAGGGAAAAGCTGCACCATCCCACTCTGCCTCTTCGTGTCACCCCAGCAGCACAAGTCATGCAGAGAACTGTTAAATCTGCCCTTTCCTTGATGACAAAGGTAAATATTGTACTAGGAGCTCACCGAAATGCCCTCCCTTGGCCTCGTGTGCCACATGTTGTCCTTTGCTCTTAAATTACATTTTCCACATGTCGCTGGCTTCCTTTCTGCTCTTTTGGACACTGGTCCAGCTTCTCAGACACTGACACTCTCAGCCAGTCTGGACAAAGAGGCACACGTGTGTCTTGTGAGAGCACACACCAACACTTTCAGAGGTATTTGGGTTTGCAGAGGCCCGAAGTAAGTCTTTTTTGGATTCAGTGGGCTGACTCTGGGAATGCAGCACAGCATCTGCATTTCCATCTGGGAAATGGGGAGGAAATCTGGACAGACATATGGGAGTCACTGTTTTTATACTTCCAACATTGATGGATAAGCATCTGAATTTTCAACGGCCGTCTCCTTAGCTCAGAGTCAACAGAGTTTCCTCCTTGTTGGGTAAAAGAACAATTATTTCACACCAAAACTCCACTGATGAGGAGTCAGAGCTCCTGTATGTCAAGAAGAGCTTCACTCCCTCTTGGGAAACCTGTTCAGACTCACTGGGTGCCTTGATTCAGCACAAAGGCTATGAGTCTAAAAAGTCAGACCCAAGTGTTGACAGAGATGTGAAAATATCTGTTCTCAAATCGGTTCCTCTTTGCAGACCTTACAAAAAGGTTTTTCCTCTTGCTGTGAGCCAGGGGTGGCTCTAAACACACATATATGCACATATAGGTGTACATATATCCCTGTGCAATTTTTTCACGCCCTTGCAATCTCCTGGAAGGTTCCCCAGCAGGCATTAAACCCCAGAAATCTCCAGAAAGCCTAATAAATCATTCTAAGTATGATGTTTGTAGGGGAAGGCATTTTGGAGATGATAAAAAGAAGCCCATTTTCCAAATGTCAATGAACCCACAGCAATGGTGAGCGGCTTTTCGGATGCCTGCCCACTTATTAGAGATGTGCAAAGTCAGGTACCCACAATATTTGAGTAGAAAAAGTTAGAGTAGAAATGACTGTAGCCTTTCCGAGCCTACAGAAGGGGAGGCTGGGATCAGAAATGATTGGGGGGGAAAAAAATGAATCTCCCACAAGCTTATTTTTCAGAAAGCAGAGCTCAGCTTGCTCCTGAGAGCAGCAGGAAGCGCAGCATGGAGAGGTAATTGCCCATGAGAAATTCTCTTTGAGCACACAGGACAACATTACTGGGCAGAGAGGCAAGAGGAGGAACAACCACCAGCTCTGTGTGCTGCAGGAAGCTGTGTGTACCAATTCCTACTTCTCCACATATTTCTGATACATAATTAACACTTGGGAGGAAAGTCACCCACGCCAGGGGCTTGGTGTGTCTATTGTGACCTGCCAAATCCCAGCACCTCTCAGGTGCTGACACATGGGAGACATAAGAAGCGCTGAACATAAACACAAATATCATATCTAACTGCAGAAATGAGATGTGATGGTGACTGGGGTGGGTAATGCATTCATTATATTCCTGCTTTTGAGGTACTACAGGGAACAGGATGCCAAATTCTCTCCCCAGAGCATTTTACAATAGGATGCCACCTCCTTATTTTTTTGTCATTGGTAAAGTAACCATTTGGAAGTGAAACTCCTGCAACCTTTCATTAAAGAAGATAGGAAGCCAAGAAAGTAGAGGGGATAGATGGCATTTTAATGAAACATTAGACACAAAGTGATGGCCACACTATTGTGTGTTAGAAAGCTCTGAAGGGTGCTCAGCCAACTTGATAGCTTGATGGCATGAGCATTTAAATTCTTCTTTTTGGGAAGGAGATGTGGGATAATGGAACAGCGCCATGCTGCTGGCAGCTGAGGGCTTGATTTCTGCAGCACAGCTATGGCTGATCGTTTTAGTGCCCTACAAATATGTGTCAGTATTGTAAGACAATTGAAATTAAAATGCCCAGGACCTGATTCTTCTCCCACATGCAGCACCAGTTTCAGAGAATTTGTGCATTCCTCATTCCTGTCAGTACAAATGAAGAGAAATTCCAGCTGGGTATTTCTGTGTACGAGCCTCCTTCCACAAGGTATTTAAGCACAAGTTTAAATCAATCCCTATTCAGCCAAGACTGATGCAGATCTCAGGCTTTCAGTAACAAAACGTGCTTAAAAACTTTGTCTAGCAGGAATGAACTACAAGCCAGGGCTTTAGGTTAGCTCCTGCACCTTTCCTGATGAACCTTGCTACAGAGGAAAGTCGTTATTTCAAAGAGAAGGTATCAGTGGTGTGAAGCCAGGCTATTCTGAGCCTGCAGGGAAGTTTATTACTTGGCTGCAGCACCTCAGCAGAAAAATATTTGATATTGATACCCATCTAGCAAATGCAAGAAGAAAGAATATAAAAGAGAAACTAACCACCAAAAAGCAAAACAGCTAAATGGACTAAATGATTCTTAATGGCGCCTTCCAACACAAGCTATTTATGATTCTATAATTCTATAAATATTAGATTGCATTTTTAGCGTTTTCCTACTTATAGCTGCCAAAACCTGCGAGGCTGCCTGCTCTCTGGGGAGACAGTCCTCACTGAAGCAGGAGTGCACCGTGTGAGCTCCAGAGCCTACAGACCCTCAGTAACCACCCCCCCACCCTGGGCACACCCAGCTTTTGCACAGCCAAAATGTGAATTTTATAGATGCAGCTAAAAAAAGCCATCTGGAAATTTTTTTTTTCACTATGTTTCCCATTAAGTGCTTGTTGACTGTAATTAAAATAATTTATATTTCACAAGGGCAGTTTTGTCCCGCTCTCCCTTCCACGCGGGGCCACGAACTGCAGCAGCAATTAGTGAGAGATGAGTGATGGAAGTCATGGTTTTGAAAGGTCAGAGATGGCTTTCCTTGCTCCCAGCAGCTGCACACAGCATCAGACCTGAAAGGAGCTAAAACCTCCACCAAGGGTTCGGGTTTGTAGCAGGCACATTGCACCCAGGAAGATGTAGGTGGTACCAACAGACCCAATATTCTATATAATACCCAGCCCCTGATTCTATAAAATATCCAGCTTCTTATTCTGTACAATACCCAGCCCCTGATTCTATAAAACACCCAGTTTGTGATTCTGTACTATATCCAGCTCCTGATTCTATAAAATACCCAGCCCCTCATTCTATACAATACCCAGCCCCTGATTCTATAAAACACCCAGCCCCTCATTCTATACAATACCCAGCCCCTGATTCTGTAAAATACCCAGCCCCTGATTCTATAAAACACCCAGCCCCTGATTCCATATAAAATCCGGTCCTGGCACCCTGGGAGCAGCAAATGGAGCCAGAGGAGGACGAGGTCTGGGGAAATTCGCTCTCCAACATAAGCAAACACAGCACAAGGTGGGAGAATTCACTTGGTCCCACATTAAAATAGAGTTTTCTCCAGTGAAATCTGCCAAAAGTGCACCAGAGAAACAGCTGTAAATACACCCATACAGAGTTTTTTTAAGAATAAAGACCTCCTAAATGAAATTTGTTGTGCTGATAGGTAGTTAGATTAGAAAATCTTACATTATACTCCTCCTTGTTCTGTGAGAGCGGCAGCAGAGAAAATCAGCACAAAAAGTCCTTGTTTTCTTCTTGTGTTTTCATTTATTTTTCTTTGCAGCACAGTTTCCCCCGTTTAGATCTCAATTTCCTTTCCCCTGCTGCGATGGGGCGGCCGCGGCAGGGGTGAAGGCAGCGCGTGCCTGGTTACACCCGGCAGACACCAGCAATAACAGAGAGCGTTCACCACACCACCGCAATTGTTAGTGCCAGAATGCACCGACCTCGACGGAATTTCGCCTTGGGAGCTGGGGCTGAACCGAGCCTGAACAGAGGTGAAATTCCCCAGGCATATGGCGAGTCCTCTGGCTGGTGCAGTCGGAGCCCTGGAGCGCTTCATGAGGCCTCGGGAGCCCCCCATTAGCTCCACAGAGTGCTGGGATCAGGGGAGGAGAACAGCTGTAAGCGTCTCTTCATGCCAGTGGGGAGCTGCAGAGTGCTGAACTGCTGCCTGTGCAATAAAAAACAGGAATACAGCTCCTCTGAATTAGTTTAGACCACTGAGGTCTGTTTGTTTCAATTATCACTGGTACAGTCAAGTCCCCTGAAAGATCCCATTAGCTCCCAACTAGTTCTTTTACACACGGGCACCTTTTCTAATACCTTTTGCTTTAATGAAGCTGCTTTTTTTTATAGCTCACACTGGAGCAGATACCAAAAAGAGAGCGGGAGCACTTAAAAATAAATGGGTCAAATGTGTCCCTGGTGTAACGCAGTGGGGTGTATTGATAGTTTGTTTAGATCTAAGTTGTTGAGCAAGTGAAATGGTGGGAAAAAAGGGAAAAGAACAAAGAACTGAATCTAAATAAAGACCTCTCTTGTCCCCCTTTCCTTGGTTTCCCTTCTCCAGGTCAGCATGGAGTGCTTCCACTTTGCAGTGAGGTTTTGTGGATAAGGAGTCACATCCATAATTTTCTACCTGCTAATGCTATTTACAAAACCCCTTCCAGGGAAATGGTTAAATTCATGCCTGGTGCCTCCATTTGTGCCTACATTTATGTAGCTGGGAGAGAAAACAGTCTCCAAAGAGGAGCATAGTTTTCTGTTTCTTCTCCCTGGCTCCTGCTACTGCTTAAGGAAAGGTTCGAATTTGTTTAAAATGCCCAGGAGTGCAGCTCAATTAAAGTTCAAAAAACATCAAATAAAGGCAAGAAGGCAGAGGTCAGATGTTCTGGTCCCTTCGTGCCTGTGCCAGTTCTCCAGCATGCTGCTCTTTGCCCTGGGGAGGACAGACTGAGCTCAGCCCAGAGGGCAGCAGAAAAGCGATGGTGCTGTGGGACTGTGGCTCAGAGCCCTTGACAGCAGCACGAGCATCCCAGCAATCTCGGCTGCTGCCAGCACAAGGAAGAGAGGTTCTCACTGAAACTGGATGGGAATTCTTTTCTTTTAAGACACCAAATCTCATTATACACAACCTGCTCGCAAGCCCACCGCCAGCTCTGCTCGGTGATTTTCTGCTGGGAACTGCTGTCGTATTCCAAGGCTAAATTTCTCCACGCTCATTTTCCAGCCCTCTTGTTAGGCTTTATTTTGCAGGGTCAAAAGGCCCTTTACTCTCAAGACTCCTCTTCATGTAGATACTCTTAAAGCTAACAATAAAAATCTCCTCTCCAGCTTTCAATAAGGTAATGAATAGAGTTCCCGATGCTCCAGGTAATGTAACTCGTTTCCCACGCCCTGAATCATTTTCCTGGCCTTCCTCTGAGGTCTGTGTAAGACCTTCCAGTCACTCCTGGGGAGTCAGTGTCAGAAGTGGGTGCAGGTCTCCAGCAGCTCAGAGATAATGTTACTCCTCTAACTCCACTTGGTTCTTTCCATGTGCACAGGGCTGCCCTCGTGCTGCAGAGCTGAGACCTCCTTTGCGGCTGCTGCCCACCATGACCCTCAAGTCCATCCCTGAGCCATCAATTTCCCAGACAGAGTCTCCCATTGCGTGGTTCCATCAGCACTTTTCCCTCCCAGGTGCAGCAGCTGGCTGTGTTCAACTACAAGAGTTGTGGCTGTCCCACTTTACTCAACACTGGTGAGGCCACACCTTGAATCCTGGGTTTGGTTTTGGGTCCCTCACTGCAAGAAGGTCCAGAGCGTGTCCAGGGGAAGGAATGGAGCTGGGGAAAGGTCTGGAGCATAAGTTAGATGAGCAGCAGCTGAGAGAGCTGGAGGAGGCTCAGCCTGGAGAAGAGGAGGCTCGAGGGAGACCTCAAAAAGCCCCGACTGGAGTGTTTTTTGACAGCAGCCAGGTGGGGGTCAGCCCCTTCTCACAAGTAACAAGCTACAGAACCAGAAAGAGTGGCCTCAAGTTGCACCAGAAGTTTAGACTGGATATTAGGGAAAACTTCTTCATGGAAAGGCTTGACAAGAACTAAAAAAGTGAGAGAGCTTATGGCCATTATTGATCTGTCCTTTTTAACTCGAAAGTGAGGAGCCCTCAGTGCCCTGAGGGCTGGAGGAGGGGGAAAGTGCACCACAAACCAATACAAACACACATCCAGCAAGGCTGAAGGGAATTTTAGCAAACATTTCCCTTTTTCTGAGGTTTTTTTTTAAAGAGAAATGAAGAATAATCTTGTCCTTCAGAGGAGATCTATTCCACTGGATGGACTATTTTTTACAATAGCTGATGCCCCTGCCAGCCCAGAGGAGAGCAAACTGAGTGATTAGAAGAGTCTAAAACCATTGCTGGAAGTGAAAAAGGACGTGGAGCAAGGACAGTTATTTTTAAGCTGTGCAGCACTGTTGCCTGCTGATTTAACAGCACAAAAGTTACAATTTCTTGTTGATCACACTTTTTTTTTTCTGTTTTCAAACCTATAGCCAAACTTGCAATCTGTGCCCTATGAATTACTACAGTGGCTACCAAAGAGAAAGAAGGGACCAGTTTAAGACAAAATTCATTTGTTGGCACTTGAGTTCACTGGGAGTCGCACCTGAGTGCAAATTGTATTTGCAGATAACAATGAATGGAAGGAAGCCCCAGATGATGGCAGAAAAGTGCAGATTATTTTGGCTTTACAAGATGTCTGGAGAAGGGGTGAGTGTATTTGTGAGCACCAGTTAATGGCAGTGCATTCCACGGATGGCAGAGCCAAGACTTTCTCTTTATCACCCCAGATCCTCCAGCCAAGCGCAGTGGCCAGGAAAGAACCCGAAACAGGTTTCAGGAGATGATAAAAGTTTAAAAGGAGGGGGAGGCAGGGGAAGATATATCCATTGGTGCTAAATGGAATAAAGAATTACACACAAAGAGCGCGAGCCTGCAGCAGCTGCAGTCAAGAAAACAAATCAACCATTTATTACTTCTCCTTCAGTGTTTTTAAATATTTATGGAATGCCATCCATAACCGAGTTAATTGTGAATGGCTGATGGTGTATTTGCAGAGCCTTCTCTCACCTGCGAGCAGCAGAACTGCCGTGAAAGGGACTTTTCATCACTGACAATAATTATATGGCCCCTTCACAGCTCTCTGGGTGCCTTATGGCACAACCCAGTGCCACTCTCAGAGGGCTTTGCACAGCGTTGGTGAGTGGAGCCAAGGGATAGCAAGGGAACGGGCGGAACACAGTTCTATGTGTCTGTGCATGCAGGAAGAGTGTCCTCTTGGAGGAAGAAACCAGCCCCATTTTGCCAGGCAGAGACTCGTGAACATCCACAGCTGAGGAAAAAAAAAAAAAAGCTCTGTGGTCCCTGCCATTTACAAGGTAGGAATTAATCCAGAGTGACCTCATTATTGCTGGCAGCATGTTGCTCAACTCAGTATTTAAATAAAAATAAACAAAGAACAAAACCCAACCTGCATACTTGTGCAGTGACCTGGTGTCAGAAATGAAGAATTTGTCTCCAGACTGATTTAATCATTTCAGAAAGATGGATGCCAGGATTCATTACTGTGACAAAATGTTTATTGTTTAATCACATTATCTGCCAGCTCTCGGGGAGGCTGAGACAGGCTCGTGTGACACGGACCTGGCGTGGGGATCACAGGAGCTGCCTCCTGCCTGCTGCTGCTCCACACACGTGGCTCTGGGATGTTCCTGCTGTCCCCAGGTGAGGCTCAGCACCTGGAAGTGGCACCACACACCTCCCTTTACTGCTAATCTGGCTGCTGGGTTTTACCTATTCCCTTCCTTTCACTGTGTGGACACAATCTTTTCACCCAGGTGCACAGAAGCAGGGCATCAGCAAACAGGAACCACACTGAAAGAGGGTTTCCGATTCCTTTCCACGTTTTTATGTGAAATCATGTTGCTTCCTGGAGGTGAAATCCAAAGCAGTTTTTATTTTTGCCAATTCACACCTTTTCCAGGCTAACTCCCATCAAGGTTTGCCAGACTTTCTCCAGTCAAAATAAGCATTAAAAAAAAAAAAAAAATCTGCTAAAGGTATTTCTGAAACATTTTCCATTTTGGTGACATTCAACAGATTTTCGTGTTCTGCTCAGCACGGATGAGAAATACAGTGAGCAAAGCAAGCTCATTTGGTCAGCTGGTTTCACTGTGGGTAACACAGAATCACAGAAGGGTTGGGTTGGAAGGGACCTTAAAGCTCATCCAGTGCCACCCCTGCCATGGGCAGGGACACCTTCCACTGTCCCAGGCTGCTCCAAGCCCCGTCCAGCCTGGCCTTGGGCACTGCCAGGGATCCAGGGGCAGCCACAGCTTCTCTGGGCACCCTGTGCCAGGGCCTCCCCACCATCACAGGGGAGGATTCCTTCCTGAGGATCTTCCAGAGAACAGGGAAGATGTTGGGTCCTGCTCCCAGCTGGCAGGAGAGCTGTGTCCCACCAGGAATTCCTGCGGCTGGGGTGCAGAGCAGGGAGAAGTCTCCTACAAACCCTGCTCAGCAGAACTGTAAATACACAAACATGTTCTCACAGCCCCAAGCTTCCAGCTCCTGTTGTCACCACACATCTCTCACAAAGACATTTAGCCTCGAGCTAAGGACTTCAAATGATGGAGAACCCACCTTGCCGCCAGGTAATTTATTTCAGTGGTTAATTACTCTCTGCTAAAAACGTGCGCCATATTTCTAGTCTGCATGTCTGCAGCAACTGCTCTAATGCAAGTTTTAAAATGAGTTCAAATGCATGCTGGAACAGGACTTAGGGAGTTAATTAATACTGTTTGGATAGCCAGACAGCAGAGACATGTTCAATAAAGCTGACATTTATGTATCACTATCAATTCGCAAAGATGAAACACTGAATTCACTTGCAAAGCAACAGGCTTGTGGATTTTTAGACATCTTACTAGAATTTCAATAAAGCCGTAAAGAATAATCTACTTAATTTCCACCAAACCCTCTCTCTATGATGTAAGGGTAGAACTGTTTTATTTCTCATAATTTAGGGGAAAATATTCACTCTGTAGACCCTTGCAAGCCTGAACTGAAAAAATATTTATCTTATTATTTTAATTTTATTTTCCCTGATTTATAAATGCCGCTGTCTTTCCCTGGAGATGGGCGGGAGGCTCAGATTCCTGACATTGATTGATTCAAGGGGGAAAAGTATGTAACATTTGATCTGACAAGGCGAGCACATGCCATCCTCGGACAGATGTACCAGGGAGAGAAGGAATATTTTTATCTTGAACAGAGTTCTGGTCAGATGTGAGTTCAGATTCTGCAGGAAATTATAGTGAATATGTAAAGAGAAATAATCTGGTGGAAGAAAAAGTCTTCCCAAGTCCTGCACAAACTGAATAGCTCTGGACAACTCATTTATGACAATTCTCCTTGAGATTCACACCTTGCCTAAAGTGAATGGACAGAACTTTTCCATGGTTTCCAAATCAGTCAGACTAACAAATCTGGGGCACTTCCTGAAAAATGCCAAGACTTGCAAACTTTTCTGCTATCACTGCAAAGACAAATCTCTTCTTCCTCCCCCCACCAACATGCAGCCATCAGAAAAAAACCCCAATATTTAAAGGGATTTCCCACTTCCAGAAAAAATAACTCACAAATCAGTCCTGTGAGCTGCCAAACTGAGCTGACCACTAAGCAAGGCCAAGAACTGATTTTTTTCCTATCCCATGAAGGATGATGGAAGATATCGGCATTTAAATCAATATAAAGCTTCTAGCTCACACCAGTGTTGAAAACTCAAGATTTTTGCCTTTCGTGGTTTGGGTCTTTTCAAATATTTCAGTTGAATTGAATTTGAATCAGCTCAGTTCACTCTGTTCCCCTGGTTTGTTTCGCTTTTTTAACCATATTATTATTAAGGACAAATGAATAAAACCAAGTTATTTTATGCTGGGAAAAAGCAATAACCAAAGCCTAGAAATTTACGCTTGGATTATTAAAAAAAAGAATCAATACCAATTTTTCTTGTGAATGACTTCATTCACTTTTCATGGACTGAGACATTCCAAATGAAATGGAATTTTGTTCCAAAAATATCCAACCATCCCCAGCAAATACATCTTTTCTGTGTTTGTAAATCCTTCTTGCCTCCCTCTACACGTACCTGCAGTGCTTCAAGGAGGACCTCCTATCTCACCCAATAAATTCAATATACCTGTCTCCAGATGTGGGAAAACTGCAGCATACCAACACGTATCCAAGGAAAAATTACTTCAGCAAGCATTTCTCCTCTATTTTACTGAGAGCAACCTGGCAAGCCTTCCAAGGAGCTGACCCTGAAGCAAAACAGATGCACAGAGCCTTGCAACACCTACATCTTCATTTCATATGTTTTGCTTTTTAGAAGAAGTGTAGGTGTCTAATGGAGCTTGGGAAAGCCACATTTTCCTTCAACTACACACTCAAAGTAAATCAAGAGTGTCGAGTAAAGAGAAACTAATTCTATTTTTCTTGCTTCCAGTAGGAAGGAGAATTGTCTCTCCTCCCTTTCTCGCCCCAAGCAACAGTCTTGGCAACAAAGAGTATTTTTTCATAAAGCATAATGCAGAAGCAGCTCTCATTCACTCCAGCAAATCCAGTTTAATCCTTGGATTTGTACCGTTTGCTGACTAGACTGAGAAATTTGGCTGCATCTAATCCTTTGGCTTCTGAAGAAAAATGGCTTATTTAAATATTTAGCTGCACTTTGTCAATAGCAGCGGGACGGGGGTGATGGATGGCAGCAATTATGCTGGGTGCATCTCCATTAACGTGCCACTTCTCCCAGGTATGGAGTCTGCCTCTTGTACGGTTTGTTTAATGATCAGGGCTGAGGAGGAATTTTAATGACCCCTCAGCAGCCTGTGCTCACTTGAGGTTGGATATTACTCAGGGCTGTGGGGGCAGCTGGTGAGCTGGGCTGATCAGAGCAGTGGATTACACACACCCTCTGCAAACACGGCGGCTCAGACAGAGCTGAGCTGCAGCAGGTGAAACGCACCAGGAGACGCCGCCGCAGCAGCCAGGAAAGCAGAAGCAGCCGCCAATGCTCTGCGGTGCAATTTTCAGTCCATCACGTGATGAGAGCATTCTGCGCTGCTCACCAAATTCCTGTCAGCCATACATCTCCCTCATGAGCCATTTTTTATAGATCTGGAGGGAGGCAGAGATGGAGACAGAAAGAGTAAAGACAGACATCCCTCACTCACCAGTATGAGGAGATGCCTTCAGCACGCCAGGCCTGGGCTCGGCAGTGATGTGCTGGTGCCACTGACAGCAGGCAGGGTTTGCTGGGTTAGAGGAGGACTGTCCAGGATGCATCCATGCACACCCCACTCTCCTGGCTTTCCAGAGGGGGATGGAAGAGCCCTTAGGCTCCAGAGTGGAGCTGCACGCTTGGCCCATGGCTCTATGGCACACACTGAACCGGGCGCTGAGGGCAAGTGTGAACACTCTTGGCTCCTCTGGGTGCCAGAAGAAGTGAGTCAAGAATAAATTTGAGGCCATTCCACTGCTCCTCACCCTTGGCATGATCATCTGTGGCAGAGTGGATCCAGTTGTACCTCACAGGCCACTGTAAAGGCAGATACAAAGAGCCTGTAAATCAATGAAAACAGGGGCCAGACCTACCACAGAAATCTGAGTTTGACCTCCAGTTCTTTTCCTCTCTTTTCTCCTTCTGTCAGGGCCAGGGATCCTGTTCCTGCTGTTATTCTTTATGTACTATTCATATGGTTTATATATGTAGAATGAATTTATTAGACTGCTGCTTTTAATGCTCTTTTTTTGCTTTTGCTCTGTACCTGTGCACACACAGGCCTCACATGAACCATTTCCTTCTTGGTCAGAGCAGTACATAAGGAAGAAATGTTCTGGATGGACTATTGCTTGCTAATATTGCTGTACAAGACATGAGGTAAAATGTGACAATCCAGTTAATCCCAGATACTTTTGTGTTTCATGTGCATGTGGTAAAATAAAAAATCTTGGGAAGTCAATGGGATGCCCAGGGGACAGATAAAACCAACACAGGTCTTTGAATGTCATTTCATTCTCAGGTAGCAGACACCCTTTTAAAAATATAACATGCACTATAAACTATATTATTAAACTGAAGAATTGAGGGCAGTCCTGACCACTAACAGGGGCAGTAACAAGGATATCTACAGCAGTGCTGTTCTGTTCATCTTTGGTGCACGTGGGGTTTGGAGTCACAAAAGGCAGCTCCGTGTTCCTGATATATTTTGGAAGGAGGAAAAAAAATCCATTTGAAATCTGCCTCCTCACAATTACAGGCTGGACCAGCACAATTTTCCTATCTGTTTCTCCTGCTACAAGGTGTTATTTGCATTGGAAAGATCCCTGAACAGAAGGTGTGATGGGCAGGTTTAATCAGTCAGTCCACAGACCTGACCTCCATCCTCCACCTCGGCTTTCACTGCAAAGAAATATGCAGAGGCCACCTTAAAAAATAATTAAAGGCAGACCACACAAGGGATCCGAAGAGCTCTGCCATCTATTAATGGAAATGATGGATGCTCTGTATTAACCTTGCTGCGGTTGCAGCCCTACATACAGAGACAGGAGCAGCTGTGTGAGCGATTCAGTGAGGTTACCTCCTGCAAATTGTATTAATAACTCACTTGTCTGTGTGAGCAAATCCCTCCTTCCCAGGCCAAAGGGTTGGACTAATTTAATGGTGCAAGGTTCAGATATCCACAGGCTCCTACAGGCAGAGATGAAGCAGAAAACCTGGAGGCTGGCAGCCACCCTTTGCTGGGCTTTGTGCAACAGCCAGGGGCTGCCCAACCTGCTTGTGGGATGTAGTGCCAGGACAAGGGAGAGTGGCTCCAAACTGCCAGAGGGCAGGGGTAGATGGGGTATTGGGAAGAAATTCTTCCCTGTGAGGGTGGGGAGGCCCTGGCACAGGGTGCCCAGAGAAGCTGTGGCTGCCCCTGGATCCCTGGCAGTGTTCCAGGCCAGGCTGGATGGAGCTTGGAGCAACCTGGGACAGTGGAAGGTGTCCCTGCCCATGGCAGAGGGTGGCACTGGATGATCTTTAAGGTCCCTCCCCACCCAAACCATTCCGTGGTTCTGTGATGGCAGAAAGCAAAGCTGGGGATCTGCAGTCTGGCCTTACCAAGTGCAATAGGATCCCAAACACATCCCTGGGAAAGACCTGGCAGTCCCAAGGCTATGGACATTTTCTGATGGAAGTGGCACTACAGGTGCAAGTCTTCTGCAATTCAGCAGAGATCCCATGTGCTACAAACCTACCAAAAGTGTGTCCAAAATGATTTACTAGAAAATCAAAGTATCATCTGTATTCTTAAAAAACTACTTTATATTGGCCTATACCCCATTTCTTGAACTGACAGCGTTGACTTCTTCATGTCACTGGGGTGAGATGGGAGAGAGGGGAAGGGAAAGCAGAGGGGACAGAAGATGGGGAAGCAATCACAGAATATCCTGAGTTGGGAGGGACCCACAGGATCATCCAGGCCAGCTCCCAGCCCTGCACAGACCCCCCAACAACCCCACCCTGGGCATCCCTGGCAGCGCTGTCCAAACTCTCCTGGAGCTCTGGCAGCCTCGGGGCCGTGCCCAGCACCCTCTGGGGGAAGGACCTTCTCCTGATATCCACCCTAAACAAACAACAACCTTTGAGAAATGCCCCAAATCTGGAGGGGAGGAAGAGTGATGGATTTCAAGACTGCCATACGTTTTAAAGCGTTTGTACTCCCTTGTTGAACGTCACCAGCCTTTCATCATGGCAATCGGTGAAGTGTTAAATTTCCTTGCCTTTTGCCTACCTACACAGTCTAATTTGGAGTTACCTGCTAACAGTCATTTAATCCACTGCAGAGATTTCGTGCCGTTTTCACTTCTGGAGCAGTCATTTGACAACATGTCAAGTGGGAGCAGCGCACAGCCGAGGCTGAGAAATCCGGCTGTCCACGGTAAAGGTGGGTGGCAGAAGCAGGGAACCTGGAAAGATCCAAAAGGAGATGGTAATTGCCCAAGAGCAGAGATAATTGAAGCAGACAAGCCTCACATGAACCCATGCAATTATATTTTCTTGCCATCCACAGCGCGGCTGCCCTGCTCCCTGAGAGACACTCGGGGCGTGTGGTGACTTTAAAGCCCAGAGCTGGGGGTTTAACTCTGAAGATAAAAACATTGTGGCTTTAACTGGGAAGGGTTTAACATGACTGGAAACCGTAAATGTTATGGCTTCCCAGCAGTACTGCAACCATCACTGTGAACACATGGCTGTGATGCCAGCTGTGAGTGCCTGTGCTGGATGTAATTGCTTTTTTTCCTCCTGGTGTTCTTCATCAGCCACCCAACCAACATATGAAACAGAGGAATTCGCCATATGAGAGAGGAAATCTTGCACAAGATTTGCTCCAGTTTCTCTCAGTGTTGATCTGATACAAAGAGAAATAGCAACAAGGGATTACAGGATGTAGAAGCAAGGAAGGATTGTTTGCCTAAAATCTTGGTTGAATCCAAAGTCACAGGGAAAACACTGTGAGAGCCATTTGCCATTTTCCCTAAGGAGCCCTGTGTCTGAGCTCCCTGACAAGTGCTACCACAAGTTTGGAAATACAGAACCAATGTCTGGATGTGACTCCAAAGGAGTGGTGACAGCTGGGTTCACAGCTGCTGGCTGCCCATGCCTGGTGTAGCCTGTTCCATCTCGGACCCCTCAGCTCCTGCTGCAGCTCCTCGAGCTGCTTTGTAGCTTCCCAATGACCCCCTAGATCTGCTGCCTTCCACTTCCACCCTCCCTGTCTTGTTCTTGTCCATAGGTACATCTTTGCTCTCTTCCCCCTACCCAATCTTCACCAGGATTCAGCTCCAACTCTGCTCACAAAGCTGTGACATGAGCAGCCCGGAGTTCAGACTGCCTACACGACACAAACAAGAACCAAACCCAGCAGAATCCATCCCCCTTCCACAGCACATGAAGCAGGCAGTGGCAGACCATAGACTCACAGAACATCCTGAGCTGGGAGGGACCCACAGGGATCACCCAGTGCAGCTCCCAGCCCTGCACAGACACCCCAACAACCCCACCCTGGGCATCCCTGGCAGCGCTGCCCAAACGCTCCTGGAGCTCTGGAAGCCTCGGGGCCGTGCCCATTCCCTGGGGAGCCTGGGCAGTGCCCAGCACCCTCTGGGGGAGAACCTTTTTCCTGATATCCATCCTCAGTCTCCCCAGCAGATGACTTTTGCCAGCTGTTCCTGAGCTACCCAGCACGAGGCAGAGGTTTTCCCTTCCCTCCATGGGTTTGAATGACATAGGGAGTGAAGACAGAAACCTGAATGTTTCTGTTTATATAGTAAGGCAAATGTCAAAGCAGTGGAGGAATTTTTCACAGCCGATAGACCCCGAGGACAGAAATGTAGAAAGAGGCTGCCAAGTGGTGTGTTTCTTGTTTCTAAACACCAGCTTTTCCAGGCACTCTCTGGACCTGCCTGAGGACTCGTTCTCCCAAACTCCTGGAAGGACCTCTGACAACTGCAGTGGAATTCTGGAATTATTTACTTATTTTTGCCCAATTTTTGTTTACAGATCTAATTTGTATTGAAATACAAATATTGTGGGCTTGGGAGTCTACTTTCTACAGATGATTATTTTCTTTCACCTCAGTTCAAATGAAAGGTTTTTTTCCAAGGAGGGAAAGTACATTGACATCCATTCCAGATTTGTTATTCAGCAAACAGTCCAATTCAGGGTGTCAGCTTCCCCGTGGATTTGCAATATAGACTGTGAGACTCTGTTATCCTGCTGCCATTTACTCTGCACAGTTTCACTGCAGAGAGCTCCTGACCTTACTGAATTTGGCTCAGGAGTTACCACAGGAAAGAAAATATAAGGCAGTGCCTTAAAAAGGAACTTGAAAACTGCCAGTTTATTATTCATTTGTTTAGATGAAAATTCTAATGATTGTTTTTCCCAGAAAGCCTGATGGTTACTTATAGATACATTTAAAAGAGGGAGAGAGGTGTTAAAACCAGAAGAGCTTATTACCTCGTTGACACTTGCAGGGAAATAACAACAACCAAAAATGCCTGAAGCTCCTCAGCCCAAACAGTTTCAGAAACAAGCATTAACATTACAAACACTGCAGGAGGACAGGAGAAAGATCTCACAGATGTGGTATTTGTAATTTCAGTTGTGGTATGAGCACTGTTTATGAAGACTTCAACAGATACATGCCAGAGCTCTAATTTGGACCTTTCATTTTCATGTGGAAATAATAACAAAAAAAAAGTTGTTTGTTCTCTCTCTGGCTGCTCCCACGTACCTTTCGAGTCAGTTAGTTAGTTTTAACAAGCAAACAGCACTTTTTGTTACAAGAACTTCTGAATGAAGCCCTATTCAGAATGACAAATAAATGTGAGCATCATCTTCTGAGATAATTAGCAGGAAACTTCAGCAACAACTCTGATTCCTAGAATTTTAATAGCAAGAGTAACCTTTGCAGCACAGGGTTGAATTCCTCTTTCATTTAAAACTACTCAGAAACAAACACCAAAGTCAGAAATTATGGGCCTCTCTTCCACTGATTTGCAATGGATGTAAAACCTCGTCCACTGCTTTAACCCTGCCCGAGCACTGATGAAGGTAAAGCTCTGTCCTCCGCAGTCATCTCCATTTTTCTCTGCCCTCTGAGACATGATGCTGCCTTTCCCAAAGCCAGCAGAACAGGAGAGCATGGAGCTGTAAGGAGAGCAAACCTTGGAACTGCCCCAAAAGGAAGTGTTCAAGGCCAGGTAGGATGGAATTCCGAGCCACCTGGTCTAGTGGGAGGTGTCCCTTCCAGGAGGGAATAGAGGGCTGGAACAAGATGATCTTTAAGGTCCCTTCTAACCCAAACCAGCCTTTGATTCTGTGAAAAGCAGAGGAAGAATAACTAAGAAAGTAAAAGGCAAATAGTGACACTCATCGTGGGGAAAGGCCAGTGCAGCCTTGAGGCACTCATGACAAATTGCCGGGGGACACAGCCCTTGGGGAGGGCCTGTTTAGGGCCTGATTGTTACAGAAAGCCACTGTTGAGGAAAAGAATAATTTGGGTTTATATCATGCCTTTCAGAGCCGAGCTACAGTGAAATAACTTGAGAGATGAGCTGCAGTGTAATTGATGGCTGGAGAAGCGAGGCAGGCTTTACAGGCACGGCCGTACCTTGCAGCCTGCCTGTGCCAGCAGAAGTGTTCTGCTCAGCAGGAGGACTCTGGATCTAAAGGCAGGAGCAAGGCAATTTGTTCTACCGCCTCTGCCAAGGATGCTCCTCACAATCTGTCCTGTTCTTCCTCGGGACTAAAGCAGGACCAGCAGCAACAAGGGAATGTGCCAGCCCCACCTCGGGGCCGGCACAGCCCAAGGGACGGGAGAATCCACGTGCCCATCCGTGTGTCCTGTCCAAGGCCTGAGTGCCCCCCTGGGCAAACACGTTTAACCCCTGAGAGTGCCCAGCAGCACCCAGGGGAGCTCTGTGAGCTGCAGTTCTGTCCGGGTGGCCCTGCAGCGGTGACAGTGACAGTGGAATCCTTCCCACGGCTGCTCTTGCCGGGTGGGATGGCTGCAGGCAGAACCGCTTGTCTGCATTTGTAAGGAGAAGCTGCACATTCCCACTGGGCATGTTTTGCTGGGTTGCCCTCTCCAGCAGCAGACCTGCACGACCTCCAGCTAACCTGCAGTCCAAACAACTGCGCTGGAAGGGAATCTGTCCACAAACTCTGCCTGAGCTGCAGGGAACACAGACACACATGAATAAAACAAAGCCAATTTGTTATCTCGTGTTAAACATTGGTGACTTCAGCAGAGCTTGACTTGATGTGGGGGTTTCATCAGCCCCAAAGTTCAGGGCAAGCATGGCAGAAATATGTGCGAGGAAGCCTGCAAGTCAGGATGATTGGCTCTGTCTTGGATGAGGAGAAATACACAGCCTGTGCTCTGCAGAGGAATGGATGTAAATTATTGTAAGCAAAACCTAGCAGCTTGTTTACAGTGTGTGTTACCTAAATTATGTCAATATTTCTCTCATTTTTTTTTTGTCAAGCCCTCCTTCACATGCAAACAAATCCCTCTCCCACCCCTCAGCTTTCAAAAAAAATCAAGCAACCACACATCCTCTTAAAGTGCCAGTCAATCACAGGTTTCAAAGCGTAAGTAGAAGAAAATATCTCTTTTTTTCGCTTTTGAAATGAACACAAAATAAAAACACCCTGTAACATCAGACCATCATTAGTGAATGTTTAATCAGAAACAACAGATTGGCCTTCAATCATCACTAATGACGACTTCTCTGCTGTGAAGTCTGGCTCTGCAGGCAAGCACAGGGGAGCTCTCCCAGCCTGACACACAGGGGTTAATGAATACTCTCTGTGACCTGTGGTTGCATTTGTCCTGTAGAATCACCGTACCTGGCATGTCCAGGGCCATTTCTTATGTTCCCTCCTGAAAGGGAACAAAATTACAATGGCTACACTCTCGTGCTTCTCTGAGGTAAAGCCAGTAATGAAGGGAGTTGGATTTTGCTACACAACCAGGAGGAGCAGCAATAACTCTTCGCAGCAGCCAGAAAGTTCTGGAGGTATATTGTTTTCTCCAGCTATCCGAAATAAATCCCAGGGGGTAATTACAGAACAGAGAAATAACACATAAATCCTGTTTAATTGACAACACCGAGAAAAAAAGAAACACAACAGAGTTTCATCCCTCCTCCTGCACTCCCCATGTTGCTCCTAATGTCTCTGGGACATCTGGAAACCAGGGAGGGTCAGACCCAGAAATCTCAGCATGGGTGGGGAATCTGCCTTAATGTAAAGCTCTTACGGGAAAGCATCCATCTCAATCGCGGGTAATGGCTTTACAAGGAAAACCAACAGAGCAGAAAGCTGGTATCAGCCTAGATTATCTCACGCCAGGACTTCTGACCCCGCAGGAAAGGATTCACACGAGACTGCAGAGCTGCAGCTTCCACAGCGCAGGCACTGAGCAGGGTGTGCTGGTGCCCCACGCTGTCAGCCAGAGAAGGGAGAGCTGGAATTCTCATTCCTGCCCTCACCTGCTGTGCTTCTCTGTCCACAGCACCATGGCCCAGACTCGCAGGTTCTCCAGCTGTGTCCTCCAGGCAGCAAACGGCCTGAAAGGAAATGGCAAGGATCTGTGTGGTTTTCCTGCCCTGTAATCAGCATTTGAAGGCAAACTCCTTGGAAAAAGCTGTGTGCAGTCTCTCTTCATGCATCAGTTTATAGGTAATCCAGTGCTGGGAGGGACAGCAGGTCCTGGGAGCAGGATATCCAACTTTACCATCACTTTTGTTGCCGACCTCTACATCATCACCTTTAGGGGAAAGAAGAAAAGAAAAGGGAATGAAAGGGCCTGGAAATACCCCCTAAGCTGTCTGAGAGTTCTGGTGGTGGGCTCAGTGTATTAGGGCAGCCACAGCATCTGTTGCTGGCACTGACACCTGCAGGGCAGAGCTTGGTGCTCCCTCACTGCTGCTGGTGCAGATCCAGAGGGCGGCACCAGGCAGAGGCCAGAGCATCTCCCCAGAGCCCCTCTGGCACACTGCCAGCCCTTACAGCAGGCCTGGAACGATGGAGAGGGAATTCTTACCAGAGCACATAGTGACAGGACGGGGGGAACAGCTTCAAACTGAGAGTGGGTTTAGATGAGACATTAGGAAATATACTGTGTACCGTGCAGGTGGTGAGGCCCTGGCAGAGGTTGGCCAGAGAAGCTGTGGCTGCCCCTGGATCCCTGGAAGTGTCCAAGGCCTGTCCATGTATCCATCATGATCTAAGGCTGATCCTTTTGCTTCCTGCTCTTTGACTCAGGGATAGCTCTGCATGCTGCTGTGATAACAAACTGTCCTGCCTGGTCCTGCTGCCTGTGGACAGAGCAAGGCCAGCGTGAGGAGCAAGTGTTCTCCACTCCCAGCTCTGCCTCTTCCTTCTCCAGGTTGTCCTAAGAAGATGAGTAAGACACCAGACAGGAACACACATTTCCATTACTCTCCTGCAGATGGCTTTTACAGGCATACAAAGCCAAAAATGTCCTTAAAATACATCACCACAGAAGCTGAGAGACAACACAAAAATCTGCTGATACCAACATCGAACTTTAACCCCTGGGACCCTGTAGAGTTCTCTGCTCAGCCTGCAGTGCCCCGTGGAAATCACCCAGCTCCAAAAGACAGTATCATTGTCACCAGCCTCCCGCCAATGTGTCTCATACCAGCCCGGCCCCACGGACAGTTTAATACAGAATAAACTTCACAATGTCATTTACACTTCCCTGAATGCCAGGGATCCAGCAGCATGCGCTGCAGTCCAACCTTTTTTGCTGCCACAGAGCAGCTCCATGGAGCTGTGGAGGAGAATGTCACACGATGCCACACAGCTTGTGATTGTCTTTGCCTGCCTGTCCCAGCTGGCAGAGACAGCCCTTTCCCTCACAGAGATGTAACCCGAGTATCAGTAAATCAGGATGTCACCACTGATACCCTCCAGACCTGTGAGCAGACTTCTCCCTCCAGGGCTGTGCAGAGAGGTGTTGGCAGCAGCTGTCACTCGGTTTTGTTACTTCACTGAAGAAGATTAACGCGTGGTGCTTAGAAAGAGCAGAAACCAAATGGCAGGGTGAAGAAAACATCTGGAGCAGGAATCAGTGTGCTTCCCTTCTTTCTCTCTGACACACTTCTTCCTCACACTTTTTTTTTTTTTTAACTTGATCACTGGATTTGCAACCACAAAGTAAAAGTGAAATTTTGCTTTGTTTTCGCCAAAGTCAGTGGGATGATGCACAAGTTTTAGAGCTTAATGGAACAGGAAAAGAGCCCCAGCAAGGCCTTTGGGCAAACAGGGCTCCTCTCTCACTGCTTCTCCTTTACACAGAGATACCATGAGACAAGAATATTGCAGGTTACCAGGGAGGATACCAGGGCTCTCCTGCCATTCCTACGAAAACCCCAGTGCACTTGCTGTCAAGTGGATTTATTCTGGATTTCTGGGAGGGGAGGATGGAGGGCGTCTTCATTATTTTTCTTACCATTTTACATTTCAGACTTGGCAGTAAAGATTAAAAAGAGGGTCAGGTTCCCAGTGCAGCCGCAGCTCATTGTGCAGCAGGCCAGGGACAGACCTTTCTGCCCGGGGGATGTCCTGCCCATCTCACTCAGGTTCAGATTTGGAACAAGAGGGGCCTCAGGATTTTCATTCCAAACCATTGTCAGCTTAAATCCATTCCCTCACATGCTCATTTTTCCTTCAATGTATATATATTGCTGTATCTAGGCTGCACCAGTGTAGTTCTTCTTCTGTGACCAAACACAAGTTTAATCTTCTGCTGGTTCTTGTAGCATCCTCTTTCCCTCTTGCTTGGCTCTGTCCTCCTCTTCCCTTTCATCTCTTCTTTATTCCCATTTCTATTCATTTTTCACTGTTCCTACCTCTAGTTTATGCACTGAATGCACCTTCCTTGGTGAGTGTCTGGGTCTGAAAGTTCTGAAAGCCAGCTCTTGGATTCTGGGAAGTTGCACTACCCTGGATTCTTTTGGTAATGCCAGTGCTCTCAAAGAGGCAGCTTCCCTTTCATTAAAGCAATTTGCATTGTATTATCCACATTTGCATTCCAACACACTTACCTCGATCCTAAAGCACAGGTGTACTTGGGAGCAGATCAACAGTGTGTTTGTAAGTAGTTTAAAATACAGCAATCATAAAAATTCCAGCAGTTTTGGGAAATAGTCCTGCTGGGTTTCTCTGCTTTACTCAGTTGTGTACACGGGGAGTCCCAAATTGTTTGGGATAATGGCCCAAGACTTGTAAAAGAGCTGTCACAGTGGTGGATCATATGGTTTCCAGTGAATTAAGCAGAGTCACTTAAATTTGATTATCCCTCTTTCAGTTAGTGCATCTGAAAGGGCTGGGGAAAAAATTATCCAGCATCCAAATCCTTCCATTAAACTGTGTTGTGAATCCAGCTTTCAGACATGGCTGACAAAATGAAAGCTTTTATTACTGGCCCTGTACACCCTTCTTTCACCACTAGGACACCCAGAGTGGAGCTTACAGTGCCCATCACCTGTTTCAGGTGTTCGTATTCATGTGTCACCACCAAAGTGAAAAGAACAGCAGCAGCAGCAGCAAAGCATAGAAAAGCAAATTTTCTAGATATTATCATTCGCCTGATTTTGTACAAGCAAAAAGAGGCAATTACACCTACATTTAAACCTAACCTCAGCACCCCGGTCAAATTGTAATTCTTTTTGAGCATCCTCTGAAAGTGCACCTCAAAGTCCTGGATACACAAATGGGTTTAAGAACCTCCTTTTCCACACTGATGTGAGCCATGTCTGCTGTGAACAGACACAAATCCACGCTGGAAAGTGCTACGGGACCAGAAGCCTAAAAGAGAAAAAGGAAAAGCAGGAAGTTGGAGCACAACCAATTTCAAACCGAGATGGATGGTGCTCTCTGCTCGCTCAAGACGCAAGGAAAAAATCTGGGAGATTAATTTGTGAAGGCCCAGCAGGAACTGTGCATGCTGGGGATTGTGGAGGAAATAAAGTATATAAAAATACAGCTTTACCGTGAGGCGAGAAAGCCAATAAATCAAAGCGCATTAGCAAATATCAGCTGTATGAATAAATTGGCAGAGCCATTATGTTGTATCAGTTTCATGTAGCTGAATGCAGATGGAGCCAACTTCATTTCTGCAAGGGAGCTGCTGGTCACAAAGTTTAAGTCACACAGGTTTTCCTGAGGGAAAAAAAACCCCAAGCAGCTTTCATGCCTTATCCAGCTGATTGACTGAAATGTGTTTGTTTATACGAAACTACACAAACCAAAATAATAAATCCCACTCCAGAGTCATTTTTGCTTTCAAGTTCAGTGCAGAAAATATCCCCAGGACCTCGGTCTGGCGTTTTGCCCATTGCCCCACTGTGCCTTCAGGGGAGCACAGAGCCACCCGAGGGTTCTTTGTGAGCTTTTGGGATACAGCAATGAGTGAGCATGAGGAGGCGATGGCAGGCACAGAGGAAAGGGCTTGTAGTGGTTTAGGTTGCAGGGTCAGCTCCCCTCTGGGTACAGGGAGCAGTGCCCAGGTGCTGCAGTCAGGTGGGACACAGCACACACCTCTTCTTCCCCGGAGCGAGAGGGTGCAGAGAAATCCTTACACAGACTGGCCAGGCAAGTGGAGGAATCACCATCCCTGGAGGTGTTCACAAAACACGGATCTGTGGCACTTAGGGGCACTTAGGGGCACGGTTTAGTTGTGGGCCTGGCAGTGTCAGGTTAAAGGTTGGACTCAAGGATCTCAGAGGTGTTTTTTAACCCTAATGATTCTACGATTCCTTNATCCCTGGAGGTGTTCACAAAACACGGATCTGTGGCACTTAGGGGCACGGTTTAGTTGTGGGCCTGGCAGTGTCAGGTTAAAGGTTGGACTCAAGGATCTCAGAGGTGTTTTTTAACCCTAATGATTCTACGATTCCTTAGGACAGAGCAGATGTGATGCTCCTACTCATGGCTGAATGAGACAAAATGATGTTTTGTTCCATTTTCTGTCGAATGCTCAACTATTAAAGCATAGTTTTGTGGCATTCAGGTGGAGAACGATCACTTTACAGAATCTGTTTTTTAGAAATCCTACAGAAATACTACAGAGACAACACAAATGAAAGCACTCGGAAGCCTCTGTCCTGCCCTTTCATGTTATTGTTTGCATGAGGTTGATTTTTTTTTTCCAAGACTGCTGACTCTCTTCTGGGAGTTCTTTTAATTATGCTCATAATATTATTTCAGTAGGAGCATTATCATTTCTATACTACAAAATTACTTGATCAAAAAAATTTGTTTTAAATCTCCACAGACTCCAGCAATAAAGAGGAGATGTTCCATCCATGCCCTCTCCAACCTGGGCACCAGAGAGAGGGAGTGACAAACATGTGAACTCCCCAGCCAGTTTCTTGATAATGATTTTAACAAGGATAATGAACAGGAACTTGTGGAAAATGTAATGTTTTGTCCTCGGGGGGAGGAGAAAGATTTAGGTTTGCTACTTCTTGGATTTGTTTTGTGAACTCCGAGGATCAAAAAGTGGTGGTAACTTTTGAAAATCTTCACTCTGAATTCCAGCCAAAGCCCTTCTAAGGCGAGCACTCTGCAAGCAGGAGAAGGAGATTGGGAAGTGTCACAAGTTTATTAGGAACCCTGCAGTGCTGTCCCAAAATGCTACAGGAGGGAGGCTCCTGATGGGGAACTATGCTGGGACTTGAGACTAATTCCCAACTCTCTCCAAATCCTCATACAACTTGAGAGAAGTCCCTCAGGCTCACTGTGCCTCGGTTTCCCTTTGCAGGGGTGTCCCAAGGATAACTAAGTTAATGAGCTGTTCAAAGGAAATATGGATAAAGACCATCTAAGAAGTGAATCAGAAGCATCCCCACAGCTCTGTGTGTTGGTGTAATTGCAGAACACCAATGTATCTCCAAATCAGAAAAAGAAAAAAAACAGGTTTCCTTCTTCTTAGAGCATCACTTGTGGGTATTTCTGGACCTTCTCCTCCAACATTAACTAGCACCCAGAGACAGACTGAGCTGATAAGTTCAGCTCTGGAGGCAGTGTTCCATAACATCCCATTTGCTAAAGAAACACCAGGATTTCAACCCACAGCTGTGGGGATAATAAGGAAATGTTTTCGTAGCAGCAGCAATGCAGATTGCTACTGTCAGCAAAAAGCAACTGTGAACACATCTTTCAGGATTTTGTTTATTTTCCGAGGGCCTGGCCAAAAGCCTGGGAAGGCCACCAAGAGCTCCCCAGGGCACAGAGCCACCTCACATGACATTTGCCACTTAGAGAGTTTGTTAAGTCTCCCAGGCTCCTTCAGCATTCCATGGAGAGGGAGAACCAGACCTCCCTGGACACGCCCATACTCTGTGAGCATCAGAGAACTGGCTTGAAGCAGATGCCACACCAGGGGCTACCCTGGGCTTTGAATACATTGCTCATGCAGGCTCTGGACATCGAGTCTTCTTTCCATTATGGGTCATTCCTGCAACCAAAAAAAAGAAAAAATAAGAGCTCTGAGCACAAATATATCCAATTTTCATTCCCCAGCTATGTGAAATTCATGGGGGGCTGAGATGCCTGGAGCACACCAGTTTGATTTGATACCCACTCAACACAGGTACATTCAGGAAAAGCAACAGTTCCGTATATTTTTATCTGACCTTTTTTTTTTTTCTCTTAATGCTGGCATTCAGCACAGCAAGAGCTCAAACTCTTTATTGTGCCTTGAAACAAATTTTGGTAGAATTTACACGTAAATGCTTCCTGAGAGCAAGTATTGTATTTACCACTACCTGTAGGCTGAATCTGTTTCCAAGGGTGCTACTGCAGCCGCTTGTGAGAACCCACCTGTGAACACTGCAAACACATCTGACACAAAGCAGTGCAGAGGTTCAGGAGTTACTCAGCCTCTAATTTGTGAAGAACCATCACATCTCAGATGTGAGCTACTCATTAAAGCCTCTTTCTTCTGCTCATGTTCGCTGTTTGCCCTGTGCCATTAACGAGCTGGCAGTGAGAAACGACCCTTCCTGCCCTGAATGGAGCCTTCTCCCTGGGGATCAATAAACAGCAAGCGAGGAGACACAGACTTAGACAAGGACCCTGCCAGATCCAAGGCAAATCCTCTCCCTGGAGGGCTGAGTGCAGTCAGACCTCAGCCAGGAGCTCCCATGCAGCCGTTCCGAGGCCACTTTTATTCCGATAGCTGGTAGCACCGAGCCATAAGGAGTCTGTCACACGTCAGCAGGGCTTGGAAGTGCTCCTGTGGGAAGGCAACTTGCACAACAGCCCTGGTTTATTACTGCTTCCTCATCCTGGTTTTATTTCTCTCCAAAGCACCACTTCATTCTTTAGAACAAACAAGTATATTTTTAAAATAGCCAGAGCACTTTGCCCTCACCCGGTGGCTCTCACGTGTTGTGCTGTGAACTTTGCAGATCGTTCCTCATTTCCCCGGGGAAGATGCAACTTCCACTCTCAAACCTTTCCTATTTCTTTGCTGGACTTGTGGCTGCCTGGACAAAACTGCTTCAAAACCTGAGGCCTTGCAGCAAAAGTGGGGTTGGGCAGAGACAGGGAAGCTGTGCAGGTGCAAAGGCAAAACCCAGCATCCTCCCCTGTATTTCCTTGGATGGAGGCAGTGACCTCTCCATGGGATAGAGCCCTTGCTTTCACTGCAGTTCAAGGAGATGTGTCAGGTGCTCACAATTCCTCCTCCTGTCACCACCACAGGCACCTGTGGCCCATTCAGCACTTTTGTGTCTGCAATTTGAACTTTAGTTTCTGGCACCCCACCCTGGCCTGAGTGAATCCCCCCACCCGGGCACCAGGGGCCTGGCCTGGGGTCATCTTCTGGTACGTGGAAGGGCACCAGCACTGCCACACCCACTGATGCTTCCAAGTGAAGTCACTGCTCTCTCCAGGGGGACACTCAAGGAGTTCCTTTGATCATAGCCCAGCTCAAGAGCTGCTGTTTATACAGTGGCTGAAAAACAGCCCTGGTGGCCCTGAAAGCATCAACGTCCTTAATTACTAACAGCAAAACCATGGCTTTCCTCAGTCTAGGTCACGTGCTAACCTGAGCTTGTGGCTGAACACAGCTCTCGAGGGCAAATATTGCTCAAAAGAAAAACTGCACAGGAGAGGGAATGCAGGATCTTTCCACAGAAACTCTGTTACCTCAATTTTGCTGAGCAGCTCTGTCCATTATCGACCATTTTCGTCATCCATCAGCCATCTTTGCCACACTGTCTACATTTCCATCTCAAGAAACCAAACCACCACGCGGCAGAACTGAGATAATGAGGAGACCAGCTGGAATCCTTGGGAAATAAAAAGTGTTTCTAATCAAAATAAAAATATTTTATTTTTAGGAAGCCTGAAGATTCAAACAATATGAAAGAGCAGTTAGATTTTCCCCCATGTCCTGGTTTTGGTTGAATGCTATTTGCACTACACCACTTAAAATATCAAGTGGGACAAAAAAGTGACTTTAAGGGAAAGTTCAAAATAGTAAAACATATTTAAACATCATAGTATTCTGATTTCTCCTTGAATGAATAATTCTTGGTGGATTGAATGGTTTGGCAGAGATTTTTAAAGCATCAGCTTTTGCAAAAATGGAAATCTGCTCTTTTAAAGCGTTTTGATAAAAAACCTTTCCTTTGCCAGTCAAGGACACTGTTCTCAGAACTGCAATTTGTACTGTCCTCTTTATAGGACATTGATCTCCGTGCTACACGTATTGGAACATACACACTTCACAGGTTAATGAAAAAAAAGTAATATTGGTTTCAAATACTGTTTCCCGGGGAATTGCCTTTTGATAGAAAGGAATTTGATAAATTCCCACTGCCCACACAGGGAGGGACGATTGCAGCAAAACTCCACGAGTAGGAGGTGACTGTGAGCAGCCACAGGCACCGAACTGATATTCCAGGGCTGTCCCAAAAGTGCCCCCTCTCCATGAGATATTAACTCAAGGATGGCCACTGATGAGAAAAGGTGCCTTGGACAAAATCATTCGGAGCCTCATTCCCAGCCAAATTCCAGGCGTGGCTTAGAATATTTTGCTTTTCTATAGCACTTTCTTTTCTGTTAAGTCAAAATCCCTAACTTTTATTCTTTGTCTTAAATGGCTTTTCATGCTTCTAAGTGATCTTAGACTGCCGTGGCTCCTCTTGGCTCTGGTCCAGAGGGAAGACACCCAATTCTTGTATATTTTTAGTGTAAATCAAGAACAATCCCCCTGAAGTCAAGAGTGCATAAAAGCAAAGTGAGAAGACAATTAAGTCCCGCTGTTTACAAAGTGCTTTGGAATCTCTGGGAATAGGAAGGTGCTATATAAATCTAAGATATTATTTATTAGTTTATAATAAATCCACATGGCCTAGAAATGCACACACAAACTCTAAATACAGACAGAGGTCAGTAGGTTGTGTGTCTCTTTTCCCTCTCTCTGGAGAGCTATGCCTTGTATAACAAGAAACGAGTAGCAAAATTAAAAAAAAATGTGTAAGGGCCAATAAAAACAAGCTGCTTTTTAGCCCTTATAACTGCACATTGTGTTTCAATGGCATCTTCACTTAATACTTCAATTTTTTTCTCACTTTGCAAGTCCACAGAGTGATGACAGCCTATAACAGAGAGCTTCAGTGCTAATTTCAGAATGCCTGAGTCAGCCACTTATCTTCATTTATCCTCTTCTGCTGGAATCTTGTTAAAAAAAAAAACCAAACCAACTGCAATTTCATAATCCTAAAATAAATGGACACACACACTCCCTCTCCTTATGCTTTGCTGAAAATTGAACTTTCCTGTGCTATTCTCCCGCAATTTCTTGCTACTGCCTTTCTTCCCAGCTACATTTAGTGCCAGCAGTCATATTGGTCTTAATGTTAAAGCTGTAAGGGTTCCTATTCATTGACTAAATCATGCTTTATTTAAAGATTACAGAATGTCAAACCCAACAGACCTTTCCCTTTGCAGTAGTTTCCAGCTTGTTGCCTGTCCCTGCGGTGTCAAGTCTTGTTTTCCACTGGGGAGATCTTCCTATTAATTGTGTTTTCTTCCAGAATAACACGAATCCAGCCCAGGATTTCCCGAGTGCTCTTTAATTAGCAGCAGGCACTGTGGGTGTGTCTGTCCGTGGTGGCTGCAACCCTTCCATGGTGGTAATTAGATGGACAGCACAAGTTGGAGCATGATCTTCCAGCTCCAACCCACAAATCTCAGAATCACGGCCTCTTTCAGGTTGGGAAAGGCCTCCAAGATCCTGGAGTGCATCCATGAACCCAAGCCCACCACCAACCCGTGTCCCCCAGTGCCACACCCACACTTTGAGCACTTCCAGGCATGGAGCATGCCAGTGTTGGTGGAGCAGCCACCAAGCCTGGGAGAATGAGCTGTTAAAACAAGAACCAGACTTTTCCTGGCCTCAGTCACTGCCTGGGGGTGGTGACTCCAGCTGCTGCCACGGTTTGAGGAATTTACAGCTGGGTGCTCAGGGTTCTGTGTGCAGTGGTGGCCGTCACCTCCTCCTGGGTGCACAGGTGGCACCATCAGGACGCTGATGGCTCCTTTGCTACTTGGAGACTGAGGGTTCACTTGGCACAGAGGCCCCAATCTTCCCTCTACAGATGCTTCACACATCTGCCAGGTGACATGGGAAAAGCAGCACTGGAAACAGATGTTTTAGCGTAGTTCTGTGCTTGGCTGACAGGGGTGTGTTGGGTTAGGATGAGAAAATAATCCTTCCTTGTGTGGAACAGGTTGCCAGCAGAAACCAACAGCTTTTCTTGTGTGGCTGCATTTTGTTCAGGACAGTGGGGTGGCAAAAATTCAGCCACTGCCATCCACTGCTTTTTACGTGAAGCTGGGCTGGAAGGGAGCCCCGGGGGTCCCAGCTCAAAGCAGGTCAAATCAGAGCGTGTTGCATCGACTTGTTGGGATGTGATGGTCTCCAGAGACGAAGATTTCAAAACCTCCTGACTACCCTGGAGTCCTTTGCAGGACCCACACCACTGCATCAATGCTGTTCCCACACTCTAGAAAACACAAGATGGTTTACACAAATGATCTCTGTCATTCAGATAGCCACAAATGGCCGTGTGAGTGCCAGACACTGATGCAGGGACGCAGCAGTGCAGGCTGGCCAGCTTTGCAGGAGATGTGGGCACCAAACCAGGCAAAAGTAGAAGGAACGCTGACATATGAAGGCTGCAAGACAGACAAACGACTCACTTGGTACAACTGAAGGTTCAGAATTTGCCTCCTTGTTGGGAGCAGTATGAACTTGATGAATATTTGAGCTGCCACACTATATTCAGGAGAGCCAAATAACTGCTGGGATATTTTTTTCTCCGTGCCCTGCGCTTCCGCATGTGTTAATATTTGCTGTGCTTTCTGGAAATTGCTTCCATCCTGCATTCTGTTCAGATAACAGCAGAGCACAGGAGACATATGCTGTGCTGACAGCAAAGAGATTGTTGGAGTTTTCTTAAAGCTGGCAAAGAACATAACAGCAGCAGGAGACAAATATCTTCCCCTACGAGGAGCTGGTCCCCTCAGAGCACAAACAGCTATGTACCAGTCTAGGTTGTGATTTGATCCTCATTTTAAACCAAGCTCGGGGTTTACGGTCCTGCCCATCACTGTATTAGCACATTCCTTGACCCTCTATGCAGGAGCAGCTTTCCCAGCAGTGTCTCCAGTGGGGCTCTTTCCCGCTGGAATCTGGGCAGGCTGATGCAGATCTGGATGCTTTGTGGGTGAATTAAAAGTGTCCCCATGTCTACCCCATTTCTGACCTCTCCTGTGAGATGAGGGCCATTTTCTAAACAAGAATGACTTTATTCCTTCTCTGCTCTCCAAAATGTTACCCATTACTGCTTTGAAAAACAGCAGCTGAAATCTCTGTAACTCTGGCCCAAACTATGATCAAGTTTTATTTTAGACTGAGGCTTAACTACAACACTGGCAAGTGGTTGTTGTAGCCTTTCTAGCAGGAATTCTGTGCTCCAGATGCCTTGGCTGTTGTGTAAGAGGAACCTGGAAAAAAGACAAAGTATTGATCACTCAAGTGTCCATAGTTTGAGATGCTGGGTATTGAATAGAAGAGAATCACACTGTCATTAAGAGAAATTAGTTCAAAGGGGCTTGAATCAGACCCAAGGTGAACTCTACAATATTTTCAACTTTGAAGGTGACCTCTCAAAGTTTCTTCTTGTTTTGTGTTTGTTTTTATCAGAGCACAAATGTTCCTGGATTTCAAAAAGTCTCTGCACCAAATTTGGCTGGCAAGGAGGAAAAGGGGATTTGGAAATTTGAACTGTTTTAAATATCACCTTTTATGATATACGGTCTCCAACAACACATTGTCTTTCTGTGGAGTCTTCTATGTGTGGTCCTTAAATCCCTTTTCATAAATAAAACCATCTGTCTCCTTTGAACTATAGCAGCTCTCTAATTTAAAAAGTCAGTATTTGCCAATGTCTACAACTCATTAGCTCTGAAGCTGTGAAAAACTTCCCTATCTGGCTCTTCATTCAGCAGGCTCTGGCAATCAGGGTGTTTTAAAAATTATGCCTGTTAGTTGTAAACATCCATTTTTATGAAAGATGCGTTTTGCTTTGGATATCAGGTGAATTGAAAGGTGAAAGTGAGATTAGGAGCAAAAGCTCAGCGCTCAGCCTCCCATCTGAAAGGAAAATCTCACTTGGGGCTCTACCTGGACATCAGTGCTGGGACAGATAAACTCTTCACCTCCAGGGGTGGTGGAGGTGCAGCTGAGCAAAGCCCTGCCCACACCACAGCCCTGCAGGCTCCTGCTGGAGCTGGGGAATGTGAGCTGGAGAATTTCCTTGGTGCTGCAGCAGGGTTATGGATGTTGACTGCTGGGACTGCAGCTTGCTGGAGTGCTTAAAACGAAAATGCAGGAAAGGAAAGCAAGGAAACATCCAAGAGAGCCACAGAAACACTGTCAGAGTGAGACCTCAAAGAATCTAGGAGTCTGCTGCAGTATTAACTCTGTTAACTGGCAGGTGCGATTGTGATCAGTGTGATCATTACAAATAAAAGAACAAGGCTCAGCTCGTTACACGCTAACTGTCTCCAAGTTAAAAAAGAGGGAACCTACTTTGTACAAAATGAATTTTTATTTCCCTAGATTTGGTAAAGTCTTTCACCTGGCACTGCTTTTAGCGAGGGGAAAGATGAGGTGTGGGTGAGCACACTCTGCCTGCTGAACCCACAAGTCCAGGACAGATAAGTGACGCACAGCTCACCCATCGCTTGAAGCTCAGCAAGGAAGAGCAGGCTGGGTTTGCCTGCCTGCGTTGTGCCTCTTCCCTCTGAACAGGGATTTCTGTCTCTAGGGCTGTTAATACAGCACCTTCTAAAGACAGCGAATTCTCTTTAGAAACAGGGAGATAATGAGGCCATTTCCTCTCAACGCCACATTTAGATAGAAAAACAAAACAAATAATGCTGTCAAGATTTATAGCAAATACATTATAAAGGGCAACAGAACATTTGTATAAAGAACTGAAATGGACCTGCAGTAGAAAACACACTTTACTTTTATGACTTTAACTTTAGGGCATGGAAGGCACCTCATTAATGATTAGAGGGATACAGATGAGCCATAACAGTCTATATATCCTTATAAATGATATACAGGGAGAGCTAAAAGACAGCAAATTACACTCTCCACTGCTGGGCTTTTTCCTCTTCACCTCTTTCTTTCTCAGTCTTCCAGCTGAGAGAAGGATTTAAAATTTATATTGACCAACTGGGCATTAACTTAGTCAAATAACTAATCACTTCTAGTAGGTGGCACAGAGAGCTGGTGTGGACTAGAGCATCTGGAAATACAGTAGCCTCTTGTAAACACCATAAACTCTGTTTTTAAACCACTGAGCTGTGTTTCCTGGCAGGAGCCAGCTCAGAGCTCACCTCCATCAGGTCTTGCTGACAGGCAGGTGACGTAATTAACTCATTAAGTCACAGCAGCTCAGTCTCTTTGGATCACTTGACCTTATGCTAAAAGACAACCCATTCATCAAAGGCTTGTCCTCCGTGTGCACAGGCCAGGAAGGAAGGGAAGGAAGGAAGAGGGGAGAAACAACGAGCAAAAGGAAAATTAAGTGACTTACTCACAAGGGCACAAGGAGTCTGCAGGACCAGCACGGCTGAGCTCAGCGCTGAACGCCAGCCCTGGGACTTTGTGCCAAGAAAATGCCTTCTCTAATAATCAGGAAAATGTATGTTTGACATCAGGAGGCAAAACACCATTCTCTCCTCAAGACAGAGAAAAGGGCAGTGGCAGCTACTGGCCCTGGCTGCACTGAGATCTCAGAGTTTGACCAACCTCCCCAGAACAAGGCTAGCAGAAAAGTCTTATTTCTTTGCGGTGGAAAACACTGAAAGACAGAGCTTTGGCAGTACAGGGGATTTCTCTGTGGTGGAACCACAAGCAATTCCTGCTGCAGAGTTGACAAACCCCAGCAAGAAAGTCAGGGTGGATTAGTCTAGGAATATTATCCAGAAAGAAAGAAGAGAGCGACTCTTTCCAGCTGGAGCATCACTGCAGAGCTGAGAGGGAAGAAGCAGAGCTGTTCCATCCCTCCCGTGTGCACCGGTCTGCAGCTGCAGGCTTTGGGTGGTCCATACGTGACTAGTCAGGAGGTTAACAGAGTCCTGAGGCTGCTCGAAGGCAGCACAGAGAGAGCTTGGGCAGCCCGAGCTTTGCATTTCCCTCTGCCGTTCCCTTGGCCTCCAGCAGACAGACAGACAGACAGACAGATGCACAGACTAAGGTCAGTGCATCCCCAGGGCTTCTCAAAAGCTGCTCTTGTGGAGGCACCTTGTGATTTCAGAGCCGACTTCTCCACTCCCTTGCCGTGTAATTCTCCCTTTATGGAGTTCTTACCTTGGGGGAAATGGGTTTTATTGCAAAGTCAAAAGGTAATTTTTACATAGACTCTATTACCTGTTTATAATTAAAACCATAAAATCCCTTTGTAACAGGCTTAATAACTTCCCCCACACCAGAAGAGGTTTTCATAAAAAGAGTCATTAAAAGTACTCACAGCTAATGCTGGAAAATCAAGAGAAACATAGAAAATTATGGAGACTTATTTCAGCATTTAACAATGGGCATTTTGCCCCATTTATTTTAACAGTTCAAAATGACAAAAAATGGCAGATCAATCCCAGCCTTTCTGGCCCTTCTCCTCTATTTTTTCCTTCCTCCAGGGGACCTCCTGCCCAGCAGATCCTGGGATTTTCCAAGGCTGAGAGCGTGAGTTGTGATTAACAGCTGGGATTTCAGACCTTGAGAATGCACTGAGAAGTTCAGCTCCTGCAGCTCCATGTCCTGTTTGCCTGTCTTGACCTCCCACCATTCCTGATCATGTGGGTAATGTGAGCAGTGAGCTTAAATTCCTCCACAGTTTCCTGGCCTTTGGGACCATTGAGGCTGAAAGATGTTTTTGGCTTCTGAAGGCTAGTAAAATACATATAGTTGAAACACTAGAAGCAGGAAAATGTGACCTTTAAAATAAATGGATGTAAAATTACATGTTTTACTTTGCAGTAACAACTGGCTCAGTCTGACCTGGACCTGGGGCAGTCAGGGGCTTGGGGGAAGCTGCATTGGTCCTTTCCCAGTTTTTGAGAATCAAAACAAGCAAGGAAAAATACAACAACAACACAACAACAAAAGCAAACAGAAAAAACAACCACCCGCCAACAACCCAAAACCTACATGGCAAAAATAAATCCTTAACAAATCCCTAGCAATGTTTTTAAAACCAGGCCATAGGTATCATCCAGGCAGTTTGACCTACATGGATTTATGACCTACAGGCATCTCAAGCAGAGACCAAAGCAGCTCTGCCCTACAACCATCCCTATGCTGTGTTTCACTGTCAAACACCCTTATCTTCAGCTCAGATTTCCAGTCTGTGTTTATGCTTTTTTTTTCCCTCGGCCTAAATAACGTCCTCATCGTCAGGAGTGCTCGATAATGTCACCTTGGCAGAAAATTATGTGTGCAAATGAGCTAAAATTGGCTAACTGAAGTGGTAGCACAGTGGAGGTGAGTCCTGCTCACGCCAAGTTCATGGGTTAACAGGCAAGTGTCAGCATTCCACACTTCTGCAAAGGAGGTGGATCTGTGAGAGACTGGGCAAGTTCAGTCCCTTGAGAGCCTGGTTGAAAACAGATCATAGCTTCAGTAGAGGCAGAATGAGCAGAGACTCTCCTCGAAGTCAGGAAGTTTGGAGTTGTAATTTGGGGGACAATGCCCTCTGAATGTTGCCTTGCTCTCAGCCTAACAACCTGTTAAACTACAGAACTGTTAGCAGCATCTTATTTCATCCCCCCTCACTAAGTACTGTTTTCCTTAAATTTACATTCTCCACTTGCAATCAAGTCTCAAACATCTCTTGGGTTTTTCTGTAAATCATTTCCAGCCCAAAATGCTGACTCATGGGGGAACTGAGGTTAAAGAAACTTTATTTATGTCAGAGGAATTGATCCCTTGTAATTTAAAGCCTTCCTGCACCACTATTTATCTTCTGCCTCTTGCTTCATGCCTTTGTCCCACATCTGGGCCATGGCAGGTGCAGAGCCGTGTATCTGTCAGAACAGCAGAGCTGCCTCATTGCTCATTTTTGGCCCCCTTGACCTTGCCTTCTCACCTTACTTTATTAGTACAGTTCTTCAACACTTCTGAAAAAGCAAAATATTCCCCCTTGATGCCCTTCCTCAGTTAATATAGTAGCACTTCTAATGGTTCTTTCAAGCTGTAGCGGCCTCTCAACTCCCTCGCCCCTGCCTCCTTCTCCCTTCTTTCTTCTTTATCCCTTTTTTTTTCCCCAGCTGACACAGAGTCCACTTCTCTCTCGAGCTCCTGGCCTTTCAGCTTCATCCTTATGTCACTTTGGCATACAAATAGCCATCACCATGATAATCCCATCTGACTGCTTCCTTCACTTGGGGGCTGGGTGACTTCAAGCCTCCTTCTAACACATCTTCATCCCTGCAGGAGTGTGGCCAACAAGACTTGTTTAATCACTCAGCCCCCTTTGTGCAGTGTCTCCTACCACGGCTGAGGATTTCTTGATTTTATGCTGCTCTCTGCGGCCTCGAGGACCTTCTGCTCCTGGGATAGAAACCTTTGTGCCGCCTTTCACAGCGGTCCCATCCCCTCAGACTCCAAGGGGAAGTCAGCTAACAGCTGCTGGCTGTTTAGCACCATCCCTTCATCCCACACAGGCCCCCTTTGCTCAGGAATGGCATAAACGTGATGGGGAGCAGAGAGCCCATTAAAGTGGGCAGCCTTGGGGCTGTACCTGTGTCTCCAAAAGGCAGCAAACCTGTCCCACCTGCTAAGTGATGCACTAAGTCAGCTGCTCCCACAGCAGCCTGGAGACACTGCAGTGATGGCAGGGGAAAAAGAAAAAATTTAAAAAGCAAGTTTCTCTCTCATTTATCTGGCCCTGGTACATGAAGGTGCCTTGTACTGTTGGTTTGTAGCTTGCTGCTTTTACCCCTATTATGTGCAACTCACTCTTCTAGGAACTTCACAGTGACTGGCCTCAGTGGATTTCCCATCAATTTATCTTTCCCTGCACCTGCACTCTCCTGGGTGTTCAGCCTGTAGAGACACTGGCAGAGGTGGCAGTGCCCTCCTGTCACATGCACAGGGTACCCACAGCAGCTGGGCCCGGCTCCAGGTGAGGCTCAGGAGCAGTGATGAGCAAGGATCATGAAAAGCCCTCCCACAGCTGCCCCTGCTCTTCCTGCACCTTGGGTCTCATTCTTTACTCAGAAGGACTCTGAAGAATTCATAGAGAAATCTGTGATATATTACATTGAAAGAATGGAATTTATCAGCTCTGTATAACAAAAACCAATCACAGTGGGAAAGAGACAAAAATTACATTGGATTAACGAGGCTGCTGGCGGGGAAAGAGTCATTCACACGCAGATTAAGCAAACCAAATCATGTTACAACATTGTTTTGCTGTGTATTACTTGGAGTTAGTACATTTATACTTGCTCTGAAAGAAAAAGGACATTTAACTTAATAGAAGACAGCAAGAATTAGGGAAAAGTCTGCAGCCACTTGAAACGCTACACACTGTTATTATGAAGGGGAGGAATTCAGCTCGCTGGGGGGAATTCTGAGCCTTTCAGTTCCGATCCTGACTTTAGCAATCTGCCTCCCACACGGAGGGAGCAGGGAAGGCTCAGCCCTCGCACGTGCCAGGCTCAGCCACGAGCAGGGAGCCCAGGCTGGGCCCGGCTCATCAGATGCAGGAGGCAGCTCCGCACTCGGTAAGGCTGATAGATCATTTACAGGGTGCTGGGAGGTGGAATATGCAGTAATCACACCGGAGCACAGCAGAACAGAGACAAGACAGGAGTGAAAAATTGCAGACTGATTAGTAATTTGTCACAGGCTTGCAAGGGGTCTGCCAAAGGTGGAGGCAGTGGAACAATGTGCACTTTCTGTGTCTTCAAACCAACTCGCACCGAGTTTTCCATTCCAATTTCAGGAAATAAATAGCAGTGATAATTGATGAACGGCTCTGAGATGTCTTCCCATGCCTTTCCAGTTCCTGATTTTATCATCCCGGTAGGAGAAAATTCCCCCAACAAACAGTTTATTGATTGTCCATTAGGCATTTTCCCTCTGAAGTTCTCAGAATGCCATCCAGATGTCAGACACATGATAGTAAAGCAGAAATTCAGCCAGGGAACAAAGATATCCTTCACTGCAGCACTGGTTCTGACATGCAAGAACCCAGACCTACTCCTAGATCTTAATTTGTCCTTGCTGTACCTCCCCATTCATAATGGAGAAGCAAACCCATTTCTAGTCCCAAACTTTCATGGCCTTTGATATTTATTATGAGCCGGAGAGATGACTGTGCTCGTGGGTTGGTTTGGAGAGTGCCTACGAGAAAAGAGCTCCAATTTTGGGGGTGCAGAACTTAGAATCGTAGAATAAGCAGAGTTGGAAGGGAGCCACAAGGACCATCAAGTCCAAATCCTGCACAAATCTGTGTGGTTTGGCAGATTTTTTTTCTTTTATTTTTTTTTCAAGATCAAGCACTAACACCCTTTAAGTTTTAAATGCAGTAGATTATAATACTCTTAAATTTAGAAATAAATAATCCTGGCTGGCAAATTTCCTTTAAGAAGCACGTGCCTTCTGAATAAGTTTTCCTGATCAGATCTGTCAAGGCACCTCATGCCTGTCCCTCCTTAGAGCACAGGCAGGGCAATTCCTGCCAAATTACCACCTGTAATCAGCAGGAGTAGGCTGAGATAATTGGGGTTGTTCAGCCTGGAAAAGAGAAGGCTTTGAGGTGACCTAATTGCAGCCTCTCAGTCCCTGAAGGGAGCCTACAGGAAAGATGGAGAAGCTTTTTGCAAGGGCACGTGGTGTTAGGGCAGGGGGAATGGATTTAAATTGGCAGAGAGTGGGTTTAGATTGGATGTGAGAGGGAAATTCTCCCCTGTGAGGGTGGTGAGGCCCTGGCACGGGTAGCCCAGAGAAGCTGTGGCAGCCCCATCTCTGGAGGTTTTGGATGGGCTTGGAGCAACCTGGCCCAATGGAAGGTGTCTCTCGCCATGGCAGAGGGTTGCAACAAGGTGATCTTTAAGGTCTTGTCCAACCCAAACCGTTCCATGATTCTATGAATCATGAACAGAGCTGAAAATCTGACCCCCCTGCTCATCTCAACCTGCACCCAGTGCCCCGAAGACCAGGTCGCTCTGTCACCCCAGTGCAGCACCTCGGGACACCTGTTCTTTGAAAAGAACACGCACAAAGAAATGAGTAGGAAACATCTCATTTTTCCACACAAAGGAGAAAGACGGCCCAGAATAAACAGCTTCCTACAGGAATCGCAGCTGCTTTGGTGTGCAAAGGCCGACGTGCATACAAATGGTGCCTAATTAACTGCTTAAGGAGAGATTAGCTGCCATATGTTGCAGGAGTGATGGGTGTGCTTCCAGTGTGGAATTAATCGGTTACAAATACGCCATCTCATGAAATACACTGCCAGAAAGATGGGCTGCCTGCACCCTGGGGAGCACAGGGGTGGGAGCTGGGTGTGGTGGTGTCCCTGTGCTCAGCTGGCTGGGACAAGCCGAGCAGGGCACGGCTGCAGGAACACTCGTGCCAGCTTCACTGGGCAACCTGTGCCAGGGCCTCGCCCCCCTCACAGGGAAGGATTTCATCCTAATAGCAAATCTAAACCTGTTATTGGTGCTCGTGCCTCATGTTGAAGGAGCCACAGGGCTTTGGGTGGCCACAACATAGGGAAAAGGGTCTGCTCCACTGTGGGAAATATCATTTACACTCTGCACAAAACAGTTACTGAAGGAACAAGTCAAGACACCACCGAATGAGGCCTTTGCATGACACTACACATCCCGACAGGCCAGGATGGAGAAACAGCTGGGTCTCAGAATTTGGGATGAATGACCTATTTCTTCACTCAAGCCAGGTGCCTTTCATAAAGAAATTCTGTCTGAACCTTGGGAAGGACAGGGGATAGGCGAAGACATCCAGGTCTTGATCCTCAAAGTTGTGGGTGCCACTGGAAAAATTGTTTATGACCTCCTGGTCATCCCCTGGCCAGGCACCTGCCCACTCCCATCAACCCTCAGCTCACCCTGCAGCCTTTGCTACCTACAGTTCACCAAGGAAGAAGAATTGTGTTCTTCAGCTGAGAAAGCTCAGTGGACTTGGCAAGGGTTTAGCAGGGCTGGGGGATCACCAGAAGGAGAAGGAGGATGGGGAAGGATCACACCTTTGAGCAGAACAGAGCTCAGCAGCAGCAGCTCAGCTGCCTTTCTCAGCAGTGCTTTACCCTGCATGCATTAATCAGGAGAAATCATTTAATCCTTCTCACTTCTTTTTCTGCAAAATGGGTGATTGATACATCCCAGCTTTGCCCGGCTTTGCATGGATAAATCCATAACCAGCACGTTATTACCACAACTCTGGGACTCTGTGAATGGGCGTGGGCGAGGAAGAAACTCAAGCTGTAATTCCTACCTATCCCCCACGTTCTGCAATCACAGACTTCAAAGGCCTGAAGCAAAGTCCCTGGAAAGCACTGAAAGGCTCCACTGGGGTGCAGATTAGCCTGGTAAAGTCTGAGCTCCAACATTTCCCCAGAGATTTCCCCTCTCCTGCCAAGACTGACAGGCCTGAAAGCAAGTAGGGCACTGCCCCACATGTTGGAGCAGCAGATTATACTAAAGGCTTCACCCCCCTGGAAATGGTATTGAAATGAAGAGTAGATGACACAGCAGCCACTGTGAGCCTCAGAAAGGTCAAGTGATCCTGTGCTTGCTTAGGAGCAATTTATGCAGTGCTTCAGTGACATCTGAAATGGAATGATCTCAAGTAGGCATTGAGAGCTCTCCCTCTGCTGTTTCCTGGACCTCAGCAGGAGATGGAAAACCAGGGAGATTTGTTAGATGTTGCACAGAGGCAGAAGAAATAATTCTGCGTTGTCAGAACCTTTTCAAATTCTGTCAGCACAGGTTTAAATGCTTGCCTCACACTCAGCCTCACACACAAAAGTGATGGGGCAAGTATTCCATATAAACACTCATTTGCCTCCTAGTGCCATTTAGCTCTTGTAAAATAAGAAGGAACCACCACCACCAACTCTGAACGACGCAAAAGGACAAGACACTGTCAGATAAAACACCTGATGCTGAAAATGAGATATGAGCTGCTGAGATCTGGGGCTTTGGTTTGGCTCTGGAAGTCTGAACTCCAGGAGCCTAAGGGGCTAAGAACTGAGAATTGCTGGGCTGTAAGAAAAATCCACTTTAGCGCAGAAAATGTTAAAGCAACTTTTAAACCACAGCCAGGAGGCACCTAAATATTGCATTAGAATGGGCCATTGAGCTTTGCAACAGCACCAAAGGAAGGGAAAGTTATCCAGAGCACAGAGAGAAAAACTGAGAGGTGAAGGGAAAATAGGGAAGAGAAAGGTATGGAAAAAAAAAGACAGGTAGGAGCCTCACTGCAGCAGGAGGCTCAGCACATCCTACACACAGAGAATGCCTCTTTAACAGAAAGTGATGGGGTTTGGCTTTAAATTCAAGCCTTAAAACCCCCTTGTTGTGCACGGAGGCTGAGCTGTGCGGGGCAGGGTGGGAGCCAGCCCTACACTGCAGTGTCACCTCTCAGTGCTGCCAGCTTGGCACCCTGGCGTCACGTCCTGGGTTTCAGGAGAAGCGTTGATAACCTGAACCCCTCACTTAACACAGAGTCCTCAAACGCCTTCAAAATGGTTGAAGCCAGGCATAAGATTAGCTTCAGAAGGCAGGGAAAAATAAAAGGTATTTGAAAACCAGCAAAATCCCACAAAACTCACCACTTTCTGCTCAAGTGCAGCTCCCTGGAGAAGCCACACGCACGCCAGGCTGGGCCATGCACAGCCCTGCAGAGAGAAGGAACAAACACAGGTTTTAGAAGAGAAGGATTTTCACTGTCTTCTTTATTATCATTACACCAGTTATTCTGGGATATTCATTCCTTTCGTGTTCAAGATTCGTGGGAAATTCAGAAAGCGAATGCAGTACAGTTTCCTCCCTCTCCATTTCTCTCCCTTGCCCCATTCTTTTTGAGGAAATTGGTAAAGGCCCTCTCTTAGGAGTCTAAAAGGAAGATATTAAATACAGACACGTAAGAAATTGTCACTTATATGCAGTGTTTTTACAAAATCCAGTAATTTATCAAAAAGCGAAGTTCTTCAAAATGACCTTTTAGGTACTAGAAAATTTTTTTGAAGTGGGAGAAAGAGAAAAAAAAAAACCAAGAGGACTTTCTTATGATAGTATGAAGTGCACTTAGTAAGAGAAAGCTGTTGAAAACACTTAAACTCTATTTTAGGTCTTTCTGCTGTTGCCCATCACCATGGTATCCGAACATCAGAAATGCAAAGCAGATTAGCAAACTCTGAGTCCCTGTGGGGCTCCTGGTTCTTTGTCATTTTTTGTGTACGCAGAATCCCATGGGAAGTGAGTCCACGTGTGTTGATTTCCAGGCAGGCTGAAAGCAAATTCCATTTTCCTACAATGCTGCCTAAGGGGATGGAGCTGCAGCAATTTCCTGAGTTGCTCAGAATTTGGCCTTGTCTATTTTCTTCTGGAAGTTTATTCCATAATCAGGCCCCTCTCTGGACAAGAGGAGACCTATACTTCAGGATTTGCAACAGGTATTTTGGATTCTCTGAGGTCTAGACGTGTCTTGAGGTGTCAAATGTGTGCTATGCTTCAAACACCTCTTTTCTAGGCCTGAACGGGTTAATTTTCTCACTGGTAATTTTGTGAAATTACTCAAATGGATGTGAATTCCTGCACACAGTTTTTTATAGCTTTTTCTTCCACCAGAATAAAACCCCAGTCCCTGTCACATTGCTGCCTCTCTCCTGACACAACAGCCAGGGCCATCACTGTCACAGGTTCCGTGATGGAGCTGTTATTACAGAGAACATTACGTCTCAAACGATGGGATTTGGTGGTCAGCTGGTTGTTCTGTGCAAAATTGTGTTTGAACAGAGCTAACAATGAAACAGTTAGAACCATCACATAAAACATAAAAGGATGGAAGAACAAAATAATGAAGGGGGAAAAAAAATAAAAAGCACTCGGGGACATTCTCTAGTACAGTTTGTACCATCACACAACAGTAATTATTTTTTCCTACAGCTCATGGTTAGGAGCATTCTCAAAGTCCAGGAGGTCCATTTGACCATGTCCAGCCTCTAGGACACCGAATTTGGGGTCCCAGAGGAGGGCTCCGCTCTTCTGGTGACACCGAATATCCCAGGCAATAACCACAGGATGCCTTGCAGGCACAGCTCCAGTCCTGAGTTATATAATCTGATCTGGCTACATCCACTTTGCTACGCAGTCCTGGAAACCAAAGTTCTGTAAATAAATTATCCCGGTGGCTGCGGGGCCTGACACAACGGGCTGTGTGCTCCGAGCGCAGATGTGCTGCTCTGAGGAGCCAAAGCAGCTCCCCACCTGCCCAGCAAATCCGCCCTGCCAGGAGCGCCTCTGCCTGCTCCTCTCCCCAGCCCTTCTGCTGCCTGATGCCTGCACTTGCAAGGGGCTCACTCAGCTGAATTGCTGGCTCAGTCTTCCACCCCGAAATCTGGGAGAATTCAATCAGCCAATCTGATCCCCAGTAATTCTCCCTTGTCCATGCACTCCCTGGGCACCCACTCCCACCCAGAGCTGGCAAGGGGGTGACACCAGCTCTGAGGGGCTCCTGTGAGTGTTGAGGTTAGGAATGACTCCAAGGAACAAGGGAAGAATCAATTCTTTTAGTTAATGCATCCAGTGAAACTATTACCAAAGCAGGATTTCAAAAAAACCTTCTGAGGGTGCAGGGAAAGTTATCCTTAGAAGAGTTTAGCCTGAGGTTTTTACCTTTTTTGGGCACTACATTTTAAGTGTAGTGTCTGTTCAAAATAATTACAGAGCCAGGATAATTCATCCGGAATCACTGCAAAATAAGGGCAAGGAGAAAAAAATTTAAAAAATTTAAAAAGGTATGAAATCAATGCCTTGAAGATAAATGTGACTTAAAAAAGTGAAAGACAAAATCATTACTCAAAGAAGAAAAGTGAAATTATCCCTGCTTTGATGCCTATAGAAAAGCATCTTGATAACTACAAGACAAACCTGAAGAATGTGTTATCAGAAGAGAATGGGGTCCCTGTTTTTTCTGTTGCACTCTCAAATCTTGAATAGTAGTGATTTGATGGAGTTGACCTCAGAGGAGGCCAAGCAGCCCAGAAAAAGTCAGGATGTGATGGATGTACCAGTGGAGGGCTCAGCTCTGGAAGAGCTCCCTGAAGGCAGAGCCAGGCAGCTCCACAAAACCTCTCTGGGCACCTCAGGGAGCTCACAGGGATCCGAGGTCTCAGGGATACAGGTATTTTTGCACATCCATTAACTCCTCTTGATGCAACAAATTAATAAAAGACATTTGGAAGATGATGCAAGAAGAGCCAAACAGCAAGATACTGAGTCAGCTCCTCGAAAAAACAATTTGTTTATACAGAGATTTAATGAAAGGTTAGAGAGATTCTAAAGAGAGGTTTTAGAGGAGATGGAGACAGGATTTTCTCTGATGTGCACAGTCAAAGGCAACAGTCACAAGCTCCAGCAAAAGAATTTTGGACATCAGAAAAACTATTCATAGAAGTGGGGCTGAACTGGAACTTGTGCCCCAAAGAGTCTGTGAAATCTCAGCCTGTGAAATCTCAGCCTGTGGAGGTATCAAAAGCTGGATTAAAGACCTCCAGAGGTCCCTTCCAACCCAAACTACTCTGTGCTTTGGAAAGCTGGAGGGAAACCTGACTCGTGCACATATTTAGGTAACCACAGATTTTTCTAAATCCATCAGAGGATGTTGGATCACACGGGGAAATTAGATGAGCTCAGGCAGAGCAATCACCAAGGCTGAAGGAGCCCCACACATCCAGTGAGCTCCCAGCAGCTCACCTTGAACTTGAGTCTTCTGTTTCAGGCTCAGTTTTTCCAACAGCCCCTTCCCCAGACCTGGAATCCCAGGAGCCAGGAGGGAGCCATGCACGGGAGCCTCCTGGACAGCACCTGCCCTGGGAAGGGGGGGAAATGGAAGAGAAAGAATGAAGCTGCCTATTTCTACATGGTAATTCACTGTAGCAGCAAGCTACATCTCTGTTTTGGCTCCGGACATGCCAGTGTGCACCCAAACCCCACATTTTGCCCTGCATCCAGCCTGCATGAGAGCAGGCCTTGTTCTGGTGTATGAGTCCCCTGCCTCTCCACAAAACACTGCTGACAAAGCGTTTCTTGTGGTCAAATAGCTGCAAGACATTTCAAAATATCAAATTATTCCAGCATATTCAAACACTTTCAAAATAAAAGATAAACTAAAATAAAAAATTAACTAATTGAGTGAGGAAAAATATTATGTTTTTCTTCGTTGTTCATCCCAATCTGCAGGGCAGGGGAGGGGCTGAAAGGAATGTTACACACACTGATATAAAGCTGGAGAGACGCGGGTTAGGATTAACGTCTTGCTGTACCAGCCTGTTTCCCCTGAGGAAATAATCCTCCCATTTCCCCCAGGNAGGAGGTAGGGATGAGGTGTCTGTGCGTGTGCAGCACCGATTCCTCCCTCCCCAGCCCCGTGGCACCACCGAGGACACTCTGGATGGTTTATCAGGGCATGGCTTGGCCAGCTTGAGAGGCTGGGCCCGCTGGAAGCTGGGGAGCAAAAAGGGCCCCGAGG